>MJUT01023287.1:554470-662229 GCA_002080005.1 Gigantidas platifrons
TTTTTTTCTAAGAAAATACCTTTTTAATGATAAGTAAATAGTTTGTGGCTTAATAATACAATAATTTCAGGCAAATTAAAAGAACATACATCCAATTGAAAATGTACCCAAAAAAAAAATAACATTAATAAGTTAGTTTTAAAATTATGCGTGTGATAGCGGTTTGTTTCATTGTTTGTTTCCTTCAAGGAATATGGATTTTAAGATCTTTTCATTTTTAGCACAAAACCCCGATCATCTTTCTATGTAGATAATTGATAGAAATGTTTGCAAATGATCCTTAAAATGAAAGTTAATTATAGCCTGTCATAGTCCTTGCAAAATATGTGTCTGGCATGTGGGAAATCTCACTTCCTTTTCCGTTCTACTGGTACCTTCGTGTGTTCCTACCATTGTACCAGTTGTTACTTACTGCATATGCATATACGTAGCAAGAAAAGTTTAGAGTTATTCCGAAATTTCAAATCCATGAAAGCGTAAACGAAGGGATTGACTATGTTATTGATGATAAACATCTGATAGAAGAAGACAATTCCTGGTCGTTGTGTATTGGACAGTTGTTCCCAGAAATATGGAGAAATGCCTTCGATGATTAGCAGTATAACCTTAGGAACGTAACTTAGTAGAAACACTATTGTAATTACGAGAAACATCATTGTAATTTTATTAGTCAGTTGACGATTTTTAGTTTTTCGACTCTTTGAAGTAATATATTTAATTTTCACTTCTTTGCCGCCATTTGTTGGAATATTATTTGAAGTTGCTACCGGTTCATCTAATGACGTAGCATCGCTATTTACATCCGTATCTTCAACCTCAGTAGTTGACGTCACATGAGTGTCTTCCTTAGAGAATGTTGATGATCTCTGTACTTCCGGTCGTGTGTGCGTTTGCTCATATTTATCACATTTTAATGTTGTATATACTGTGTATCCAATTTTACTGTAAAGTCCAATAAGAACTATGACTATGATAAAGGCACTTAAGCCTATGACAACTCCGTAAATAGATCGTACCAATTTGTTACCTTCTTTTACTTTCCCACATCGACTTCCGGTAATTATGTACTCTGCAGTGTTGAATGGGACAACGCCATAAACAAAAGGAATAGGTATCGCAAGCAAAAGCGCAAAGACAAAGGCAATGCAAACTATACAACGTTTAACGTACAATGGCATCGGCGGTCTTAGCGGTTTGCATACTTTGATATATCTTTGAACTGCAATTATAACCAATAAGAAAATGGGCATGTAGGTGGTTAGTCCAACAAAAAATTGAGCAATCTGACACAATATGATATTATAAAAGCTTACGTGGTGTTTATTTTGGTAAATGCACCATAGTGAGATGTATGATGCACTTATCATATCATAAACTGCCAAAATTGGTATGAAATAACGCTCGTCATTTTTCTCCTTCATTTGGAATGTATATACAGCAATGACAATTAGATTACCAAACATACCAATAATAAGGCACAATGAAAGTATCACATTATTTGGAATTAAGTTTTGTGTAATTTCAGCATTCCATTCTTCCAGTGTTATGTTCGACATGTTTTCCTCAGACGGTAGCCACACTTTAACAAGCACGCTCCCTGTTAACCACTTTTAAATTATTTGGTTATCCATTCTTTTGACTTTGAGCGTACTTGATGAATGTTCTGAGCGATCGTACTTGATGTAGGTTCTGAGCGAGCGTACTTGATGAATGTTCTGAGCGAGCGTACTTGATGTAAGTTCTGAACTAGCGTACTTGATGTAGGTTCTGAGCGAGCGTACTTGATGAATGTTCTGAGCGGGCGTTCTTGGTGTAGATTCGCTTATATTATTATTCCATCAAATTCGTCGTGTGTGTAAAATTAGATATCTATGTTTTTATTAAGTTATTCCCAGCTTATACGAATGCCATTTTGACATGCCAAATGAATGCACAATGTATTTGTTCTTCATTTAAACAAACATACAACAAACAGTACTCCTCTAAGCTTAATATCAAAGTAAAAATGTAAAACAAAATATGTCCTTGTTTGTTTTTACTTCCTTATTATTTACATCACATTTTCTTTTTCAATTGTGCACTATTTTTGTTGCTACAATAATAAACGGGAAGTAATTTTGTCAGTCTTGATTTTTCCGTCCTTGTTTCTTTCTTTTCCTATCTTAATTGTCAATACCAGCTAAATAGAACATAGATATCAAGTTTAATTCGTCCCTGTTCCTTTCTCTTATCTTGATGTGAAATTGTCAATACATAAAAACGTAGATATCAACTTTAGTGCGCACAACGTTTTTTCTGGAATAACCTTCATCAGATACACTCAGAATCGAGAAATTGGAAAAATAAATAATTCAAAAGTGTTTAGGAGCAATAATACCAAAGGGCTTGAAAAGGAAAGTCAAAGTCGTCTGAGGTCATATATGCCTGAGGGAGGAAACCATTAGGTTAAATAATATCAAAGACATTGTAAATTTTGTAAAACATTGGATGGCGAATTCCACTTTTTCTTTGATTGTAAAGTTACTGATAATATTAGACCTGCCTTTATTGATTTTATGAAAACAAAATATCCTCACTTTAATCAACTAGATTAGAAAAGTTAAAGATTATTCTTAATCCTGAAAAAAGAAATTTTGCCCAGTGTTTGTAACTTTATAAAGCGATCATTAGAAGCGCGAATATGAGGTTCACGTTGGTCAGAGCATATACAACATACTATTGTTATTATCAAGCAGTGGTAGTTGTATTTGTTTATACATGTATATATACATTGTCTGTTTAATGTTAGTTTATGTTTGTATTGCTATACCCAAAAGGGTTTTATATGCAATAAAGATTATTTAGAAACTGACCAGTAAATTTAATTATTAAATACATGTAGAAGGACTAGTACAAGTGAAACAGACTAAGCGTACATAAGTCAAGGGGAATAAGGGAAGAAAAATAAAATAACTCTCATATATAAAGTTCAAGATTAGAACTTTGAGTTCGTTACAACTAGGGTCATTCAGTTACTTATTTTACTCTCCTGTGGAAAACACTTGCATCATCGCATCATTTCACTCAAAACGAGTTTAGCCCCGACACATTTAAGTGTCTTCACCAAACCTGGAATATGGGAGGTCAGTTATATGTGTTAGGAGAGCTTCTCAAAGGCAACAGTCATATACCATTAAACTTATATGTCCATAACAAACGCTTCATTACATGCTAGGGACCGTCGTGGTCGTGATCGTATGGTAGTTGGAGTTGTCAGTTCGAATCCGGTTCAGACAAGGTGTACTCGATATAACATTATGTGATAAAGTTTGTCAGTGACTTGTGACAGGTCGGTGGTTTTCGCCGGATACTCCGGTTTCCTCCTCCAATAAAACTGACCGCTATGATATAGCTGAATAATTTATTGAAAAAGTACTGTACTAGTTTATAGATAATTAATTGTCTAATTAAATCGTTTATGTTCGATATAGCCATCGTATGACTGCTAATATACATGGAATGAAACATAACGCCAACATTTGATGCATCCATTTACATTAAGATGAGGAAATAGTTTTCATCTACTGTAGAAAATGTGGTATATCATTTTACTGTAGCATTAAAATGATGAAATAGTCTGTATTTTTGATTGGTCTGAAGTGCGTTGGGGTAAGCACTTTTTTGGTAATTTGTCTTTTTGAAAAATTTCACAGACATATATTTGTGAAGGTACAACATTTCAATGCCTATGAGTTTATATATAATACAAGAAGAGCACTTAAATGATGCACATATACAGTTACATGATTAAATATTTCAGCTATAACATGGCGACCAGGTTTAGTGGTGGAAGAAGCCGGAGTACCCGGAGAGAACCACCGACCATGGGATAGCAACAGGTAAACTTTATCACTTGCGGCTGCGAGTCGAGTGCACCCTTTTTTGTAATTTACAAAGCCGGGCGCGAACCCACGCCGTATTGGTTATAGGCTTGTATGAGTTAATTCATTGGGCCACCCAGGCCCCAAGCAATAATATACTAAATCTTGGAAAAAAAAGAAAGGAAATTCAAGTTGTCCCTACCATTTAAATATTTTAGAATATCGCACTGTTCTTAGCCGGTTTTGTCCATTCTGTGTAGGCCCTTTGCTACCAAAACTTTTTAAATTACGGGTCTTTAAAACCTTTTGAATTTGAGTGTAACTGATGAAAGTTATTCCTGAACTGCGTCGTGCGCACTAATTTTGATAGCTACGGTTTCTTTTTAGTACAGTGAATAACTACAATGTCTGATAATTTTATGTGTAGGAAAACACACCAGGACCTGGATTTCAAATGCCAAATATCATGGTCTCTGTGTTGTATATATACGATTACCATACGGAAATTATTCATATCTGTTCCGTCATTGTTTGATATATAATGTATGTATGTATGTTTTCGGTTAATAAATAAAGCATGTGGTTGAAAAGTAAAAGATGTTGTTCTAAAGAAAAGTACGAATTATTGATGAGATCCGATATCAAACAGTTCCCCAAACACAGTAATATGACACCTTTTTGTGTTCAGCGAGTTCAGTTAAGATGATTAGTCGTTTTGTTGATATTGCTGGAATTAATTACCATCCTCGTATAAACTTTCTTTTCATAATTAAATTAATTAATTTCTGGTGGGACCGGCATGGTCGTGATCGTATGGTAGTTAAATTTCAACTACCTATGCAATCAGTGCCTATCGCTACTAACATTGTGAGTTCGAACTACGCTCGGGTGAGGTGTACTCGATACAACATTATGTGATAAAGTTTGTCAGTGACTTGCGGCAGGTCAGTGATAAATTGACCGCCACGATATAGCTGAAATATTTTTGAAAGTGGCGTTAAACACCATAACCCTATCCAAACCAACACCAATAGCTGGTAATAAAACAATTGGAGATAAAAAATAATTCAGCTTATCCTAATGTACATTTTATAATATATATACACTGAAGTACATGGAAAATTTAGATAATGTAAAGAAAAATACGTACTCCATCAGCAACACTAAATGAATAAACAAATCATAAAAGGAAGTTAATTCTATAATTCTAACATGGTCTCCTTCTTTCATTTTGTCACCAAACGAGCGAGTTATCCACACAATCATACACATGCAAAGACATGGAGTGTGGAAAGAGAACTTAGAGTGGATTATGCAGGCTCCCCGCGGTTCACATTTTATGCTATGGCCCGGGTGGCTCAATGAGTTAGGTAGTGGATTACCTAACAACTCATACAAGCCTATCACCAATGCGACGTGGGTTCGCGCCCGGTTTGTAAATTACAAAAAGGTGCATTAGACTAGCAGCCGCAAGTGATAAAGTTTATTAGTTGCTTGCCCATGGTCGGTGGTTCTCTCCGGGTACTCCGGCTTCTTCCACAACTAAAACTGGTCGTCATGATATAGCTGAATTATTGCTGAAAGCGGCGTTAATTACCAAAAATTTAAATCAAAATCAAATATTACTATACATTGTTACGATTTATAATTCATCAATATACACTCTTGGACAAAATCATAGACAAAACAAAGTCATGCAAAGATATGGAGTGTGGGAAAAAAAGAACTTAGAGTGGATTATACAGGATTCCCGCGGTTCACATATTATGCTTATTGCAAGCACTGAAAATATATTCTCTAGATCCCATTTTGGAAGCTGGTAGTATGTCGCTTAAGCATAATCGTTTAACCATAGCTGGATAATAGGTATGTTCGCTGCTCGCTGTTTTCATATGTCTATTAAATACACAAAATAATATATCTTGAAATCCAGCTTTGATGAAAACAATATGGGCATGAACACAATCGCTTAATCATAGCTGTAGTATATGTATGTATGTATGTTGCACGCTGTTTTGATATGTATATTAAATACACAGAAAAAATATTGAACAGATATATCATGTTTGGGAGGGGTATTTGTGAAAAATAGAAGTCGATAGACGAAAAATTTTCCGAGCCGCTATGCGAGTGAAATTTAGTCTCAAGACAGGTATTTTTCGCAAATACCCTCTCCCAATATGATATATCTGTTTAATTACACCGAATATTATTTAGAACACTGGCTAAATAAATAATACCTTTTGTTTGTCATTTTCAGGAATATTCTGTTTTCATTGTTTGTTTCAGGAACGTTTTAACTTGTTATAAAACTTTTGAGGAATTTTGATTTTTGTTGATTTCTTTACTGTTTTACGCTTACATCGGAACACTTCCGGGTTTCAAAAATGATTAATCACATTACCTTACGTAAAAAGGTAAAGAAGAAATATTCGGAATGAATTTGGCGCGAGGATAAAAAAGTGAAATACGTTTTCGCAAATACCACGGCATAGAGGGAAAAAAAGTTAAATCCTCATGCAAATAACCCAGCAGCGGTAAAAATGAACGAAATTAATCCTAAATATGAAAATACACGAACAATACACCGGCAATTAACCAATCAAAATCTAGGATTCTTAAATAAGGTGTAATTAATCTTCCAATTTCGAGAAAATAATATTATGGGCATGAACATAATCGTTTAAACATAGCTTTAGTGTCATCCCGGAACTGACTATCCATGAATGCATATATAAATGGGTTAACTATATTATTGATAATATACATCTGGTAGAAGAATGTAAACAGAGGTAGTTCTACATCAGATAAATTTTCCCAAAAGTCCTGATATATCCCTTGTATGTTAAGAAGTATCATCACTGGTAGAAAACTAATAATAAACAATAGCGTTATTATGAAAAACATCAACGTCAGCTTGTTTGCGATTCTTATGTGTGCCTTTTTACGCTGTTTAGAACAAGGCGACGGGAATATTGTTGTATTGGCATTGTCAGTAGGCCGTTGTTCTTCTGGTTCAGTGTGTATTTGTTCTGCTGGGTCAGTAGATATTGACTCGTCCGGGTCAGTAGGCCGTTGTTCTTTTGGGTCAGTTTGCCTTTCTTCTAGGTCAGTAGGTATTTGTTCTTCTGGGTGAGTTTGCTTTTCTTCTTCTAGGCCATTATATTTTCGTTCTTCTGGGTTAGTAGGCCGGTGTTCTTTTGGGTCAGTTTGCCTTTCTTCTAGGTCGGTAGGTCTTTGTTCTTCTGTGATAGTAGGAGTTAGTATGCCTAGGTCAGTAGTCCTTTGTTCTTCTGTCATATCCACGTCAGTATCTCTTCCTATTAGCTTAGGATTTGCATATGTCTTGTTTTTGTTTGGATAGTCCTCCGAATTGTTCGTATTCCTTCCGGTTGGCGTATTTATTTTATATTTCTTCTTTATTGTCTTCATGGTAAGATATCTAATTATGAGTTTCCTATATATGGTGTATCCGATTTTACTGTATAAAACAATTAATGCAGTTACTGTGAGAACGATAGTAATTCCTAGTATGATTTCGTATGCAACCCCAGCTATCATGTTACTATTCTTCAACTTCCCACAGCGCGTTCCATTGATTCCATGGTTTTCATTTTTATATGGAAGAGTACCATATATAAAAGGAATGGGCAATGCAACCAAAAATGAAAATAAAAATACTAAGAATACCACCCTTCTTTTGACAAAGACTGTCATTGGTCGTTTTGGTGTCTGACATATTTTCATATACCGCTGTATTGCTATTATTAGTAGTAGTCCAATCGATGTATATGCAGTAGCTCCAATAAAGAATTGTATGGTTTGACATAAGATTCTGCTTGGAAATGTGACGTATTTTACATTTTTCAAAATGTCAGACGAGGCACAATGCACTACTGCTATTAAATCGGAAGTTGCTAGAATGGGGATAAAGTATCTTTCGTCGCTCACCTCATTCATTTGAGATGCGTACACTATAATTACAATGCTGTTCCCACATATTCCAACAACTAAATATACTGCAAGCATCAATGTATCTGGAATTAAATTTAATGTCATTTGGTCATTCCATTCATACAAAGTAAAATTTTCCATTAGGAACACAATGCTATGAACTTTAAGTTGAAGTCAATCTCTCTAAAGGTGACCTTAGCTGACCTTAGCTGATCCTGTTTCGACCCTTTGGGTGTACTTGCTACCAAAGACTTTTAAGCAATTTGCCTTTCTTATCGTATATCTATTGCCATACGTGATGTACGATATTCCAGAAAAACGTCGTGCCTACACAGTAAGATATCTATGTTTGTGTTAAATCGATTTATAGTCAAAAATGCTAAATGTTCAAAGTTTAGTTTCAATTTCCTTAATTTAATATATTTTTGAAAACAATTCCCACGGCTTCATTTTTTTTTTCAATTATCATAATGACTTTAGTATCTTTTCGCAATTTTTTTGTTCACAAAACCGGAACAGGAACGAATCAAAATATGCATAATGTAATCCAAAAAGGAAATTATTTGAAATACAATTATCCCAATATAATTAATTAGTCTCGTTATCACGACAGTCAATAGGCACTGGTGATATATACAAAATGCTACAAAGAGAGGAAAAATCTAACACACATAATTATTAGTGATCGCTCACTTTCCAGCTTGGTACAGACACTCCAATAAAAATGTCCGAGTTAAATAGACGTTAGAGAATACCGAAGGTGTAATCAAAAAAAGAAAATCAAGAGAAATTAGCAACATAGGGTACACAAGGCACAAGACGAAGGCAAACAAAACAAATACACAACACAATATGTGTTGGACACCACTATTCGCAAACAAACAATCAAATGTCAAATTCATCGAAAGAGGCAAAATCAATACCCCAAACACAGAAATACATGACAGCTCACTTTCCTGGCTTGATATCGACACTTCAATAAAAAGTGCCTGGGTTTAGAAAAGTTAGAAGATACGAAAGAGGTAATCAGAAGCCGTAAATAGAAGAGGACCAACAATACAATGGCAACATGAAAAAGTACAAAAGGACAAATAACGATCTACAAAACATTACACAGAAAACTGGTTTTATGGGTTCAAACCTCCCCCTCTTATTGAAATGATGCGGTCATACAAGTGCTTTCCACATGTAAGCAAAGTGTCAATTATCAGATATAGCCGGGAGAAGAACGTTATTATTAAGCCCTCTATATTCTCGAACATAATAGATAGACGTCACTTTCAACAATATTGCAGTAATATCGTGGCGCTCAGTTTTATTGGTGGAGGAAACCGGAGTATCCGGAGAAAACACCGACCGGCCGCGTAAGTCACTGACAAACATTATCACATAATGTTTTATCGAGTACGCCTCGCCTGGGCGGGATTCGAACTCACCGATCTTTGCGTTGTGTATTTTTGCACTCTATATGATAAAGTATTGGTGATAGGCTTGTATGAGCTGTTAGATCTAACGACCTAACTCATTGAGCCACCCGAGCCCCAGATCCTGGCTTGAGACAACACAAACATGTAGTTTAATGGAAAAATTTTCTCCGGGTACGCCTGTTTCATCCAGCAATACAACTGGCCGATACTCTATCATTGCAATATTGTTCAAAGTGGCATTAAAACAGTTATATTCAATAATCATTTAATACAGCCAGGAAATACATTTACAGTCGGAACATATTTTTAACTTGTCAAAACGGAAATTATGTACGAATCAAGTATTACTGCTCCCTCCCCTTTTTGTATTCAGTGAGTTGGTGATAGTTGCTTGGTTTTTTGGATTTTTGTTTTGTTTTTGGAGGAGAGTACTCAGTAGCTTCAACGATATCGAAAACATTGACAGAAATATTGGACAGGTTTGACAACGATTTTTGAATGCCGCTGGAAAAGTATGCCGAGCTGAGATGTGACAAAAAGTTATATTCAATTGAAAATGTACCCCAAAAAAAAACATAATAATATTAATAAGTTAGTCGTAGAATTATACGTGTGATAACGGTTTATTTCATCGTTTGTTACCTTCAAGGAATATCGATTTTAAGATATATTTCTAGCACAAACCCCGATCATCTTTCTATGTAGGTTCTGGATTTAATCGATAGAATTGTTTGCTTTTGATCCTTAAAATGAAAGTTAATTATATCCTGTCATAGTCCTAGCAAAATATGTGTCTGGCATGTGGGGAATCTCACATCCGTTTCCGTTCTACTGGTACCTTCGTTTGTTCCTACCAGTATACCAGTTGTTGCCTAGTACACAGACATACACGTTCTAAGAAAAGTTTAGAGTCATCCCCGTGTGGCATGTGGCAAATCTCACTTCCGTTTTCTCTATACTGGTACATTCGCTCTTTCCTACCATTGTACCAGTTGTTACTTACTGCATATGCATATACGTTGCAAGAAAAGTTTAGATTTATTCTGGAATTTCAAATCCATGAAAGCGTAAACGAAGGGATTGACTATGTTATTGATGATAAACATCTGATACAAGAAGATAATTCCTGGTCGTTGTGTATTGGACAGTTGTTCCCAGAAATATGGAGAAATGCCTTCGATGATTAGCAGTATAACCTTAGGAACGTAACTTAGTAGAAACACTATTGTAATTACTAGAAACATAATTGTAATTTTATTAGTCAGCTGACGATTTTTCATTTTTCGACTCTTTGAAGTTATATATTTAATTTTCACTTCTTTTCCGCCATTTGTTGGAATATTATTTGAAGTTGCTACCGGTTCATCTAATGCCGTAGCATCGCAATTTACATCCGTATCTTCAACCTCAGTAGTTGACGTCACATGTTTGTCTTCCTTAGAGAATGTTGATGATTCATGTACTTCCGGTTTTATATTTAGTTCCGGTCGTGTGTGTGTTTGCTCATATTTATCACATTGTAATGTTTTACATACTGTGTATCCAATATTACTGTAAAGTCCAATAAGAACTATGACTATGATAAAGACAATTAAGCCTATGACAACTCCGTAAATAGATCGTACCAGTTTGTTACCTTCTTTTACTTTCCCACATTGACTTCCGGTAATTATGTATTCTGCAGTGTTGAATGGGACAACGCCATAAACTAAAGGAATAGGTATCGCAAACAAAACCGAAAAGACAAAGGCAATGCAAACTATACACCGTTTAACATACAACGGCATCGGCGGTCTAAGCGGTTTGCATACTTTGATATATCTTTGAACTGCAATTATAACCAATAAGAAAATGGGCATGTAGGTGGTTAGTCCAACAAAGAATTGAGCAATCTGACACAATATGATATTATAAAAGCTAACGTGTGTGTATTTTGGTAAATGCACCATAGTTAGATGTATGATGCACTTATCATACCACAAACTGCCAAAATTGGTACGAAATAACGCTCGTCATTTTTCTCTTCATTTGGGATGCATATACAGCAATGACAATTAGATTTCCAAACACACCAATAATAAGGTACAATGAAAGTATCACAATATTTGGAATTAAGTTTTGTGTAATTTCAACATTCCATTCTTCCAGTGTTATGTTCTACATGATTTCCTCAGACGGTGGCCACACTTTAACAAGTACTCTCCCTGTCAACCACTTTTAAATTATTTGGTTATCCACTCTTTTGACTTTGAGCGTAATTGATGAATGTTCTGAGCGAACGTAGTTGATATAGGTTCTCAGCGAGCGTTCTTGATGTAGGTTCTGAGCGAGCGTACTTGATGTATGTTCTGAGCGAGCGTACTTGATGTAGGTTCTGAGCGAACGTACTTGATGTAGGTTCCGAGCGAGCGTACTGGATGTAGGTTGTGAGCGAGCGTACTTGATGTAGGTTCTGAGCGAGCGTATTTGATGTAGGTTCTGAGCTAGCGTACTTGATGTAGGTTTTGAGCGTACTTGATGAATGTTCTGAGAGAGCGTACTTGATGTATGTTCTGAGCGAGCGTACTTAATGAATGTTCCGAGCGAGCGTACTTGATGAATGTTCTGAACAAGCGTACTTGATGTAGGTTCTGAGAGAGCGTACTTGATATAGGTTCTGAGCGAGCGTACTTGATGTAGGTTCTGAGCGAGCGTGCTTGATGTAAGTTCTGAACGAACGTACTTGATGTAGGTTCTGAGCGAGCGTACTTGATGAATGTTCTGAGAGAGTACTTGATGTAGGTTCTGAGCGAGCGTTCTTGATGAATGTTCTGAGCGAGCGTATTTGATGAATGTTCTGAGCGAGCGTACTTGATGTAGATTCGTTTATGTTATTATTCCATCACATTCGTCGTGTGCGTGAAATTGGATATCTATGTTTTTATTAAGTTATTCCCAGCTTCTATGAATGATATTTTGACATGCTAAATGAATGCAAAATGTATTTGTTCCTCAGTTAAGCAAGCATACAACAAACAGTACTCCTCTAAGTTTAATATCAAAATAAAAATGTAAAAGCGAAATATGTCCTTGTTAGTTTCTACTTCCTTATTATTTACATCACATTTTCATTTTCAATTGTGCACTATTTTTATTGCTACAATAATAATCGGAAAATAATGTTGTCAGTCTTGAGTTTTCTGGAATAACCTTCATCAGATACACTCAAAATCGAGAAATTGGAAAACCAAATAATTCAAAAGTGTTTGGGAGAAATAATAACAAAAGTCAAAATCGGCTTAGATCATCAATGCCTGAGGGAGGAAACCATTAAGTTAAATAATAATTGCATTATTTAGAAACTGACCTGTAAATTTAAATATCAAATACATGTAGAAGGACTAGTACAAGTAAAACAACATAAGCGTACATAAGTTATGGACATTTAGGAAGAAAAATAAAATAACTCATATCCTCGATGATCGTAAGTTCGTTACCCTAAGCTGTTTAGCAAGGAAAAGTTTTGCATACTCATACCAGAAATTAATTTGACTGTTTGTTAACATTCTCTAGATATTTGCAAATATTTTTATACCCTTAATTTTGAAATAACTCGGAAAATAATAGGACCAGCGTCAATATCCGTAACGTGACCTATTTCCGAAATAAAAGCGGCCATGCTTGTAAGTTCGTGACCCTGATATACCGCCTCATTATGCACACATGCCAAAACAATCTGACAATAGATGAGGCCATGCATATTGTATTTTTATTTTCGGCAATTGCGTATATTACAGTATGATGAAAACAACACTGATTATAATATTAGGAAAGAAATAAAATTGCACTTACATTTTTTGTACTTGCATAAATAAGAATGGCCATTGTGAAGAACCACAGACCATAGGCAAGTATAATGGTACGGCTGTGGGTTGTAAATAAAAGACGAAGATGACATATTTGTATGATAATTTAGTAAGGCTAAGGGATATCAACAGAAATTTTTATATAATGGCCTTAAATATATTTTTTATAATTTTTACAAAGAAAAATGTCGTCATGTGACCTTCAAGCAGATGGTGACTCATCATTTGGAATGTCAACAGACCGACTGAAGGGATTTCCCAAGAAATTCTTCGAACATCTAGTTAAGAAAGAAAAATTAATAACGAAATCAGCCATTTTTCACCAAACTTTTAAAAAAGCTGCAACAACTTACCTGTTTATGTTCCATTTTCATCCAAAAGTGGCATATACTTTGGGAAACGTCAGCGTTACTTGCACGTTACAGAAGGTAAATATGTATTCATGATGTCACGAGTTAAAGGGAAAACACCGAATGTCACGAACTTACAATCATAATGAACTTAGAAGCATCGACCATATATAAAGTTCAAGATTAGAACTTTATTTGTTTTTACAATTATGGTCATTCAGTTACGTATTTTACTCTCCTGTGGAAAACACTTGCATCATCGCATCATTTCAATAAAAACGAGTTTAGCCACTACGATTTTAAGTGTCTTAACCAAACCTGGAATGTGGAAGGTCATTTATAGGTGTTAGGAGAACTTCTCAAAAGCAACAGTTATATACCATTAAACTTATGTGCCCATAACAATCGCTTCATTACATGTTAGGGACCGTCGTGGTCGTGATCGTATGGTAGTTGGATTTACAACTACCTATGCAATCAATGCCTATCACCACTAACGTTTTCAGTTCGAATCCCGTTTAGGCGAGGTGCACTCGATACAACATTATGCAATAAAGTTTGTCAGTGACTTGCGACAGGTCGGTGATTTTCGCCGGGTACCGCGGTTTACTCCACCAATAAAACTGACCGCTACTGACAATATTGCCTGTCTCAATCTAATCGATATAGAGACAGAGAAAGACTAATTTGTCGTTGGCGCTCATTGGTTCTTACTTAGCTCTTTTTTGATTGGTAGAGCTATTTTTAGTTACAAATACTGGGAAAACTCTTCTTTTCCCTTTTCTGACTCTATAGAGCGTACCTCTTTCTTATTTTCGCCGGAAACACAGCACACTTTTGTTGATTTGGTCGGCGTTAAGCTGATCGAACTCATGTTTATAACATCTTCTCAGCATCATCATCATCTCTGTTTGAATATTTCTCCCGCTTGTTTACACCGGAAGTTCAATATTTATGAAAAAACGTTCTAATTTTATTTCATGATTTTGATAGAAAAATAAACTCTTTACCTTTAAAATACTCATTTGTATCAGTTAAAATAAATTAAAGATGAAAAAGATCAAGGATTTTATGGTGATGACGTCACCTAAGTAGAAATTCCACTGCGACAGATTAGTGTTTATCTATCCCTTGAGTCGAGGTACGAGCCAGGGGACAGAACTCGCCAGTCTATACGATATAACTGAATAATGTATTAAAAATGGCGTTAAACACGATAACCTTAATCACAATCACTTCATCACATGTAACATCCATCTACTTTCCTCTCAAAGTACTGTACTAGTTTATAGATAATTAATTGTCTAATTAAATCGTTTATGTTCAATATAGCCATCGTATGACTGCTAGTTACATGGAATCATATGGCAAAATCAGGCCGTTTTCCTCATTTGCATACGTCGCCATTTTTGTTTTAAATGGCGTCGATGCGCTGGTCAATTTCAAAGGCAATTTAAAAAAAAAATGCTATTTTAGAAATAATAGAGTTCCTGGTCAATATGCGATGTGCAAAAATTTACCCTGACACCGTTTTCAGTTCAATTCCCAAATTTCAATTTACTTTGATATAAAACAGTGGTTCCTGAGTGATATCAGAAAAATGAATATTGTTCTTTCAATATCTATGCAAAAAGTAAAAAAATCACAAGATTGAAAGAGACACAATAAAAAACTGTTGATGCGATGCAAAATTATAAAATTTCCGGTCTTAAATATCCGGAAAAAAACATGCAAACATTGTCATAAATAAAGAACAAAGGTTCCCAGCAGCTTTACATTTGAGTGAGTTTGATATCCTGACCACGAATATTGTTGAAAGTGGCGTTAAGCACCAAAAATCAATCAATCAATCGAATTATTGATGAGATGCGACCTCAAACAGTTCCCCAAACACAGTAATATGACACCTTTTTTTGTGTTCAGTGAGTTCAGTTAAGATGATTAGTCGTTTTGATGATATTGGTGGAATTAATTACCATCCTCGTATTAACTTTCTTTTCATAATTAAATAAATTAATTTCTGGTAGGACCGTCGTGGTCGTGATCGTATGGTAGTTAAATTTCAACTACCTATGCAATCAGTGCCTATCGCTACTAACGTTGTGAGTTCGAACTACGCTCGGGTGAGGTGTACTCGATACAACATTATGTGATAAAGTTTCTCAGTGAAATGCGGCAGGTCAGGGATACACTGACCGCCACGATATAGCTGAAATATTGTTGAAAGTGGCGTTAAACACCATAACCCTATCCAAACCAACACCAATAGCTGGTAAGCAATAAAATAATTGGAGATAAAAATAATTCAGCTTATGCTAATGTACATTTTATAATATATGTACACTGAAGTACATGGAAGATTTGGATAATGTAAAGACAAATACGTATTCCATCAACAACATTAAATGAATAAACAAATGATAAAAGGAATTTAATTCTATAATTCCAACATGGCCTCCTTCTTTGGTTTTGTCACCAAACGAGCGAGTTATCCACAAAATGATACACAAAACGAGGTCATGCAAATACATGGAGTTTGGAAAAAAAGAACTTAGAGTGGATTATGTAGACTTCCAGCGGTTCACATATTATGCTAGGGTCCGGGTGGCTCAATGAGTTAGGTAGTGGATTACATAACAACTCATACAAGCCTATCACCAATACGACGTGGATTCGCACCCGATTTGATAAATTGCAAAAAGGTGCATTAGACTCGCAGCCGCAAGTGATAAAGTTTATCAGTTGCTTGCCCATGGTCGGTGGTTCTCTCCGGGTACTCCGGCTCCTTCTACCACTAAAACTGGTCGACATGATATAGCTGAAATATTGCTGAAAGTGGCGTTAAACACCAAAAATCTAAATCAAAATCAAATAATACAATCAATCGATACGATTTATAATTCATCAGTATACACTCTTGGACAAAATCATAGACAAAACAAAGTCATGCAAAGATATGGAGTGTGGGAAAAAAAGAACTTAGAGTGGATTATGCAGTATTCCCGCGGTTCACATATTATACTTATTGTAAGCACTAAAAATGTATTCTCTAGATCCCATTTTGGAAGCTGGTAGTATATCGCTTAAACATAATCGTTTAACATAGCTGGATAATAGGTATGTTCGCTGCTCGCTGTTTTCATATGTCTATTAAATACACAAAAAAATATATCTTGAAATCCAGCTTTGATGAAAACAATATGGGCTTGAACACAATCGCTTATTCATAGCTGTATTATATGTATGTAAGTTGCACGCTGTTTTGATATGTATATTAAATACACAGAAAAAAATATTGAACTGATATATCATGTTTGGGAGGGGTATTTGTGAAAAATACAAGTCGAAAGACGAAAAATTTCCCGAGCCGATATGCGAGTGAAATTTAGTCTGAAGACTGGTATTTTTCGCAAATACCCTCTCCCAATATGATATATCTGTTTAATTACACCGAATATTATTTAGAACACTGGCTAAATAAATAATACCTTTTGTTTGTCATTTTCAGGAATATTCTGTTTTCATTGTTTGTTTCAGGAACGTTTTAACTTGTTATAAAACTTTTGAGGAATTTTGATTTTTGGTAATGTTTTTACTGTTTTACGTTTACATCGGAACACTTCCGGGTTTCAAATTTGATTAATCAAGTGACCTTACATATAAAGGAAAAGGGTCAAAAAGTGAAATACGTTTTCGTAAATACCACGGCATTGAGGGAATACAAGTTAAATCCACATGCAAATAACCGAGCAGCGGTAAAAATGACCGAAATTAATCCTAAATATGAAAATACACGAACAATACACCGGCTATTAACCAATCAAAATACAGGATTCTTATATAAGGTGTAATTAATCTTCCCGTTTCGAGAAAAAAATATTATGGGCATGAACATAATCGTTTAAACATAGCTTTAGTGTCATCACGGAACTGACTATCCATGAATGCATATATAAATGGGTTAACAATGCTATTGATGATATACGTCTGGTAGAAAAATGTAAACAGAAGTCTTTGTACGTCAGATACATTTTCCCAAAAGTCTTGATATATCCCTTCTATGATAAGAAGTATCACCTTTGGTAGAAAACTAACCATAAACAATAGCGTTGTTATGAAAAACATCAACGTCAGCTTGTTTGCGATTCTTCTGTGTGCCTTTTTACGGTTTTTAGAATAAGGCGACGGAAATGTTTTTGTATTGGCATTGCCAGTAAGCCTTTGTTCTGCTGGTTCAGTATGTATTTGGTCTGCTGGGTCAGTAGGCATTGGTTCGCTCGGGTCAGTAGGCCGTTGTTCTTTCGGATCAGTTTGCCTTTCTTCTAGGTCAGTAGGTATTTGTTCTTCTGAGTTAGTAGGACTTTGTAAGTCTAGGTCAGTAGTCCTTTGTTCTTCTGTCATATTTACGCCAGTATCTCTTCCTGTTAGTTTGAGATTTGCATCTGTCTTGAAATGTTTTGCATAGTCCTCCGAATTGTTCGTATTCCTTCCGGTTTGCGTATTAATTTTATGTTTTTTCTTCATTGTCTTCATTGTAAGAAATTTATTTATGAGCTTCCTATATACGGTGTATCCGATTTTACTGAATAAAACAATTAATGCAGTTACTATGACAACGATAGTAATTGCTATTATGCATTGGTATGCAACCCCAGCTATCATGTTACTATTTTTCAACTTCCCACAGCGCGTTCCATTGATTCGATGGTTTTCATTTTTATATGGAAGAGTACCATATATAAAAGGAAGGGGCAATGCAACCAAAAATGAAATTAAAAATACTAAAAATACCATCCCTCTTTTGACAAAGACTGTCATTGGTCGTTTTGGTGTCTGACATACTTTCATATAGCGCTGTATTGCTATTATCAGTAGTAGTATAATCGATGTATATGTAGTAAATCCAACAAAGTAATGGATGGTTTGACATAAAATTCTGCTTGAAAATGTGACGTATGTTACATTTTTTAATATTCCAGACGAGGCACAATACACTACTGCTATTAAATCTGAAGTTGCTTAAATCGGGATAAAGTATCTTTCGTCGCTCACCTCGTTCATTTGGCATGCGTACACTCCAATTACAATGCTGTTCCCACATATTCCAACAACTAAATATACTGCAAGCATCAATGTATCTGGAATTAAATTTAAAGTCAGTTGGTCATTCCATTCATACAAAGTAAAATTTTCCATTACGAACACAATACTATGAACTTTAAGTTGAAGTCAATCTTTCTAAAGGTGACCTTAGCTGATCCTGTTTCGACCCTTTGGGTGTACTTGCTACCAAAGACTTTCAAGAAATTTGCCTTTCTTATCGTATATCTGTTGCCATACGCGATGTACGTTGTTACAGAAACACGTCGTGCGCACACATATCTGTGTTTGTGTTAAATCGATTTATAGTAAAAAATATTTCACTTTCCTTAATTTAATATATTTTTGAACAAATTTCCCACGGCTTCAATTTGTTTTTTAATTCTCATACTGACTTTAGTAGACTTCCGCAATGGTTTGTTCACACAGCCGAAACAGGAACGAATTAAAATATGCAAAATCTAATTCAAAAAGGAAATCATTTAAAATAATATGATCACAATATAATTAATTAATCTCGTTATCACGACAGCCAAAACTAGTGATATATACCAAATAACCAGTTTTAACAAAAACAAACATTTCTACACTGACAAAAAATTTCGAAAATTTACAGCTTGGTGCAGACACATTAGTGATGGCTCCCTTTACAGATTGGTGCAGACACATTAGTGATGGCTCACTTTATAGCTTGGTGCAGAAACATTAGCGATGGCTCACTTTATAGCTTGGTGCAGACACATTAGTGATGGCTCCCTTTACAGCTTGGTGCAGACACATTAGTGATGGCTCACTTTATAGCTTGGTGCAGACACATTAGTGATGGCTCCCTTTACAGCTTGGTGCACACACATTAGTGATGGCTCCCTTTACAGCTTGGTGCAGACACATTAGTGATGACTCTCTTTACAGCTTGGTGCAGACACATTAGTGATGGCTCCCTTTACAGCTTGGTGTAGACACTCCAATAAACATTTCCTGGTTAAATAGACGTTAGAGAATACCGAAGGCGAAATATAAAAAGGAAAATACAGAGAAATTGGAAACATAGGCTACCCAAGACACAAGACGAAGAAAACCAAAGCAAAAATACACCACAATATGTGTTGGACACCACTATTCAGAAACCAAGAATCAAATGTCAAATTCATCGAAAGAGGCAAAATCAATACCCCAAACACACAAATACATGACAGCTCACTTTCATGGCTTCATACAGACACTTCAATAAAAAGTTCCTGGGTGAAGATAAGTTAGACGATAGAAAAGAGGTAATCAGAAGCCGTAAATAGAAGAGGACCAACAATACAATGGTAACATGAAAAAGTACAAAAGGACAAACAACGATCTACAAAACATTATGCAAAAAATTGGTTTTATGGGTTCAAACCTCCCCTCTTATTGAAATGATGCGGTCATGAAAGTGCTTTTCAAATGTAAGTCACGTGTCAATTATCGGATATAGCCGGGAGAAGAACGTTATTATTAAGACCGCTACATTCTCGAACATAATAGATAGATGTTACTTTCAACAATATTGCAGTTATATCGTGGCTGTCAGTTTTATTGGTGGAGGAAACCGGAGTACCCAGAGAAAACACCGACCTGCCGTGGAAGTCACTGACAAACGTTATCACATAATTTTGTATCGAGTACGCCTCGCCTGAACGTGATTCGATCTCTGTGTTGTGTATTTTGGCACTCTATATGATAAAGCTTAATTTTCAGTTATGTTCAGTAAGTCAATTCTGAAATAAATGTTGATGGTCATCAATTCTTGCATTATCAACAAAACTAACCTCTCGTCTTAACAGAACTCATTAAACACAAAAGAAACAAGACATATGACGTTGGAAATCCAGATCCTGGCTTGATTGATTTGATTGATTTTGGTGTTTAACGCCACTTTCAGCAATATGTCAGCTATATCATGGCAACCATATTTAGTGGTGGAGGAAACCGGAGTACCCGGAGAGAACCATCGACCCTGGGCAAGCAATTGGTAAACTTTATCCCTTGCGGCTGCGAGTCGAGTGCACCCTTTTTGTAAATTACAAAGCTGGACGCGAACCCACGCCGTATTGGTGATAGGCGTGTATGAGCTGTTAGATCCAGTGACCTAACTCATTGAGCCACCCGGGCCCCAGATCCTGGCTTGAGACAACACAAACATGTAGTTTAATGGAAACATTTTCTCCGGGTACGCCTGTTTCATCCAGCAATAAAACTGGCCGATACTCTATCATTGAAATATTGTTGAAAATGTCATGAAAACAGTTATAATCAATAATCATTTAATACAGCCAGGAGATACATTCACAGTCGGAACATATTTTTAACTTGTCAAAACGGACATTATGTACGAATCAAGTATTACTGCTCCCTCCCCTTTTTGTATTCAGTAAGTTGGTGATAGTTTCTTGGTTTTTGTTTTTGGACGAGAATACTCAGTAGCTTCAACGATATCGAAAACAATGACAGAAATATTGGACAGATTTGAATACTGCTGGAAAAGTATGCCGAGTTGAGATGTGACAAAAAGTTATATTCAATTGAAAATGTACCCCTAAAAAAACATAACAACATAAATAAGTTAGTCTTAGAATTATACGTGTGATAACGGTTTATTTCATTGTTTGTTACCATAAAGGACTATCGATTTTGAGATCTTTTCATTTTTAGCACAAACCTCGATCATCTTTCTATGTAGGTTATGGATTTAATTGATAGAAATGTTTGCTTTTGATCCTTAAAATGAAAGTTAGTTATATCCTGACATAGTCCTAGCAAAATATGTGTCTGGCATGTGGGAAATCTCTCTTCCGTTTCCATTCTACTGGTACCTTCGTTTGTTCTTACCATTGTACCAGTTGTTGCCTACTACACATGCATGCACGTTCTAAGAAAAGCTTAGAGCCATTCCCGTGTGGCATGTGGAAATTCTCACTTCCGTTTGCTCTATACTGGTACATTCGTTCTTTCCTACCATTGTACCAGTGGTTTCTTACTGCATATGCATATACGTTGCAAGAAAAGTTTAGATTTATTCTGGAATTTCAAATCCATGAAAGCGTAAACGAAGGGATTGACTATGTTATTGATGATAAACATCTGATACAAGAAGATAATTCCTGGTCGTTGTGTATTGGACAGTTGTTCCCAGAAATATGGAGAAATGCCTTCGATGATTAGCAGTATAACCTTAGGCACGTAACGTAGTAGAAACACTATTGTAATTACTAGAAACATCATTGTAATTTTATTAGTCAGCTGACGATTTTTCATTTTTCGACTCTTTGAAGTTATATATTTAATTTTCACTTCTTTGCCGCCATTTGTTAGAATATTATTTGAAGTTGCTACCGGTTCACCTAATGACGTAGCATCGCAATTTACATCCGTATCTTCAACCTCAGAAGTTGACGTCACATGTGTGTCTTCCTTAGAGAATGTTGATGATTCATGTACTTCCGGTTTTATATTTAGTTCCGGTCATGTGTGTGTTTGCTCATATTTATCACATTGTAATGTTTTATATACTGTGTGTCCAATATTACTGTAAAGTCCAATAAGAACTATGACTATGATAAAGGCACTTAAGCCTATGACAACTCCGTAAACAGACCGTACCAGTTTCTTACCTTCTTTTACTTTCCCACATCGACTTCCGGTAATTATGTATTCTGCAGTGTTGAATGGGACAACGCCGTAAACAAAAGGAATAGGTATCGCAAGCAAAACCGCAAAGACAAAGGCAATGCAAACTATACACCATTTAACGTACAATGTCATCGGCGGTCGTAGCTGTTTGCATACTTTGATATATCTTTGAACTGCAATTATAACCAATAGCAAAATGGGCATGTAGGTGGTTAGTCCAACAAAGAATTGAGCAATCTGACACAATATGATATTATAAAAGCTAACGTGGTGTGTATTTTGGTAAATGCCCCATAGTGAGATGTATGATGCACTTATCATATCACAAACTGCCAAAATTGGTACGAAATAACGCTCGTCATTTTTCTCCTTCATTTGGGATGTATATACAACAATGACAATTAGATTACCAAACATACCAATAATAAGGCACAATGAAAGTATCACAATATTTGGAATTAAGTTTTGTGTAATTTCAGCATTCCATTCTTCCAGTGTTATGTTCGACATGTTTTCCTCAGACGGTAGCCACACTTTAATAAGTACGCTCCCTGTTAACCACTTTTAAATTATTTGGTTATCCATTCTGTTGACTTTGAGCGTACTTAATGTTCTGACCGAGCGTACTTGATGTAGGTTCTGAGCGAGCGTACTTGATGAAGGTACTGAGCTAGCGTAATTGATGAATGCTCTGAGCGAGCGTACTTGATGAATGTTCTGAGCAAGCGTACTTGATGAATGTTCTGAGCAAGCGTACTTGATGAATGTTCTGAGCGAGCGTACTTGATGTAGGTTCTGAGTGCGCGTACTTGATGAATGTTCTGAGCGAGCGTTCTTGGTGTAGATTCGCTGATATTATTATTCCATCAAATTCGTCGTGTGCGTGAAATTAGATATCTATGTTTTTATTAAGTTATTCACAGCTTCTACGAATGACATTGTGACATGCCAAATGAATGCACAATGCATTTGTTCTTCATTGAAACAAATATACAACAAACAGTGCTCCTCTAAGCTTAATATCAAAGTAAAAATGTAAAACAAAATATGTCCTTGTTTGTTTCTACTTCCTTATTATTTACATCACATTTTCTTTTTCAATTGTGCACTATTTTTGTTGCTACAATAATAAACGGGAAGTAATTTTGTCAGTCTTGATTTTTCCGTCCTTGTTGCTTTCTTTTCCTATCTTAATTGTCAATACCAGCTAAATAAACGTAGATATCAAGTTTAATTCGTCCCTGTTCCTTTCTCTTATCTTGATGTGAAATTGTCAATACATAAAAACGTAGGTATCAACTTTAGTGCGCACAACGCTTTTTTCTGGAATAATCTTCCTCAGATTCACTGAGAATCGAGAAATTGGAAAAACAAATAATTCAAAAATGTTTAGGAGCAATAATACCAAAGGGCTTGAAAAGGACAGTCAAATTCGTCTACAGTCACCTATACCTGAAGGGTAAATCTTCGTTTTGATAGTAATTACATTATTTAGAAACTGTAAATTTCAATAATAAATATATGCAGAAGGAATAGAAACAAGTAAAATAGCTTAACTGTATATAAGTTATGGAAATAAGGGAAGAAATATAAAATAACTGTCATTTGCATAATGTTTAACTCGGCTAAATAACAACAACTATGTTCACTTAGTTATGTATGAGGTTGGCAGTTTACTCACACGTCGAATATACTTGCATGATTGTATCATCACATTAATGGTAGAGATGTTGGCCAATAAAGCGAGTTTAGACTGCCACTTTTCACTTGAAGTGCCTGTGCCACACCCGGAATGTGGGAGATAAGTTATATGTGTGTTAGGATAATAAATGATTTGCCCATTTCTCGATTTAATTTTGGAACTGTTCCTACAGTGTGGTATTTTTTATTTTGTTTTTATTTTATATATGGTGAAGGTCAATAGAGAAACGCGTCGTGTGCACTAAATAAGATATCTAAGTGTTTATTATTTTTATTATTACTTTAAACGATGCTTAGGCTATGTGATGACTTCCATACTAATGTATGGAGAACTTCCCTGAGAGATCTTACGAAAAAACCGGTGACACATCAGACCCTGGGTAGGTGTCTATAAATCTTGATGAATGTATTGGTGCACCAAACCATATAATTGGTTTTCCTATACTTTAAACTACTACAATTACTGACAATATATTCTTTATTCGAATGGATATACAGAGGTACACGAGGGATGTGTTATAAGAAATGTCAACTGCATAGGAGAGTTCGCGAAATTGCTTATGGGCTTGGTGGTCCTAGTTAAAATAATGTCAGTCCTCATTAATTTTCTATTGCAAAATACCAATCTTGTGTCAGTTCTTATCAAAATTGTCCAAATTATGATGGTCATATCTGACAGGACTGACAATATCGCGAACTCTGGCATAGCCTTCACGAACACATGAGCTCACTACCGATTTATTTTATTTTTTGGTTGGATCTGTGTTGCTCATCTTTTAGGTTTTCTGTGTTTTGTTTGCCATCGTTTTGTCACGTGTGTTCAATGCTGCCTGTGAGTTTGGATTGTCCTTTATGGATTTTCCCTTCGATTATCTCTAACATGTTTTTATACAGGAAACATAATAATAGTATTATCCAAAAAATATGTTATTTAGGAACGACACAGGAAACATAATAATAGTATTTCCGAACATATGTTATCTAAAAACGACTATTATTTTTACTTTTGGCTACTGGCTGGTAGGGGAATTTTGTTTGGACATAGATATCATGTGTCCGTTAGTGGAGGCGTAATATGATCTTAAATTAACGAAGACCAACCACGGAAAGAAGGAGACAATGAACAGTAGATTTGTTTTTACAATACAGGAGAGATAATATTTTGTCTCAAAATTCCCTTTTTCATAAATATATTTTCATAAAATAGTTGGTGCCTTAATAATGCAATCATTCCAGGCAAATTAAAAGAACATACATCCAATTGAATATGTACAAAAAACACACAATAATATTAATACGCTCCCGAAAGGAGCGTTAATGGTAAAAGTATGAATATGTTACATACTAATGAAAATTCAAAATGTTCAACAAGATGGCTGCCAACCGGAAATGAATTAAAAGACAAATTACAAGATGTACGCACGCAAAAGTGATAAAAATAAATCGTACAAAAAGAAATTTCAATACTCATTGCACTTGACTTTATTTTTCCAGGCATGTGAAATTTCGTCGCTTGCTTTATGGAGTCTTGTCATTTATTTACTTAAATAATCCGCAACTAGCCTGTGATTGGTCACGTGACCTAAACTATCCCCAATATAAACAATACGCGAGTAGCAAATCAAATGATCGATGCAACGAGAAAAAAGAAGAAATACACAACAATACATCTCTAGTCGATTTTTTGTTCAAATGAAAATGAAACAATGAAACGGAAAATCCCGAACTCAAAGCGAATAACACCGAATCTGTAATCATTTGCCGCGGCGCATTCTCATTCATTGTGATCTTCTGCTGAAAGAAATCCAAGGTTTTCAGCTTTAGAGTTTTAGGTAACAACTATTTTGTAAACAGGAAGAACAATTACTGTTCTTCGGGAGTGTTTCAGGTTGCACCTACCTCACATTAAGTTAGTTTTAATATTATACGTGTGATCATGGTTTCATTGTTTATTGTCTTCGAGGAATATGGATTTGAAGATCTTTTCAATTTTAGTACAAAACCCCGATCATCTTTCTATATAGGTTATGGATTTAATTGATAGAAATGTTTGAACATGATCCTTAAAATGAAAGTTAATTATAGCCTGTCATGGTCCTTGCAAAATATGTGTCTGGCATGTGGGAAATGTCACTTCCGTTTCCGTTCTACTGGTACCTTCGTTTGTTCATACCATTGTACCAGTTGTTACTTACTGCATATGCATATACGTTGCAAGAAAAGTTTAGAGTTATTCCGAAATTTCAAATCCATGAAAGCGTAAACGAAGGGATTGACTATGTTATTGATGATAAACATCTGATACAAGAACATGATTCCTGGTCGTTGTGTATTGGACAGTTGTTCCCAGAAATATGGAGATATGCCTTCGATGATTAGCAGTATAATCTTAGGAACGTAACTCAGCAGAAACACTATAGTAATTACCAGAAACATCATTGTAATTTTATTAGTCAGTTGACGATTTTTAATTTTTCGACTCTTTGAAGTTATATATTTAATTTTTACTTCTTTGCCGCCATTTGTTGTAATATTATTTGAAGTTGCTACCGGTTCATCTAATGACGTAGCATCGCAATTTACATCCGTATCTTCAACCTCAGTAGTTGACGTCACATGTGTGTCTTCCTTAGCGAATGTTGATGATTTCTGTACTTCCGGTCGTGTGTGCGTTTGCTCATATTTATCACATTTTAATGTTGTATATACTGTGTATCCAATTTTACTGTAAAGTCCAATAAGAACTATGATTATGATAAAGGCACTTAAGCCTATGACAACTCCGTAAATAGATCGTACCAATTTGTTACCTTCTTTTACTTTCCCACATCGACTTCCGGTAATTATGTATTCTGTAGTGTTGAATGGAACAACGCCATAAACTAAAGGAATAGGTATCGCAAACAAAACCGAAAAGACAAAGGCAATGCAAACTATACACCGTTTAACATACAACGGCATCGGCGGTCTAAGCGGGTTGCATACTTTGATATATCTTTGAACTGCAATTATAACCGATAACAAATTGGGCATGTAGGTGGTTAGTCCAACGAAGAATTGGGCAATCTGACACAATATAACATTAGAAAAGATAACGTGATGTGTATTTTGGTAAATGGCCCATATTGAGATGTATGATGCACTTATCATATCACAAACTGCCAAAATTGGTACAAAATAACGCTCGTCATTTTTTTCCTTCATTTGGAATGTATATAAAGCAATGACAATTAGATTACCGAACACACCAATAATAAGACACAATGAAAGTATCACAATATTTGGAATTAAGTTTTGTGTAATTTCAGCATTCCATTCTTCCAGTGTTATGTTCGACATGTTTTCCTCACACGATAGCCACACTTTTAACAAGTATGCTCCCTGTCAACAACTTTAAAATTATTTGGCTGTCCATTCTTTTGCGCTTGAGTATACTTGATGAATGTTCTGAGCGAGCGTACTTGATGTAGGTTCTGAGCTAGCGTACTTGATGAATGTTCTGCGCGAGCTTACTTGATGAATGTTCTGAGCGAGCGTACTTGATGTAGGTTCTGAGCTAGCGTACTTGCTGTAGGTTCTGAGCTAGCGTACTTGATGAATGTTCTGCGCGAGCGTACTTGATGAATGTTCTGAGCGAGCGTACTTGATGAATGTTCTGATCTAGCGTACTTGTTGAATGTTCTGAGCTAGCGTACTTGATGAATGTTCTGCGCGAGCGTACTTGATGTAGGTTCTGAGCTAGCGTACTTGATGAATGTTCTGCGCGAGCGTACTTGATGAATGTTCTGAGCGAGCGTACTTGATGTAGGTTCTGATCTAGCGTACTTGTTGAATGTTCTGAGCTAGCGTACTTGATGAATGTTCTGCGCGAGCGTACTTGATGAATGTTCTGAGCGAGCGTACTTGATGTAGGTTCTGAGCTAGCGTACTTGTTGAATGTTCTGAGAGAGCGTACTTGATGTAGGTTCTGAGTGAGCGTACTTGATATAGGTTCGTTTATATTATTATCCCATCAAATTTGTCGTGTACGTTAAATTAGATATCTATGTTTTTATTAAGCTTTCCCAGCTTCTACGAATACCATATTTGGCATGTGTTAAATGAATGTTAAATATATATGTTCCTCAGTTAAACAAACATACAACAAACAACACTCCTCTAAGCTTAATATCAAAGTAAAAATGTAAAGCAAAAT
The DNA here is from genome assembly GCA_002080005.1 of Gigantidas platifrons. Classification (NCBI taxonomy): domain Eukaryota; kingdom Metazoa; phylum Mollusca; class Bivalvia; order Mytilida; family Modiolidae; genus Gigantidas; species Gigantidas platifrons. The sequence goes on from MJUT01023287.1 coordinate 582,563, forward strand.
ATGTCCTTGTTTGTTTCTACTTCCTTATTATTGACATCACATTTTCTTTTTCAATTGTGCACTATTTTTGTTGCTACAATAATAAACGGGAAGTAATTTTGTCAGTCTTGATTTTTCCGTCCTTGTTGCTTTCTTTTCCTATCTTAATTGTCAATACCAGCTAAATAAACGTAGATATCAAGTTTAATTCGTCCCTGTTCCTTTCTCTTATCTTGATGTGAAATTGTCAATACATGTACCAGCTACATAAAAACGTAGATATCAACTTTAGTGCGCACAAAGTTTTTTTCTGGAATAACCTTCATCAGATACACTCAGAATCGAGAAATTGGAAAAACAAGTAATTCAAAAGTGTTTAGGAGCAATAATACCAGAGGGCTTGAAAAGGAAAGTCAAAGTCGTCTACGGTCACCTATACCTGAAGGGTAAATCTTCGTTTTGATAGTAATTACATTATTTAGAAACTGTAAATTTCAATAATAAATATATGGAGAAGGAATAGAAACAAGTAAAATAGCTTAACTGTATATAAGTTATGGAAATAAGGGAAGAAATATAAAATAACTGTCATTTGCATAATGTTTAACTCGGCTAAATTACAACAACTATGTTCACTTAGTTATGTATGAGGTTGGCATTTTACTCACACGTCGAATATACTTGCATGATTGTATCATCACATTAATGGTAGAGATGTTGGCCTATAAAGCGTGTTTAGACCGCCACTTTTCATTTGAAGTGCCTGTGCCACACCCGGAATGTGGGAGATAAGTTATATGTGCTTTAGGATAATAAATGTTTTTCCCATTTCTCGATATAATTTTGGAACTGTTCCTACAGTGTGGTATTTTTTATTTTATTTTTATTTTATATATGGTGAAGGTCAATACAGAAACGCGTCGTGTGCACTAAATAAGATACCTAAGTGTTTATTATTCTGATCATTACTTCAAACGATGCGTAGGCTATGTCATGACTTCCATACTAATGTATGGAAAACTTCCCGGAGAGATATTACGAAACAACTGGTGACACATCCGAACCTTGGTAGGTGTCTATAAATCTTGATGAATGTATCGGTGCACCAACCCATATAATTGGTTTTCCTATACTTTAAACTACTACAATTACTGACAATATATTCTTTACTCGAATGGATATACAGAGGTACACGAGGGATGTGCTATAAGAAATATCAAATGCATAGGAGAGTTCGCGAAATTGCTTATGCGCTTGGTGGTCCTAGTTAAAATAATGTCAGTCCTCATTAATTTTCTATTGCAAAATACCAATCTTGTGTCAGTCCTTAGCAAAATCTGCCCAAATTATGATGGTCATATCTGACAGGACTGACAATATCGTGAACTCTGGCATAGCCTTCCCGAACACATGGGTTGACTACCGATTTATTTTATTTTTTGGTTGGATCTGTGTTGCTCATCTTTTAGGTTTTCTGTGTTTTGTTTGTCATCGTTTTGTCACGTGTGTTCAATGCTGCCTGTGAATTTGGATTGTCCTTTATGGATTTTCCCTTCGATTATCTCTAACATGCTTTTTATACAGGAAACATAAAAATAGTATTTCCGAACATATGTTATTTTAGAACGACTATTATTTTTACTTTTGGCTACTGGCTGGAAGGCGAATTTTGTTTGGACATAGATATCATATGTCCGTTAGTGGAAGCTTAATGTGATCTTAAATTAACGAAGACCAACAACGGAAAGAAGGAGACAATGAACAGTAGATTTGCTTTTACAATACAGGAGAGATCATATTTTGTCTCAAAAATCCCTTTTTAATGATAAGAAAATAGTTGATGCCTTAATAATGCAATCATTTCAGGCAAATTAAAAGAACATACATAAATTGAATATGTACAAAAAACACAAAATAACATTAATACGCTCCCGAAAGGAGCGTTAATGATAAAAGTATGCATATGTTACGTACTGATGCACTTGAAAATGTTCAACAACATGGCTGCCAACCGGAAATAAATTAAAAGACAAATTACAAGATGTACTCACGCAAAATTGATAAAAAAAAATCGTACAAAATAAATTGTAATACTCATTGCACTTGACTTTCTTTTTCCAGGCATGTGAAATTTCTTCGCTTGCTTTATGGAATCTTGTCATTTATTTATTTAAATAATCAGCAACTAGCGTGTGATTAGTCACGTGACCTAAACTATCTCCAATATAAACAATACGCGAGTAGCAAATCAAATGATCGATGCAACGAGAAAAAGAAGAAATACACAACAATACACCTCTAGTCGATTTTTTTTTCAAATAAAAATGAAACAATGAAACAGAAAATCCCGAACTCAAACCGAATAACACCGAATCGTTAATCATTTGCCACTGCGCATTCTCATTCATTGTGAACTTCTGCTGCAAGAAATCCAAGGTTTTCAGCTTTAGAGTTTTAGGTAACAACTATTTTGTAAACAGGAAGAACAATTACTGTTCTTCGGGAGTGTTTCAGGTTGCACCTACCTCACATTAAGTTAGTTTTAATATTATACGTGTGATAATGGTTTCATTGTTTATTGTCTTCAAGGAATATCGATTTTAAGATCTTTTCATTTTTAGCACAAAACCCCGATCATCTTTCTATGTAGATAATTGATAGAAATGTTTGAACATGATCCTTAAAATGAAAGTTAATTATAGCCTGGCATAGACCTTGCAAAATATGTGTCTGCCATGTGGAAAATCTCACTTCCGTTTCCGTTCTACTGGTACCTTCGTTTGTTCCTACCATTTTACCAGTTGTTACTTACTGCATATGCATATACGTTGCATGAAAAGTTTAGAGTTATTCCAAAATTGCAAATCCATGAAAGCGTAAACGAAAGGATTGACTATGTTATTGATAATAAACATATGATACAAGAAGATAATTCCTGATCGTTGTGTATTGGACAGTTGTTCCCATAAATATGGAGATATGCCTTCGATGATTAGCATTATAACCTTAGGAACGTAACTCAGCAGAAACACTATTGTAATTACCAGAAACATCATTGTAATTTTATTAGTCAGTTGACGATTTTTAATTTTTCGACTCTTTGAAGTAATATATTTAATTTTCACTTCTTTGCCGCCATTTGTTGGAATATTATTTGAAGTTGCTACCGGTTCATCTAATGACGTAGCATCGCAATTTACATCCGTATCTTCAACCTCAGTAGTTGACGTCACATGTGTGTCTTCCTTAGAGAATGTTGATGATATCTGTACTTCCGGTCGTGTGTGCGTTTGCTCATATTTATCACATTTTAATGTTTTATATACTGTGTATACAATTTTACAATAAAGGCCGATAAGAACTATGACTATGATCAAGGCACTTAAGCCGATGACAACTCCGTAAATAGATCGTACCAGTTTGTTACCTTCTTTTACTTTCACACAACGCCATAAACAAAAGGAATAGGTATCGCAAACAAAACCGCAAAGACAAAGGCAATGCAAACTATACACCGTTTAACGTACAATGGCATTGACGGTCTTAGCGGTTTGCATACTTTGATATATCTTTGAACTGCAATTATAACCAATAAGAAAATGGGCATGTAGGTGGTTAGTCCAACAAAGAATTGAGCAATCTGACACAATATGATATTATAAAAGCTAACGTGGTGTGTATTTTGGTAAATGCCCCATAGTGAGATGTATGATGCAGATATCATATCACAAACTGCCAAAATTGGTACGATATAACGCTCGTCATTTTTCTCCTTCATTTGGAATGTATATACAGCAATGACAATTATATTACCAAACATACCAATAATAAGGCACAATGAAAGCATCACAATATTTGGAATGAAGTTTTGTGTAATTTCAGCATTCCATTCTTCCAGTGTTATGTTCGACATGTTTTACTCAGACGGTAACCAGACTTTAACAAGTACGCTCCCTGTTAACAATTTTTAAATTATTTGGTTATCCATTCTTTTGACTTTGAGCGTACTTGATGAATGCCCTGAGCGATCGTACTTGATGTAGGTTCTGAGCGAGCGTAATTGATGAATGCTCTGAGCGAGCGTACTTGATAAATGTTCTGAGCGATCGTACTTGATGTAGGTTCTGAGCTAGCGTAATTGATGAATGCTCTGAGCAAGCGTACTTGATGAATGTTCTGAGTGAGCGTAATTGATGTAGGTTCTGAGCGAGCGTACTTGATGAATGTTTTGAGCGAGCATTCGTGGTGTAGATTCGCTTATATTATTATTCCATCAAATTCGTCGTGTGCATGAAATTAGATATCTATGTTTTTATTAAGTTATTCCCACCTTATACGAATGCCATTTTGACATGCCAAATGAATGCACAATGTATTTGTTCTTCATTTAAACAACCATACAACAAACAGTACTCCTCTAAGCTTAATATCAAAGTAAAAATGTAAAACAAAATATGTCCTTATTATTTACATCACATTTTCTTTTTCAATTGTGCACTATTTTTGTTGCTACAATAATAAACGGAAGTAATTTTGTCAGTCTTGATTTTTCCGTCCTTGTTGCTTTCTTTTCCTATCTTAATTGTCAATACCAGCTACATAGAACATAGATATCAAGTTTAATTCGTCCTTGTTGCTTTCTTATCTTAATGTGAAATTGTCAATACATGTACCAGTAACGGTAGAGATGCTGCCCTATAACACGAGTTTAGCCCGCCACTTTTCATTTGAAGTGTATATGCCACACTCGGAATGAGGGAGATAAGCTATATGTGTGTTAGGATGATAAATGTTTTGCCCATTTGTCTACAATTAATCGATTTAATTTTAGAACTGTTCCTACCGTGTGGTATTTTTGATTTGATTTTTATTTTATCAATAACAGTAGACCGAGTGACCACACCAGTGTTTTATTCCATGAACTTTCACGACACAAACAGCATGCAGAGATATAAGAAGTGTTGTGTGAGGACAGTCCATTAATCAAGTTCGAATGCAGGATAAATCATTGATCGACCACTACGTGTATAAGATCATGAACATAGACGAAAAAAAGTAAGGAACACGGAATCCATCAAACACCTATGAACATAGGTGCCCCGAAAGTGTAAGTTTTTGCTCCACATGTAACAGAAACACACCCGTACGGGGTACATGTACTATTATATCGCTCTATGAAGGAAATTCAGATAAGATACACAGTTATCTTTGAAACACACAGCTTAGAGATCAATAAATTTATGATTGTGATAATAAACTCTCCGAAGTGAAGACGTAGATCTAATTATCACGAACACTATGCATCTAGCTTGGCGGAAACCCCTACTTTATCAAGAAAATTCAGATAGGATACACACACTTTGGAGTATTGATTGAGATAGATACACTGCAGTAAAGTTAAATTTCCTTCAGATTAGTAAGAAGAGTATGAAGATATTAAAGGGGTAAATCGAATAAGAACAGACAACACAATGGACAAAAGAAAAAAGTACCTAATGACAAACAACGATCTACAACACATACACATACTGAAGATAGAGTAACACGAACCCCACTAAAACAGGGGGTTAACGCAGGTGATCTGGAAGGGTAAGCAATTCCTACTGCACTGGTAGCTCCCGTCGTGTTAATCTAGTTACAACCCCGGTGATAAGTCATGAAAGAGGAAAGGACCGGGAGTTGTTTACGACAAGTGGAACATATCCGTGGTGTCATCAAGAAGGGGCTGTGTGTCGATGTCAGACATTCAAAACATAGTTCATTCTGGTCAGAAAAGGCAGGACTTCCGGTGTGGTCAATAATGTGCACAGAAACTAAAGATTGCTACGCGTGGAAAATGGCACTTTTTATCAAAAACATATGTATTCCTAGCAATAGTAATATGACTTATCATCCTTTTCCCTCCCGCTATATCTACCTACTGACTCCATAAGCAAAAGTCGTATCAAAATTCGCGTGAGCTGAGCAGGACTTATCAACAGTCAGCAGGAGTTATCACCAAATTCTCACAACATTTAAACGATAATTCCTGTGAAGATGACAAAAGTAAATAAAATTGATCAGCATCATCAGTTATTTAACATTTCATTTTTTAAACATAAATCAAATTAGGAACTGTCTTGTCAGAAATATCAACAAACATCGTCCTACAAAAATGTACTTGACACAATTCTTGATAAACTCTGCTGGGACTACTGTTTTTTTTACGTCATAATCGAGGTCGTGACGTTTGCGCTTTCTAAACCGGAACGTCATTAGTAAACAAAACGGTGAATCATATTGCCAACTGTGTTTGTAATAAAACAAATTGAATATCACCATTAAAGGGGAAAATTCAACAATATTAACATTTATATAAACCTGAAAAAATGAATGGTATATTTGCAAACTACTTATGGATTATGTTTTGGGGAAGCGTATTTTTAATATATTGAATCGTTTGATATTTCCCGCGAAAATACAAATATCGAAACATATAGATATATCCGTCTTTATTTTTGATTTAAGGATGATATACATGTCATCTGAATGTTAATATGATTGATAATGAAAAATATCAGCCTGCTCGACAGAATATGAAGTTTGTGACTTCGCTCACTCGACAACAAACTTCATATTCTTGCTCGGCATGCTGATATTTTCGGTTCACTCAATTCACATCCAGATAACATACATATAACATATGTACCCCTAACAATAGTAATATGACATATAACGTATGTACCCCTAACAATAGTAATATGACATATAACGTATGTACCCCTAACAATAGTAATATGACATATAACGTATGTACCCCTAACAATAGTAATATGACATGTAACGTATGTACCCCTAACAATAGTAATATGACATATAACGTATGTACCCCTAACAATAGTAATATGACATATAGCGTATGTACCTCTAACAATAGTAATATGACATATAACGTATGTACCCCTAACAATAGTAATATGACATATAACGTATGTACCCCTAACAATAGTAATATGACATATAACGTATGTACCCCTAACAATAGTAATATGACATATAGCGTATGTACCTCTAACAATAGTAATATGACATGTAACGTATGTACCCTTAACAATAGTAATATGACATATAACGTATGTACCCCTAACAATAGTAATATGACATATAACGTATGTACCCCTAACAATAGTAATATGACATATAACGTATGTATCCCTAACAATAGTTATATGACATATAACGTATGTACCCCTAACAATGGCTTTATTACATGTAACGTCTGTCTGCTTTCATCTCAAAGTACTGTAGATAATTAATTGTTTAATTAAATTCTTTATATCCGATATAGCCATCGTATGACAGCTAACATACATGGAATGAAATATAACATTTGATGCATCATCCATTTGCGTTAAGATGAGGAAACGTTGCTAGTCCGCTGTAGAAATTTGGTATATCATTATACCATAGCATTAACATGATTAAATAGTTTGTATTTTTGATCGGCCTGAAGTGCGTTGGGGTAAGCAATTTTTTGGTAATTTGTCTTTTTTGACAAATTACCCAGACTATATTTCAGTCTAACGGTAACACATTCCAAAATGCCTATTGGTACATATATAATATCAGAGCAGAGCTTAAATGAAGTACATGTACAGCTAAATGATTAAATAGAACGAAAACAGTGTAACCCTTCACTAGTATAGTTTTATTGCTCTCAGAACTTTAAATTATTTGGCTAACCAACACCACAGATGTCTACCAATTTCGTGCTCTCAAAGATTTTAACAATTATTCGGTTTTACAATCTTTTGATTTTGAGCGTACCTGATGAAGATTATTCCAGAAATCCGTCGTGTGCATTAAATTAGATATCTACGTTTTTATAGACTTAACAATAAGGTAAAAGTCCTTTAGAAAATAAAATTCAATTTTTCCCACCCATTTAAACAGTTGATGTTCTTGCGCTGTTGTTAGCCGGTGTTGTCCCTCCTGTATAGAGCCTTTGGTTTACTTGCTCCCAAAACTTTATAAATAACGGAGCTTTCCACCCTCCCGACTTTGATCGTACCTGATGAATGTTACTCCTGAAGTACGCACTAAATTTGATAGCTACGGTTTCTTTTTACTACAGTGAATAACTACAATGTCTGATAATTATTTGTGTAGGAAAACGCACCAGGACTTGGATTTCAAATGCCAAATATCATGGTCTCTTTGTTGTATATATCCGATTACCATACGAAATTATTCATATCTGTTCCGTCATTGTTTGATATATAATGTATGTATGTATGTTTCCGGTTGATCAATAAAACATGTGGTTGAAAAGTAAAAGATGTTGTTCTAAAGCCAAATACGAATTATTGATGAGATGCGACCCTAAACTGTTCCACAAACACAGTAATATGACACCTTTTTGTGTTCAGTGAGTTCAGTTAAGATGATTAGTCATTTTGTTGATATTGGTGGAATTAATGACCATCCTCGTATAAACTTTCTTTCCATAATTAAAGAAATTAATTTCTGGTAGGACCGTCGTGGTCGTGATCGTATGGTAGTTAAATTTCAACTACCTATGCAATCAGTGCCTATCGCTACTAACGTTGTGAGTTCAAACTACGCTCGGGTGAGGTGTACTCGATACAACATTATCTGATAAAGTTTCTCAGTGACTTGCGGCAGGTCAGTGATACACTGACCGCCACGATATAGCAGAAATATTGTTGAAAGTGGCGTTAGACACCATAACCCTCTCCAAATCAGCACCAATAGCTGGTAAGCAATAAAACAATTGGAGATAAAAAATAATTCAGCTTATTCTAATGTACATTTTATAATATATATACATTGAAGTACATTGAGGATTTAGATAATATAAAGAAAAATACGTACTCCATCAACAACACTAAATGAACAAATAAATCATAAAAGGAAGTTAATTCTATTAATAAATTATATCTCATTTGACCCATAGTTTTATTTCCTTGTTTATACGTATGGAACTATTTTTGTCTTAAATAGTAAGTATTGTTGTTTAACGCCAATTCAGCAATTTTTCAGCTATATCATAGCGAGAACAAGTTAATTATCAATGAGATGATGATGAGGTCCGCTTTGTACTAGACCAACACGCTTATTTTGATTTTACAGTGCTAGCTCACTGAAACAACAGTTCGCGGATAGACATGTCGCCCCACTAGGACACATTATCCTAATTTCGAACCAATCAGTGTTTGCTCTTTCTCCTTAATGCTGCGTGCTTAGCAACAAAAACAATTTCTTTGTCTTTGGTTTGACCAAATCGGGGCTCGAACCCACGATCTATCGCACTCGAGACGAGCACGCTAACCATTACACCACCGATGCGGTTTCTTGTTTTTACGTATGCAACTATCTTTGTCTTAATTATGTTCGATGAATATGCGCCAATATATTAATAGATTTTTTTTCGATAATCTGTGTGCACTTTTCTGAATGACAATTTTATATTCAGTTTGTGCCTTTGTATTACTGATACACAAAAATGCTAAGATATTGATTTATTTTAAGCAAACATATGATAAAGAACGTATTGCAGCGCATTAAATTTTCAATTGTCTTTGAGGGGCCGTCGTGGCCGTAATCGTATGGTAGTTGGATGCACAACTACATGTACAATCATTGCATATCACCACTGAAAATGTGAGTTCGAACCCCGTTCATGGCCAGGCGTACTCGATACAACATTATGTGATAACGTTTGTCAGTGACTTACGACATGTCGGTGGTTTTCTACAGGGTACTCCGGTTTCCTCCACCAATAAAACTGACCGACACGATATAGCTGAAATATGATTGAAGTGGTATTAAACACCATAAACCAACAAGGTAACTAAGCGTATTTGCCTTCAATACGACCGCATGTCGTTAGACACAATGTTAGAAATAATTATTATACTTTATGCAAATTTCTTACATTATCCATTCATTTCATTGGACAAGCGGCATTTGTTAATTTTCACTAACATTTCATAAGCCCTCGCCCATCCCTAGCAACATGTGATAATATTAGCAACGAGTGTTAATGTATAAAATTAACACCCGCTGAGCCCGAAGTTTGCCGATCCAGACAAATTAACACCCGCTCCGGCCGAGGTTTACCGATTCTTTTTCCCTCATCATTTCCGTTATCACCAGACGACAACAAACCGTCAAGCGCTCGTCATGGCGTTTGTTGACATTACGGAGGATAATATCTCTGAATTAAAGAAATAAATTGGAGCATACACGAAGCCAAATGACGCCTGATCTTTACGTTTTAAACTGGAAGTCTTCATATGACGACATGTTGCTAATGTTCCACATTCTTCAACAAAATTTCGCGAAATTTTAATTCGTGCGATTTTTAGAGCATGAATATGCAAGAATGATATATTTCTAATTACAATATTGAATTTAAGAATTTTAAGTATTGAACGGTATTAAAATTTAATGCCAAACATTTCAAACAACAACTGCACACTTGAATTATTAGGCATTCAGTATAATAAAAAATATACTGCCCTTGGATAAGGTGTTAGGGTGATTAACACACTCTTTGAAAAAATTATCATCCTCGACTTCGTCTCGGGTGATAATTTTTTCCCTCGTGTGTTAATCTAACCTAACACCTTCATCCAAGGGCAGTATGTTTATATTATTATAATTAAGAAATAATTCATGGAAGCCAGAGTTTGTATACAGTTTTAACATTGGTAACATTATTTTCGTATACATTTTATCCCGAGCGTTAGCGAGGGATAAAATTCAACGAAAATAAAGTTACCCATGTTAAAACGTGATACAAACTCTGAGTTCCATGAATTATTTCGATTCTAGTAGGACAAATCTAACTTATTTTTTGAAGTGGAAGTCGGTGATGGAAATGCATTTCATAACAAAATTCACTAACCTTCATGTTTTACAGTTTACAGTTGTTTTTCTTTTATGTATAAATAGACTGTGATGCTATGAAGTTACTGATATTTTCCAATTTAATGGCATTTTGAATTTAGCAACTTAAACAACTAAAATGCTCACAAAATCTATAAAAAAATCAGAAACCATGTGTTTCAATGTCATCAGCGTTCCTTGTAAACGACTTCCGGAAGATGTTAAATTTCAAAAGTCAATGTCCATTGATGGTTGTTTTAAGTATTTATTCCGGAAAAATATAGGTAAAAACAATACGGGCATTTTTATGTTTGTTATACACCACAGTGCTGTATGAATACATAAATTTACTAGAGAATTATAGTTGTAATTTGTTCGTCAATACGCATGAATGAATTAAAATATATCGTGAGTTTTATCACTGTATTATATATATATAGCCAATGAAGGACGTCATGTTAGAATTAATGAGAATTAATGATAATCCATCATGTATATCCTATATACAATGTAGCACTATGAAAGTTTTAAAGGTCAAGGTATAAAATGATTAAAAAAAAATAATGATTTTTATATTTGGCTATTTAAGCAATTTTCTATTTGATCGTGTACCAGTAACAAGAATTTATAGTTCCTAAGTCGTGTAATTATTATTAAGTTAAGCTTCTCCCCCTCTTGTCCCCAAATACTTCTAAGTTATTCAAGAACTAAATCATGGAAGCCAGAATGTATTGGGAGTTTTAACATGGATTGGCCGATGTTAGTATTTTATCCCGAGCTAGAAGCGAGGGATAACATTTACTAATATCCACTAATCCATGTTAAAACTCAAAACACATTCTGGCTTCCGTGATTTATTTCGATTCTGATATGTCTAAGAGTACAAATGTGGTAGCATACTTTGATTGGAAGACGGTAATTTATATTTACGCCTGCGGAAAATGTTGCACACAATATATGTAATTCGAATAATACTGCGCCCTCTATCGGCATTATTCGGGTTACAAGATATGCTGCCAATGGGAAAGTCAGTCACATTCACCGGCGCATGTGCTAATAAGAATATACCGAATGGATAACTCGCTCGTTTGGTAACATAGCGAAAGAAGGAGGTCATGTTAGAATTGGTTTTAAAATATTTTGGCTTTAGCGTACTTGATGAATGTTATTCCATAAACGTGTCGTGTGCACAAAAAATTATATCTAAGTTTTTATTTATTGTTAGCATGAATCAAATCTTACAATCAATCGTTACGATTTATTATACATCAACATAATTTCTTGGACAAAATCATAGACAAAACAAAGTCATGCAAAGACATGGAGTGTGGAAAAAGCAGAAATTAGAGTGGATTATACAGGCTTCGGCGGTTCACATATTATGCTTATTGCAAGCACTGAAAATATATTCTCTAGATTCCATTTTGGAAGATGCTTAAACATAATCGTTTAACCATAGCTGGATATGTTCGCTGCTCACTGTTTTCATATGTCATATGTCAATTAAATACACAAAAAAATATATCTTGAAATCCAGCTTTGATGAAAACAGTATGGGCATGAACACAATCGCTTAATCATAGCTGTATTATATGTATGTATGTTGCACGCTGTTTTGATATGTATATTGAATACACTGAAAAAATATTGAACAGATATATCATGTTTGGGAGGGGTATTTGTGAAAAATACAATTCGACAGATGACAAATTTCCCGAGCCGATAGACGAGTGAAATTTAGTCTCAAGACTGGTATTTTTCGCAAATACCCCTTCCAATATGATATATCTGTTTAATTACACCGAATATTATTTAGAACACTGGCTAAATAAATAATACCTTTTGTTTGTCATTTTCAGGAATATTCTGTTTTCATTGTTTGTTTCAGGAACTTGTTATAACACTTTTGAGGAATTTTGATTTTTGTTGATTTGTTTACTGTTTTACGTTTACATCGGAACACTTCCGGGTTTCAAATTTGATTAATCACGTTATCTTACATAAAAAGGTAAAGAAGAAATATTCCGAATGAATTTGGCGCGAGGATAAAAAAGTGAAATACGTTTTCGCAAATACCATGGCATAGAGGGAAAAAAAGTTAAATCCTCATGCAAATAACCCAGCAGCGGTAAAAATAAACGAAATTAATCCTAAATATGAAAATAGACGAACAATACACCGGCTATTAACCAATCAAAATCCAGGATTCTTATATAAGGTGTAATTAATCTTCCAATTTCGAGAAAAAGAAATTATGGGGATGAACATACTCGTTTAAACATAGCTTTAGTGTCATCCCGGAACTGACTATCCATGAATGCATATATAAATGGGTTAACTATATTATTGATAATATACATCTGGTAGAAGAATGTAAACAGAGGTAGTTCTACATCAGATAATTTTCCCAAAAGTCCTGATATATCCCTTCTATATTAAGAAGTATCACCACTAGTAGAAAACTAATAATAAACAATAGCGTTATTATGAAAAACATCAACGTCAGCTTATTTGCGATTCTTATGTGTGCCTTTTTAAGCTTTTTAGAACAAGGCGACGGGACTATTTTTGTATTGGCATTGTCAGTAGGCGGTTGTTCTTCTGGTTCAGTGTGTATTTGTTCTGCTGGGTCAGTAGACATTGACTCGTCCGGGTGAGTAGGCCGTTGTTCTTTTGGATCAGTTTGTCTTTCTTCTAGATCAGTAGGTATTTGTTCTTCTGGGTGAGTTTGCCTTTCTTCTTCTAGGCCATTATATTTTCGTTCTTCTGGGTTAGTAGGCCGGTGTTCTTTTGGGTCAGTTTGCCTTTCTTCTAGGTCGGTAGGTCTTTGTTCTTCTGCGATAGTAGGAGTTAGTACGCCTAGGTCAGTAGTCCTTTGTTCTTCTGTCATATCTACGTCAGTATCTCTTCCTATTAGCTCAGGATTTGCATCTGTCTTGTTTTTGTTTGGATAGTCCTCCGAATTGTTCGTATTCCTTCCGGTTGGCGTATTTATTTTATATTTCTTCTTTATTGTCTTCATCGTAAGAAATCTAATTATGAGTTTCCTGTATATGGTGTATCCGATTTTACTGTATAAAACAATTTATGCAGTTACTATGACAACGATAGTAATTCCTAGTATGCATTCGTATGCAACAACAGCTATCATGTTACTATTCTTCAACTTCCCACAGCGCGTTCCATTGATTCCATGGTTTTCATTTTTATATGGAAGAGTACCATATATAAAAGGAATGGGCAATGCAACCAAAAATGAAAATAAAAATACTAAGAATACCACCCTTCTTTTGACAAAGACTGTCATTGGTCGTTTTGGTGTCTGACATACTTTCATATACCGCTGTATTGCTGTTATTAGTAGTAGTCCAATCGATGTATATGCAGTAGCTCCAATAAAGAATTGTATGGTTTGACATAAGATTCTGCTTGGAAATGTGACGTATTTTACATTTTTCAAAATGTCAGACGAGGCACAATGCACTACTGCTATTATATCGGAAGTTGCTAGAATGGGGATAAAGTATATTTCGTCGCTCACCTCATTCATTTGGCATGCGTACACTACAATTACAATGCTGTTCCCACATATTCCAACAACTAAATATACTGCAAGCATCAATGTATCTGGAATTAAATTTAATGTCATTTGGTCATTCCATTCATACAAAGTAAAATTTTCCATTACGAACACAATGCTATGAACTTTAAGTTGAAGTCAATCTCTCTAAAGGTGACCTTAGCTGACCTTAGCTGATCCTGTTTCGACCCTTTGGGTGTACTTGCTACCAAAGACTTTTAAGCAATTTGCCTTTCTTATCGTATATATATTGCCATACGTGATGTACGATATTCCAGAAAAACGTCGTGCGCACACAATAAGATATCTATGTTTGTGTTAAATCGATTTATAGTCAAAAATGCTAAATGTTCAAAGTTTAGTTTCAATTTCCTGAAATTAATATATTTTTGAAAAAAATTCCCACGGCTTCATTTTTTTTTTTTTTTTTTCAATTATCATAATGAATTTAGTATCCTTTTGCAATTTTTTTGTTCACAAAACCGGAACAGGAACGAATCAAAATATGCATAATGTAATTCAAAAAGGAAATTATTTGAAATATAATTATCCCAGTATAATGAATTAGTCTCGATATCACGACAGTCAATAGGCACTGGTGATATATACAAAATGCTACAAAGAGAGGAAAAATCTAACGCACATAATTATTAGTGATCGCTCACTTTCCAGCTTGGTACAGACACTCCAATAAAATGTCCGGGTTAAATAGACGTTAGAGAATACCGAAGGCGCAATCAAAAAAAAAAAGAGGAAAATCAAGAGAAATTGGCAACATAGGCACAAGACGAAGACAAACAAAACAAATGCACAACACAATATGTGTTGGAAACCACTATTCGCAAACAAACAATCAAATGTCAAATTCATCGAAAGAGGCAAAATCAATACCCCAAGCACACAAATACATGACAGCTCACTTTCCTTGCTTGATACCGACACTTCAATGAAAAGTGCCTGGGTTTAGAAAAGTTAGACGATACAAAAGAGGTAATCAGAAGCCGTAAATAGAAGAAGACCGAAAATAAAATGGCAAAATGAAAAGTACAAAAGGACAAACAACGATCTACAAAACATTACACAGAAAACTGGTTTTATGGGTTCAAACCTCCCCTCTTATTGAAACGATGCTGTCATGCAAGTGCTTTTCACATGTAAGCAAAGTGCCAATTATCAGATATAGCCGGGAGAAGAACGTTATTATTAAGACCGCTACATTCTCGAACATACTAGATAGATGTTACTTTCAACAATATTGCAGTTATATCGTGGCGGTCAGTTTTATTGGTGGAGGAAACTGGAGTACCCAGAGAAAACACCGACCTGCCGTGGAAGTCACTGACAAACGTTATCACATAATGTTGTATCGAGTACGCCTCGCCTGAGCGGAATTCGAACTCACCGATCTTTGCGTTATGTATTTTGGCACTCTATATGATAAAGTTTAATTTTTCAGCTATGTTCAGTAAGTCAATTCTGAAATAAATGTTAAACAGTGATGGTCATCCATTCTACCAATATCAACAAAACTAACCTCTCGTCTTAACATAACTCATTAAACACAAAAGGAACGAGACATATGACGTTGGAAATCCAGATCCTGGCTTGATTAAATTTGCTTGATTTTTGGTGTTTAACGCCACTTTCAGCAATATGTCAGCTATATCATGGCGACCATTGTGAGTGGTGGAGGAAGCCGGAATACCCGGAGAGAACCATGGACCCTGGGCAACCAATTGGTAAACTTTATTACTTGCGGCTGCGATTCGAGTGCACCTTTTTTGTAATTTACAAAGCTGGACGCGAACCCACGCCGTATTGGTGATAGGCGTGTATGAGCTGTTAAATCCAGCGACCTAACTCATTGAGCCACCTGGGCCCAAATCCTGGCTTGAGACAACACACACATGTAGTTTAATGGAAACATTTTTTCCGGGTATGCTTGTTTCATCAAGCAATAAAACTGACCGATACTCTATCAATGAAATATTGTTGAAAGTGGCATTAAACAGTTATAATCAATAATCATTTGATACAGCCAGTACATATTTTCACAGTCGGAACATATTTTTAACTTGTCAAAACGGACATTATGTATATGTACGAATCAAGTATTACTGCTCCCTCCCCTTTTTTTTATTCAGTGAGTTGGTTGTTGTTTTTTGTTGTTTTTTGTTGTTTTTTGTTTTTTGTTTTTTGTTTTTTTGGACGAGAGTACTTGGTAGCTTCAACGATATCGAAAACATTGACAGAAGTATTGAAGAGGTTTGACAGCGATTTGTGAATGCCGCTGAAAAAGTATGCCGAGTAGGGATGTGACAAAAAGTTATATTCAACTGAAAATGTATCCAATAAAAAAAACCCATAATAACATTAATAAGTTAGTCTTAGAATCATACTTGTGATAACGTTTTATTTCATTGTTTGCTACCTTCAAGGAATATCGATTTTAAGATCTTTTCATTTTTAGCACAAACCTCGATCATCTTTCTATGTAGATTATGGATGTAATTGATAGAATTGTTTGCTTTTGATCCTTCAAACGAAAGTTAATTATATCCTGTCATAGTCCTCCATCAATATGTGTCTGGCGTGTGGGAAATCTCACTTCCGTTTCCATTCTACTGGTACCTTCGTTTGTTCCTACCATTGTACCAGTTGTTGCCTACTACACAGGCATACACGTTCTAAGAAAAGTTTAGAATCATTCCCGTGTGGCATGTGGAAAATCTCACTTCCGTTTTCTCTATACTGGTACATTCTTTCTTTCCTATCATTGTACCAGTTGTTACTTACTGCATATGCATATACGTTGCAAGAAAAGTTTAGAGTTATTCCTGAATTTCAAATCCATGAAAGCGTAAACGAAGGGATTGACTATGTCATTGATGATAAACTTCTGATAGAAGAAGACAATTCCTGGTCGTTGTGTATTGAACAGTTGTTCCCAGAAATATGGAGAAATGCAAACGATGATTAGCAGTATAACCTTAGGAACGTAACTTAGTAAAAACACTATTGTAATTACCAGAAACATCATTGTAATTTTATTAGTCAGTTGACGATTTTTAATTTTTCGACTCTTTGAAGTTATATATTTCATATTCACTTCTTTGCCGCCATTTGTTGGAATATTATTTGAAGTTGCTACCGATTCATCTAATGGCGTAGCATCGCAATGTACATCTGTATCTTCAACCTCAGTAGTTGACGTCACATGTGTGTCTTCCTTAGATAATGTTGATGATTCCTGTACCTTCGGTCGTGTGTGTGTTTGCTCATATTTGTCACATTTTAATGTTTTATATACTCTGTATCCAATTTTACTGTAAAGTCCAATAAGAAGTATGACTGCGATAAAGGCACTTAGGCCTATGACAACCCCGTAAATAGATCGTACCAGTTTGTTACCTTCTTTTACTTTCCCACATCGACTTCCGGTAATTATGTATTCTGCAGTGTTCAATGGGGCAACGCCATAATTAAAAGGAATAGGTATCGCAAGCAAAACCGCAAAGACAAAGGCAATGCAAACTATACACCGTTTAACGTACAATGGCATCGGCGGTCTTACCTGTTTGCATACTTTGATATATCTTTGAACTGCAATTATAACCAATAAGAAAATGGGAATGTAGGTGGTTAGTCCAACGAAGACTTGAGGAATTAGACACAATATGATATTATAAAAGCTAACGTGGTGTGTATTTTTGTAAATGTACCATAGTGAGATGTATGATGCACTTATCATATCACAAACTGCCAAAATTGGTACGAAATAACGCTCGTAATTTTTCTCCTTCATTTGGAATGTATATACAACAATGACAATTAGATTACCAAGCACACCAATAATAAGACACAATGAAAGTATCACAATATTTGGAATTAAGTTTTGTGTAATTTCAGCATTCCATTCTTCCAGTGCTATGTTCGACATGATTTCCTCAGACTGTAGCCACACTTTAACAAGTACTCTCCCTGTCAACCACTTTTAAATTATTTGGTTATCCATTCTTTTGATTTTGAGCGTACTTGATGAATGTTCTGAGCGAGCGTACTTGATGTAGGTTCTGAGCGAGCGTATTTGATGTAGGTTCTGAGCAAGCGTACTTGATGTAGGTTATGAGCGAGCGTACTTGATGTAGGTTCTGAACGAGCGTACTTGATGTTGGTTCCGAGAGAGCGTACTTGATGTAGGTTGTGAGAGAGCGTACTTGATGTAGGTTCTGAGCGAGCGTACTTGATGTAGGTTCTGAGCGAGCGTACTTGATGTAGGTTCTGAGCGAGAGTACTTGATGTAGGTTCTGAGCGAGCGTACTTGATGTAAGTTCTGAACTAGTGTACTTGATGTAGGTTCTGAGCGAGCGTACTTGATGAATGTTCTGAGAGAGATTACTTGATGTAGGTTCAATTATATTATTATTCCTTCACATTCGCCGTGTGCGTCTATGTTTTTTTTAAAGTTATTCCCAGCTTCTACGAATGCTATTTTGGCATGCCAAATGAATGCAAAATGTATTTGTTCCTCAGTTAAACAAACATACAACAAACAGTACTCTTCTAAGCATAATATCACAAAAAAATGTAAAAAGGAAATATGTCCTTGTTAGTTTCTACCTCCTTATTATTTACAATACATTTTCATTTTCAATTGTGCACAATTTTTATGGCTACAGTGATAATAGGGAAATAATGTTGTCAGTCTTGAGTTTTCTGGAATAACCTTCATCAGATACACTCAAAATCGAGAAATTGGAAAAACAAATAATTCAAAAGTGTTTGGGAGAAATAATACCAAAAGTCAAAATCGTCTAAGGTCATCAATGCCTGAGGTAGGAAACCATTAAGGGTGTAGACCTGGGTTACCCTAAAATTTTCCCATCATTAAATTTTTTTTAAATTTGCATCATGGAATAGTTATGTCTAAATACATTATCTGCCAAAAATTTCAAAAAATTTCACCGTGCCGTTTTCTCCATAGCACATCCTAAATATAGCAATATTGGGGGTATTCTTGACGCCAGATGGTAATACTAGTTTCGCAAGATTCTAATAGATATGAACATTTATTTGTGATTGAAAGGGAATATTTTGGCTTTAATACACTTGAGAGTGTTGTTTTTGAATAGATATGAAATATCTAGCATATCTGAATATCCTGTTTAGAGATAATCACGTGCAAAACAGTGAAAACTGCAAAAAAGGGGGGATGCCCTGAGGATCACCTTGGTATTAAAAATCGGATTAAAAAATATCCTGTCATTTAATTTCCACCAAAAAATGTCAGACTGAAGAATAGACATATAGACATCATTGCACCAAATTGTACAAACTTTTACCGTCAGCTTTTTAAAATATTTAGATTTATGTTTTTCATGGATGGCACCCAGAAAATGAAATTGTCGAGGAAAGTTATCACACACCCATCTTTTGCTAGTTTCTTTGTTTGTGAGATAAAAATTAACTAGTTACCAATAACAAAAAGCTTTTCAATTCTTATAATTGACACAGTGAATGTCCAAATTACTAAATGACTACATTTGTCTTTTTTATTTTCAGTTCGGCTGGGGAGGGAGAGTGGTGGTTTTAGGGTGACTCTACTTGATTAATTCAAAGCACAAACACACAAAAAAACCCCCAAAAACACTGACAGCCACCCAGCTGTATTGTTATATTCCTTCAAATTATGTGCTCCAGTTGTATTCGTTTGATTCTGATTATTCTTTAGTTGTCTTAAGAGAAGGGGTGGCGGTATAAGAGAGGATGAGATATTACAATGTTTTCCCAAACATAGCTTTCTATTTTTTTTACCAAAAAATTAATTTGCTATATAGTTTCATAATATTAAAGATTCTGGTGTATATATCTATTTTTTTTTTAACAAACCCTTGAAATTCAATAGAAAAGGTTTGTCACACAAATAGTTTTACATTTCTGGCATTTTTGACAACATATTTCGATGAACATTTTTTCTGGAAAGAGATATTTCGATGATATTTTGTGGGCACCGGCATGTAATAATAACACACTGCCTGACATTGGCATAAGCAGCAATAAGATATAAAAATGCAAGGAGCACAGCTATGGAAAGGTAAAAGAAAAAGGATTTTTTTTTTAACTGGCCATATCCAATGTAAACAATCTTTGTCATCAAGAAGCTTGGAATTGAGGGAGAATTTTCAAACCCACAGATGATCATGTATTTGAGAAGACACTGAAAAAAGAGTTATCTCCCATATCCCAGGCCTAACCCCTTAAGTTAAATAATGATTGCATTATTTAGAAACTGACCTGTAAATTTAAATATCAAATACATGTAGAAGGACTAGTACAAGTAAAACAAAATAAGCTTACATAAGTTATGGAAATGAGGGAAGAAAAGTAAAATAACTCATATATAAAGTTCAAGATTAGAACTTGAGTTTTTGTTTAACAATTATGGTCATTGAGTTACGTATTTTACTCTCCTGTGGAAAACACTTGCATCATCGCATCATTTCAATAAAAACGAGTTTAGACCCGACGATTTTAATGTCTTTAACAAACCTGGAATGTGGAAGGTCATTTATAGGTGTTAGGAGAACTTCTCAAAAGCAACAGTCATATACCATTAAACTTATATGCCCATAACAATCGCTTCATTACATGTTAGGGACCGTCGTGGTCGTGATCGTATGGTAGTTGGATTTACAACTATCTATGCAATCAGTGCCTATCACCACTAACATTTTCAGTTCAAATCCCTTTCAGGCGAGGTGCACTCGATACAACATTGTGCAATAAAGTTTGTCAGTGACTTGCGACAGGTCGGTGATGTTCGCCGGGTACCGCGGTTTACTCCACCAATAAAACTGACCGCTACTGACAATATTGCCTGTCTCAATCTAATCGATATAGAGACAAATACTGGGAAAACTCTTCTTTTCCATTTTCTGACTCTATAGAGCGTACCTCTTTCTTATTTTCGCCGCAAACACAGCACACTTTTGTTGATTTGGTCGGCGTTAAGCTGATCGAACTCATGTTTACAACATCTTCTCAGCATCATCATTATCTCTGTTTGAATATTTCTCCCGCTTGTTTACACCGGAAGTTCAATATTTATGAACAAATGTTCTAATTTTATTTCATGATTTTTATAGAAAAATAAACTCTTTACCGTTAAAATACTCATTTGTATCAGTTAAAATAGATTAAAGATAAAAAAGATCAAGGATTTTATGGTGATGACGTCACCTCAGTAGAAATTCCACTACGACAGATTAGTGTTTATCTGTCCCTTGAGCCGAGGTACGAGCCAGGGGACAGAACTCGTCAGTCTATACGATATAACTGAATAATGTATTGAAAATGGTGTTAAACACGATAACGCTAATAACAATCATTTCATCACATGTAACATCCATCTACTTTCCTCTCAAAGTACTGTACTAGTTTATTGATAATTAATTGTCTAATTAAATCGTTTATGTTCGATATAGCCATCGTATGACTGCTAACATACATGGAATGAAACATAACGCCAACATTTGATGCATCCATTTACATTAAGGTGAGGAAATGGTTTTCATCTACTGTAGAAAATTTGTTATATCATTTTACTGTAGCATTAAAATGATGAAATAGTCTGTATTTTTGATCGGTCTGAAGTGCGTTGGGGTAAGCAATTTTTTGGTAATTTGTCTTTTTGAAAAATTACCCAGACATATATTTTCGAAGGAAGAACATTTCAATGCCTATGAGTTTAAATATAATATCAGAAAAGCACTTAAATAATGCACATGCACAGTTAAGTGATCAAAGGCGACGAGAACGAAAACAATACAATTTTTTTTAATTGATTGATTTTGGTGTTTTAAGGCCACTTTCAGCAATACTTCAGCTATAACATGGCGACCAGTTTTAGTGCTGGAGGAAGCGGGAGAGAACTACCGACCATAGGATAGCAACTGGTAAATTTATCACTTGTGGCCGCGAGTCGAGTGCACCCTTTTTTATATTTACAAAGCCGGGCGCGAACCCACGCCGTATTGGTGATAGGCTTGTATGAGTTGTTAGGTAATACAACTACCTAACTCATTGAGCCACCCGGGCTCTTAAGAAAAAAAGGACATTCAAGTTTCTCCTACCATTTATATAGTTGATCTTCTTGCACTGTTCTTAGTCGATTGTGTCCCTCCTGTATATGCCCTTTCGTTTACTTAATCACAAAACTTTTAAATGACGGGGCTTGAAAACCTTTTGATTTTGAGTGTAACTGATGGAGGTTACTCCAAAAGCGCGTCGTACGCACTAAATTTAGTATCTACGTTATTTTGTTTACTACATTGACTAATTATAATCTCGGATAATTATTCATATCTGTTCCGTCATTGTTTGATATATAATGTATGTATGTATGTTTCTGGTTAATAAATAAAACATGTGGTTGAAAAGTAAAAGATGTTGTTCTAAAGCCAAATACGTATTATTGATGAGATGCGACCTCAAACAGATCCCCAAACACACTAATATGACACCTGCTTGTGTTCAGTGAGTTCAGTTAAGATGATTAATCGTTTTTTTTTTATATTGGTGGAATTAATGACCATCTTCGTATGCACTTTCTTTTCATAATTAAATTAATTAATTTCTGGTAGGACCGGCGTGGTCGTGATCGTATGGTAGTTAAATTTCAACTACCTATGCACTCAGTGCCTATCGCTACTAACGTTGTGAGTGAGTTCGAACTACGCTCGGGTGATGTGTCCTCGATACAACATTATGTGATAAAGTTTGTCAGTGATTTGCGGAAGGTCACTGATAAATTGACCGCCACGATATAGCTGAAATATTGTTGAAAGTGGCGTTAAACACCATAACCCTATCCAAACCAACACCAATAGCTGGTCAGCAATAAAACAATTGGAGATAAAAAAATAATTCAGCTTATTCTAATGTACATTTTATAATATATATACATTGAAGTACATGGAAGATTTAGATAGTGTTAAGAAAAATACGTACTCCATCAGCAACACTAAATGAATAAAAAAATCATAATAGGAAGTTAATTCCATAATTCTAACATGACCTCCTTCTTTCGCTTTGTTACCAAACGAGCGAGTTATCCACAAAATCATACACAAAACGAAGTCATGTAAAGATATGGAGTGTGGAAAAAAGAACTTAGAGTGGATTATGCAGGATTCCCGCGGTTCACATATTATGCTAGGGCCCGGGTGGCTTAAAGAGTTAGGTAGTGGATTACTTAACAACTCATACAAGCCTATCACCAATACGACGTGGGTACGCGCCCGAATTTGTAAATTACAAAAAAGGTGCACTAGACTCGCAGCCGCAAGTGATAAAGTTGATCAGTTGCTTGCCCATGGTCGGTGGTTCTCTCCGGGTACTCCGGCTTCTTCCACCACTAAAACTGGTCGTCATGATATAGCTGAAATATTGCTGAAAGTGGCGTTAAACACCTAAAATCAAATCAAAATCATATTATGCTTATTGCAAGCACTGAAAATATATTCTCTAGATCCCATTTTTGGAAGCTGGTAGTATTTCGCATAAGCATAATCGTTTAACCATAGCTGGATAAAAGGTATGTTCACTGCTGGTTGTTTTCATATTAAATAAACAAAATCATACATCTTGAAATCCAGTTTTGAGGAAAACAATATGGGCATGAACACAATCTCTTAATCATAGCTGTATTATATGTATGCATGTTGCACGTTGCTTTGATATATTTATTGAATACACAGAAAAAAATATTGAACAGACATACCATGTTTGGGAGGGGTATTTGCGAAAAATACTAGTCGATAGAGGAAATATTTGCCGAACCGATAGGCGAGTGAAATTTAGTCTTAATACTGGTATTTTTCGCAAATACACCTCCCAATATGATATATCTGTTTAATTACACCGAATATTATTTAGAACACTGGCTAAATAAATATTACTTTTTGTTTGTCGTTTTCAGGAATATTTTGTTTTCATTGTTTGTTTGAGAAATGTTTTAACTTGTTATAAACCTTTTGAGGAATTTTGATTTTTGATAATTTTTTTTACTGCTTTACACTTACATCGGAACACTTCCGTGTTTCAAATTTAATTAACCACGTTACCTTACGCATAAAGGTTAAGAAGATATATTCCGAATGAATTTGGCGGTTTGATGCACGTGAGGGTAAAACAGTGAAATACGTTTTCGCAAATACCACGACACAGAGGGGAAAAAGTTAAATCCTCATGCAAATAATCCAGCAGCGGTAAAAATGAACGAAATTAATCCTAAATATGGAAATACACGAAAAATACACCGGCTATTAACCAATCAAAATCCAGGATTCTTATATAAGGTGTAATTAATCTTCGAGTTTGGATAAAAACAATATTATGGGCATGAACATACTCGTTTAAACATGGCTTTAGTGTCATCCCGAAACTGACTATCCATGAATGCTTATATAAATGGGTTAACTATGTTATTGATAATATACAGATGATAGAAGAATATAAACAGAGGTAGTTCTACCTCAGATAAACTTTCCCAAAAGTCTTGATATATCCCTTCTATATTAAGAAGTATCACCTTGGTAGAAAACTAACTATAAACATAGCGTTAATATGAAAAACATCAACGTCAGCTTGTTTGTGATTCTTCTGTGTGCCTTTTTACGCTTTTTAGAACAAGGCGACGGGAATGTTTTTGTATTGGCATTACCAGTAGGCCGTAGTTCTTCTGGTTCAGTATGTATTTGGTCTGTTGGGTCAGTAGGCATTGGTTCGTCCGGGTCAGTAGGCCGTTTTTCTTTCGGATCAGTTTGCCTTTCTTCTAGGTCGGTAGGTCTTTGTTCTTCTGCGATAGTAGGAGTTTGTACGCCTAGGTCAGTAGTCCTTTGTTCTTCTGTCATATCTACGTCAGTATCTCTTCCTGTTAGTTTAAGATTTGCATCTGCCTTGATTTTGTTTGTATAGTCCTCCAAATTGTTCATGTTCCTTCCGGTTGGCGTATTAATTTTATATTTGTTCTTCATGGTAATAAATCTAATTATGAGCTTCCTATGTATGGTGTATCCGATTTTACTGTATAAAACAATTAATACAGTTACTATGACAACGGCAGTAATTCCTATCATGCATTAGTATGCATCCCCAGCTATCATGTTACTATTCTTCAACTTCCCACAGTGCGTTCCATTGGTTTCATGGTATTCATTTGTATATGGAAGAGTACCATATATAAAAGCAATGGGCAATGCAACCTAAAAAGAAATTAAAAATACTAAAAATACCAGCCCTCTTTTAACAAAGACTGTCATTGGTCGTTTTGGTGTCTGACATATTTTCATATAGCGCTGTATTGCTATTATAAGTAGTAGTATAATCGATGTATATGTAGTAAGTCCAATAAAGTATTGCATGGTTTATCATAAAATTCTGCTTGAAAATGTGACGTATTTTACATTTTTCAAAATTCCATACGAGGAACAATACACTACTGCTATTAAATCGGAAGTTGCTAAAATGGGGATTAAGTATCTTTCGTCGCTCCCCTCTTTCATTTGGAATGCGTACACTACAATAACAATGATATTCCCACATATTCCAACAACTAAATATACTGCAAGCATCAATGTAGCTGGAATTAAATTTAATGTCATTTGGTCATTCCATTCATACAAAGTAAAATTTTCCATTACGAACACAATAAAATAAACTTCAAGTTGAAATCAATCTCTCTAAAGATGACTTTAGGTGATTTTGGCTATCCTGTTTCGACCCTTTGGTTTACCTGCTCGCAGAAACTGTTAAGCATGTTTCCCTTCTCATCTTATAACTATTGGAATACTTGATGAAATGTATTCCAGTAACACGTCGTGTGCACATTACATTGATTGAAGATTATAGTCAAAAATGCTGAAAAACACAAGTGCATTAAACTCTACTTTCAATTTCCTTAATTTAATATATTCCTGAACAAATTTCCCACGACTTTAATTTCATTTTTCAATTATCATAATGACTTTAGTATACTTCCTCATTGTTTGTCCATAAAACAGGAACAAGAACGAATTAATATATGCATAATCTAATTGAATAAAGGAAATTATTTGAAATAATATGATCCCAATATAATTAATTACTCTCGATATCACGACAGCTAAAACTAGTCATATATATCAAATAACCACTTTTAGCAAAAACAAACATTTCTACACTGACAAAAAAAAGTTCGAAAATTTAATTGGAAAATCGTAGAAAGAAAGGAAGCATTTAACACAGACACATTAGTGATGACTCCCTTTACAGCTTGGTGCAGACACATTAGTGTTGGCTACCTTTACAGCTTGGTGTAGACACATTAGTGATGGCTCCCTTTACAGCTTGGTGCAGACACATTAGTGATGGGTCCCTTTACAGCTTGGTGTAGACACATTAGTGATGGCTCCCTTTACAGCTTGGTGCAGACACATTAGTGATGACTCCCTTTACAGCTTGGTGTAGACACATTAGTGATGGCCCCCTTTACAGCTTGGTGTAGACACATTAGTGATGGCTCCCTTTACAGCTTGGTGCAGACACATTAGTGATGGCTCCCTTTACATCTTGGTGTAGACACATTAGTGATGGTTCCCTTTACAGCTTGGTGTAGACACATTAGTGATGGCTCCCTTTACAGCTTGGTGTAGACACTTTAGTGATGGCTTCCTTTACATCTTGGTGAATACACATTAGTGATGGCTCCCTTTACAGCTTGGTGCAGACACATTAGTGATGGCTCCCTTTACAACTTGGTGTAGATACATTAGTGATGGCTCCCTTTACAGCTTGGTGTAGAGACATTAGTGATGGCTCCCTTTACAGCTTGGTGTAGACACATTAGTGATGGCTCCCTTTACAGCTTGGTGTAGACACATTAGTGATGGCTCCCTTTACAGCTTGGTGCAGGCACATTAGTGATGGCTCCCTTTACAGCTTGGTGCAGACACATTAGTGATGACTCCCTTTCCAGCTTGGTGTAGACGCATTAGTGATGGCTCCCTTTACAGCTTGGTGCAGACACATTAGTGATGACTCCCTTTACAGCTTGGTGCATACACATTAGTGATGGCTCCCTTTACAGCTTGGTGTAGACACATTAGTGATGGCTCCCTTTACAGCTTGGTGAAGACACATTAGTGATGGCTCCCTTTACAGCTTGGTGCAGACACATTAGTGATGACTCCCTTTACAACTTGGTGCAGACACATTAGTGATGGCTCCCTTTACAGCTTGGTGTAGACACATTAGTGATGGTTCCCTTTACAACTTGGTGCAGACACATTAGTGATGGCTCCCTTTACAGCTTGGTGTAGACACATTAGTGATGACTACCTTTACAACTTGGTGCAGACACTCCAATAAATTTTCCAGGTTAAATAGACGTTAGACAATACCAAAGGCGTAATGAAAAAAAAGAGAATCCAGAGAAATTGGCAACATAGGGTACCCAAGGCACAAGACGAAGACAAACAAAACAAATGCAGAACACCACTATTCTCAAGCAAACAATCAAATGTCAAATTCATCGAAAGAGGCAAATTCGATACCCCTAACACACAAATACATGACAGCTTACTTTCCTGGCTTGATCCCGACACTTCAATAAAAAGTTTCTGGGTTAAGAAGAGTTAGAAGATACAAAAGAGGTTGTCAGAAGCCGTAAATCGAAGAGGACCGACAATACAATGGCAAAATGAACAAGTACAAAAGGACACACAACGATCTACAAAACATTACACCGAAAACTTGTTTTATCGGTTCAAACCTCCCCTCTTATTGAAATGATGCGGTCATGCAAGTGCTTGTCACATGTAAGCAAAGTGCCAATTATCAGATATAGCCGGGAGAAGAATGTTATTATAAAGACCGCTATATTCTCGAACAAAATAAATAGACGTCACTTTCAACAATATTGCAGTTATATGGTGGCGGTCAGTTTTATTGGTGGAGAAAACCTGAGTACCCGGAGAAAACCACCAACCTTCCGCGCAAGTCACTGACAAACGGTATCACATAATGTTGTATCGAGTACACCTCGCCTGAGGAAGATTTGAACTCACCGATTTTGCGTTGTGTATTTTGGCACTCTATATGCTAAAGTTTTTTTTCCAGTTATGTTCAGTAAGTCAATTCTGAAATAAATGTTAAACAGGGATGGTCATCAATTCTACCGATATCAACAAATTAACCTCTCGTCTTAACATAATTCATTAAACACAAAAGAAACAAGACATATGACGTTGGAAATCCAGATCCTGGCTTGATTGATTTTGCTTGATTTTTGGTGTTTAACGCCACTTTCAGCAATATGTCAGCTATATCATGGCGACCATTGTTAGTGGTGGAGGAAGACGGAGTACCCGGAGAGAACCATGGACCCTGGGCAAGCAATTGTTAATTTTATTACTTGCGGCTGCGATTCGAGTGCACCTTTTTGTAATTTACAAAGCTGGACGCCAACCTACGCCGTATTGGTGATAGACTTGTATGAGCTGTTAGATCCAGCGACCTAACTCATTGAGCCACCCGGGCCCTAAATCCTGGCTTGAGACAACACAAACATGTAGTTTAATGGAAACATTTTCTCCGGGTACGCCTGTTTCACCCAGCAAAAAAACTGACTGATACTCTATCATTGAAATATTGTTGAAAGTGGCATTAAAACAGTTTTAATCAATAATCATTTGATACAGCCAGGAAATACATTAACAGTCGGAACATATTTTTCACTTGTTAAAACGGACATTATATATATGTATTACTGCTCCCTCCTTTTTTTTTTATTCAGTGAGTTGATTTTTTTTTTTTTTGGACGAGAGTACTCGGTAGCTTCAACGATATCGAAACATTGACAGAAGTATTGAAAGGGGTGGACAACGATTTTTGAATGCCGATGAAAAAGTATGCCGTGTTGAGATGTGACAAAAAGTTATATTCAACTGAGAATGTACCCAATAACAAAGACCCATAATAACATTAAAAAGTTAGTCTTAGAATCATACGTGTGATAACGGTGTATTTCATTGTTTGTTACCTTCAAGGAATATCGATTTTAAGATCATTTCATTTTTAGCACAAACCCCGATCATCTTTCTACGTAGGTTATGGATTTAATCGATAGAATTGTTTGCTTTTGATCCTTAAAACAAAAGTTAATTATATCCTGTCACAGTCCTTCCAAAATATGTGTCTGGCATGTGGGAAATCCCACTTCCGTTTCCATTCTATTGGTACCTTCGTTTGTTCCTACCATTGTACCAGTTGTTGCCTACTACACAGGCATACACGTTCTAAGAAAAGTTTAGAGTCATTCCCGTGTGGCATGTGGAAAATTTCACTTCCGTTTTCTCTATGCTGGTACATTCTTTCTTTCCTACCATTGCACTAGTTGTTACTTACTGCATATGCATATACGTTGCAAGAAAAGCTTAGAGTTATTCCGAAATTTCAAATCCATGAAAGCGTAAACGAAGGGATTGACTATGTTATTGATGATAAACATCTGATACAAGAAGATAATTCCTGGTCGTTGTGTATTGGACAGTTGTTCCCAGAAATATGGAGAAATGCAAACGATGATTAGCAGTATAACCTTAGGAACGTAACTTAGTAGAAACACTATTGTAATTACCAGAAACATCATTGTAATTTTATTAGTCAGTTGACGATTTTTAATATTTCGACTCTTTGAAGTTATATATTTAATTTTCACTTCTTTGCCGCCATTTGTTGGAATATTATTTGAAGTTGCTACCGATTCATCTAATGGCGTAGCATCGCAATGTACATCCGTATCTTCAACCTCAGTAGTTGACGTCACATGTGTGTCTTCCTTAGAGAATGTTGATGATTCCTGTACCTCCGGTCGTGTGTGTGTTTGTTCATATTTATCACATTTTAATGTTTTATATACTCTGTATCGAATTTTACTGTAAAGTCCAATAAGACGCATGACTATGATAAAGGCACTTAGGCCTATGACAACTCCGTAAATAGATCGTACCAGTTTGTTACCTTCTTTTACTTTCCCACATCGACTTCCGGTAATTATGTATTCTGCAGTGTTGAATGGGGCAACGCCATAATTAAAAGGAATAGGTATCGCAAGCAAAACCGCAAAGACAAAGGCAATGCAAACTATACAGAGTTTAACGTACAATGGCATCGGCGGTCTTAGCGCTTTGCATACTTTGATATATCTTTGAACTGCAATTATAACCAATAAGAAAATGGGCATGTAGGTGGTTAGTCCAACGAAGAATTGAGCAATCTGACACAATATGATATTATAAAAGCTAACGTGTGTGTATTTTGGTAAATGCACCATAGTGAGATGTATGATGCACTTATCATACCACAAACTGCCAAAATTGGTACGAAATAACGCTCGTCATTTTTCTACTTCATTTGGAATGTATATACAGCAATGACAATTAGATTTCCAAACACACCAATAATAAGGTACAATGAAAGTATCACAATATTTGGAATTAAGTTTTGTGTAATTTCAACATTCCATTCTTCCAGTGTTATGTTCGACATGATTTCCTCAGACGGGAGCCACACTTTAACAAGTACGCTCCCTGTCAACCACTTTTAAATTATTTGGTTATCCATTCTTTTGACTTTGAGCGTACTTGATGAATGTTCTGAGCGAGCGTACTTGATGAATGTTCTGAGCGAGCGTACTTGATGTAGGTTCTGAGCGAGCGTACTTGATGTAGGTTCTGAGCGAGCGCACTTGATGTAGGTTCTGAGCGAGCGTACTTGATGTAGGTTCTGAGCGAGCGTACTTGATGTAGGTTCTGAGCGAGCGTACTTGATGTAAGTTCTGAACTAGTGTACTTGATGTAGGTTCTGAGCGAGCGTACTTGATGAATGTTCTGAGAGAGAGTACTTGATGTAGGTTCAATTATATTATTATTCCATCACATTCGTCGTGTGCGTCTATGTTTTTTAAAGTTATTCCCAGTTTCTACGAATGCTATTTTGGCATGCCAAATGAATGCAAAATGTATTTGTTCCTCAGTTAAACAAGCATACAACAAACAGTACTCTTCTAAGCATAATATCACAATAAAAATGTAAAAACGAAATATGTCCTTGTTAGTTTCTACTTCCTTATTATTTACATCACATTTTCATTTTCAATTGTGCACTATTTTTATTGCTACAATAATAATCGGGAAATAATGTTGTCAGTCTTGAGTTTTCTGGAATAACCTTCATCAGATACACTCAAAATCGAGAAATTGGAAAAACAAATAATTCAAAAGTGTTTGGGAGAAATAATACCAAAAGTCAAAATTTGCATCATGGAATAATTATGTCTAAATACATTATCTGGCAAAGTTTCAAAAAATTTCACCGTGCCGTTTTCTCCATAGCACATTCTAAATATAGCAATATTGGGGGTATTCTTGACGCCAGATGGTAATACTAGTTTCGGAAGATTCTAATAGATATGCACATTTATTTGTGATTGAAAGGGAATATTTTGGCTTTAATACACTTGAGAGTGTTGTTGTTGAATAGATATGAAATATCTAGCCTATCTGAATATCCTGTATGGAGATAATCACGTGCAAAACAGTGAAAACTGCAAAAAAGGGGGGATGCCCTGAGGACCACCTTGGTATTAAAAATCGGATTAAAAAATATCCTGTCATTTAATTTCCACCAAAAAATGTCACACTGAAGAATAGACATATAGACATCATTGCACCAAATTTTACAAACTTTTACCGTCAGCTTTTTAAAATATTTAGATTTATGTTTTTCATCGATGGCACCCAGAAAATGAAATTGTCGAGGAAAGATATGACACACCCATCTTTTGCTAGTTTCTTTGTTTGTGAGATAAAAATTAACTAGTTACCAATAACAAAAAGCTTTTGAATTCTTATAATTGACACAGTGAATGTCCAAATTACTAAATGACTACATTTGTCTTTTTTATTTTCAGGTCGGCTGTGGAGGGAGAGTGGTGGTTTTAGGGTGACTCTACTTGATTAATTCATAACACAAACACACTCAAAAAAAAACCCCAAAAACACAGACAGCCACCCAGCTGTATTGTTATATTCCTTCAAATTCTGTGCTCCAGTTGTATTCGTTTGATTCTGATTATTCTTTAGTTGTCTTAAGAGAAGGGGGCGGCGGTATAAGAGAGGATCAGATATTACAATGTTTTTCCCAAACATAGCTTCTATTTTTTTTACTACCAAAAAATGAATTTGCTATATAGTTTCATAAAATTAAAGATTCTGGTGTATATATCTAATTTTTTTTACAAACCCTTGAAATTGAATAGAAAAAGTTTGTCACACAAATAGTTTTACATTTCTGGCATTTTTGACATCATGTTTCGATGAACATTTTTTCTGGAAAGAGATATTTCGATGATATTTTGTGGGCACCGGCATATAATAATAACACACTGCCTGACATTGGCATAAGCAGCAATAAGATATAAAAATGCAAGGAGCACAGCTATGGAAAGGTAAAAGAAAAAGGAGTTTTGTTTTAACATATCCAATGTAAACAATCTTTGTTATCAAGAAGCTTGGAATTGAGGGAGAATTTTCAAACCCACAGATGATCATGTATTTGAGAAGACACTGAAAAAAGAGTTATCTCCCATACCCCAGGCCTAACCCCTTAAGTTAAATAATAATTGCATTATTTAGAAACTGACCTGTAAATTTAAATATCAAATACATGTAGAAGGACTAGTACAAGTAAAACAACATAAGCGTACATAAGCTATAGAAATAAGGGAAGACAAATAAAATAACACATATATAAAGTTCAAGATTAGAACTTGAGTTTTTTTTTATAATTATGGTCATTCAGTTACGTATTTTACTCTCCTTGCATCATCGCATCATTTCAATAAAAACGAATTTATCCCCGACGCTTTTAAGTGTCTTTACCAAACTTGGAATGTGGAAGGTCATTTATAGGTGTTAGGAGAACTTCTCAACAGCAACAGTCATATACCATTAAACTTATATGTCCATAACAATCACTTCATTTACATGTTAGGGACGTCGTGGTCGTGATCGTATGGTAGTTGGATTTACAACTATCTATGCAGTCAGTGCCTACCACCACTAACGTTTTCAGTTCGAATTCCGTTCAGGCGAGGTGTGGTCGATGCAACATTATGCAGTACAGTTTGTCAGTGACTTGCGACAGGTCGGTGATTTTCACCGGGTACTCCGGTTTACTCCACCAATAAAACTGACCGCTACGATATAGTAGACTGACAATATTGCCTGTCTCCATCTAATCGATATAGAGACAGAGAAAGACTAATTTGTCGTTGGCGTTCTTACTTAGCTCTTTTTTGATTGGTAGAGCTATTTTTAGTTACAAATACTGGGAAAACTCTTCTTTAGTAATTTCTGACTCTATAGAGCGTACCTCTTTCTTATTTTCGCCGCAAACTAAGCACACTTTTGTTGATTTGGTCGGCGTTAAGCTGATCGAACTCATGTTTACAACATCTTCTCGGCATCATCATCATCTCTGTTTGAATATTTCTCCCGCTTGTTTATACCGGAAGTTCAATATTTATGAAAAAATGTTCTAATTTTATTTCATGATTTTCATAGAAGAATAAACTCTTTACCTTTAAAATACTCATTTGTATCAGTTAAAATAAATTAAGGATAAAACAGACCAAGGATTTTATGGTGATGACGTCACCTAAGTAGAAATTCCACTGCGACAGATTAGTGTTTATCTGTCCCTTGAGCCGAGGTACGAGCCAGGGGACAGAACTCGTCAGTCTATACGATATAACTGAATAATGTATTGAAAATGGTGTTAAACACGATAACCCTAATCACAATCATTTCATCACATGTAACATCCATCTACTTTCCTCTCAAAATACTGCACTAGTTTATAGATAATTAATTGTCTAATTAAATCGTTTATGTTCGATATAGCCATCGTATTACTGCTAGTTACATGGAATCATATGGCACAATCAGGCCGTTTTCCTCATTTGCATACGTCGCCATTTTTTTAAAATGGCGTCGATGCGCTGGTCAATTTCAAAGGCAATTTAAAAAAAAAATGCTATTTTAGAAATAATAGAGTTCCTGGTCAATTTGCGATGTGCTGACACCGTTTTCAGTTCAATTCCCAAATTTCAATTTACTTTGATATAAAACAGTGGTTCCTGAGTGATATCTTCCATCACTAAAACTGGTCGTCATGATATAGCTGAAATATTGCTGAAAGTGGCGTTAAACACAAAAAATCTAAATAAAAATCAAATATTACAATCAATCGTTACGATTTATAATTCATCAGTATACACTCTTGGACAAAATCATAGACAAAACAAAGTCATGCAAAGATATGGAGTGTGGGAAAAAAGAACTTAGAGTGGATTATGCAGGATTCCCGCGGTTCACATATTATACTTATTGCAAGCACTGAAAATGTATTCTCTAGATCCCATTTTGGAAGCTGGTAGTATATCGCTTAAGCATAATCGTTTAACATAGCTGGATAATAGGTATGTTCGCTGCCCGCTGTTTTCATATGTCTATTAACTACACAAAAAAATATATCTTGAAATCCAGCTTTGATGAAAACAATATTGCCATGAACACAATCGCTTATTCATAGCTGTATTATATGTATGTATGTTGCACGCTGTTTTGATATGTATACACAGAAAAAATATTGAACAGATATATCATGTTTGGAGGTGTATTTGTGAAAAATAAAAGTCGATAGACGAAAAATTTCCCAAGCCGATATGCGAGAGAAATTTAATCTGAAGACTGGTATTTTTCGCAAATAACCCCTCCCAATATGATATATATGTTTAATTACACCGAATATTATTTAGAACACTGGCTAAATAAATAATACCTTTTGTTTGTCATTTTCAGGAATATTCTGTTTTCATTGTTTGTTTCAGGAACGTTTTAACTTGTTATAAAACTTTTGAGGAATTTTGATTTTTGTCAATGTTTTTACTGTTTTACGTTTACATCGGAACACTTCCGGGTTTCAAATCTGAATAATCATGTGACCTTACGTAAAAAGGTAAAGAAGAAATATTCCGAATGAATTTGGCGCGGGGGTAAAAAAGTGAAATACGTTTTCGCAAATACCACGGCATAGAGGGGAAAAAAGTTAAATCCTCATGCAAATAACCCAGCAGCGGTAAAAATGAACGGAATTAATCCTAAAAATGACAATACACGAACAATTCACCGGCTATTAACCAATCAAAATCCAGGATTCTTATATAAGGTGTAATTAATCTTCCAGTTTCGAGAACATAATATTATGGGCATGAACATAATCGTTTAAACATAGCTTTAGTGTCATCCCGGAACTGACTATCCATGAATGCATATATAAATGGGTTAACTATATTATTGATAATATACATCTGGTAGAAGAATGTAAACAGAGGTAGTTCTACCTCAGATAAACTTTCCCAAAAATCTTGATATATCCCTTGTATGTTAAGAAGTATCACCACTGGTAGAAAACTAATAATAAACAATAGCGTTATTATGAAAAACATCAACGTCAGCTTGTTTGCGATTCTTATGTGTGCCTTTTTACGCTTTTTAGAACAAGGCGACGGGAATATTTTTGTATTGGCATTGTCTGTAGGCCGTTGTTCTTCTGGTTCAGTATGTATGTGTTCTGCTGGATCAGTAGACATTGACTCGTCCGGGTCAGTAGGCCGTTGTTCCTTTGGATCAGTTTGCCTTTCTTCTAGGTCAGTAGGTATTTGTTCTTCTGGGTGAGTTTGCCTTTCTTCTTCTAGGCCATTATATTTTCGTTCTTCTGGGTTAGTAGGCCGGTGTTCTTTTGGGTCAGTTTGCCTTTCTTCTAGGTCGGTAGGTCTTTGTTCTTCTGAGATAGTAGGAGTTAGTACGCCTAGGTCAGTAGTCCTTTGTTATTCTGTCATATCTACGTCAGTATCTCTTCCTATTAGCTTAGGATTTGCATCTGTCTTGTTTTTGTTTGGATAGTCCTCCGAATTGTTCGTATTCCTTCCGGTTGGCGTATTTATTTTATATTTCTTCTTTTCTGTCTTCATGGTAAGAAATCTAATAATGAGTTTCCTATATATGGTGTATCCGATGTTACTGTATAAAACAATTAATGCAGTTACTGTGACAACGATAGTAATTCCTAGTATGCATTCGTATGCAACCCCAGCTATCATGCTACTATTCTTCAACTTACCACAGCGCGTTCCATTGATTCCATGGTTTTCATTTTTTTATGAAGAGTACCATATATAAAAGGAATGGGCAAAGCAACCAAAAATGAAAATAAAAATACTAAGAATACCACCCTTCTTTTGACAAAGACTGTCATTGGTCGTTTTGGTGTCTGACATACTTTCAGATACCGCTGTATTGCTCTTATCAGTAGTAGTCCAATCGATGTATATGCAGTAGCTCCAATACAGATTTGCATGGTTTGACATAAGATTCTGCTTGGAAATGTGACGTATTTTACATTTTTCAAAATGTCAGACGAGGCACAATACACTACTGCTATTAAATCGGAAGTTGCTAGAATGGGGATAAAGTATCTTTCGTCGCTCACCTCATTCATTTGGCATGCATACACTACAATTACAATGCTGTTCCCATATATTCCAAAAACTAAATATACTGCAAGCATCAATGTATGTGGAATTAAATTTAATGTCATTTGGTCATTCCATTCATACAAAGTAAAATTGTCCATTACAAACACATTGCTATGAACTTTAAGTTGAAGTCAATCTCTCTAAAGGTGACCTTAGCTGACCTTAGCTGATCCTGTTTCGACCCTTTGGGTGTACTTGCTACCAAAGACTTTTAAGCAATTTGCCTTTCTTATCGTATATCTATTGCCATACGTGATGTACGATATTCCAGAAAAACGTCGTGCCTACACAGTAAGATATCTATGTTTGTGTTAAATCGATTTATAGTCAAAAATGCTAAATGTTCAAAGTTTAGTTTCAATTTCCTTAATTTAATATATTTTTGAAAACAATTCCCACGGCTTCATTTTTTTTTTCAATTATCATAATGACTTTAGTATCTTTTCGCAATTTTTTGTTAAAGAAACACGTCGTGCGCACTAAATTAGATATCTATATTTGTTTTAAATCGATTTAAAAATAGACATAAACTCTACTTTCAATTTCCTTAATTTAATATATTTTTGAACACATTTCTCACGACTTCAATTGATTTTTTTTAATTTGATGACTTTAGTATCCTTCCATAATGGTTTGTTCACACAGCCGAAACAGGAACGAATTAAAATATGAAAAATCTAATTCAAAAAGGAAATTATTTAAAATAATATGATCCCAATGTAAGTAATTAGTCTCGTTATCACGACAGCCAAAACTAGTGATACATACCAAATGACCAGTTTTACCAAAAACAAATAATTCTACACACACAAAAAAAGTTCGAAAATTTAATTGGCAAATTGTAGAAAGAGAGCAAACATTTAACACACACATTAGTGATGGTTCACTTTCCAGCTTAGTGCAGACACATTAGTGATGGCTCCCTTTACAACTTGGTGCAGACACATTAGTGATCACTCACTTTCCAGCTTAGTGCAGACACTCCATTAAAAAATTCCGGGTTAAAAAGACGTTAGAGAATACCGAAGGCGCAATAAAAAAAGGAAAATCCAGAAGAATTGGCAACATTGGGTACACAAGACTCAAGATGAAGAAAACCAAAGCAAAAACACAATACAATATGTGTTGGACACCACTATTCGCAAACAAACAATCAAATGTCGAAAGAGGCAAACACACAAATACATGACAACTCACTTTCATGGCTTGATACCGACACTTTAATAAAAAGTGCCTGGGTGAAGAAAAGATAGACGATACAAAAGAGGTAATCAGAAGCCGTAAATAGAAGAGGACCGACAATAAAATGGCAAAATGAAAAAGTAGAAAAGGACAAACAACGATCTACAAAACATTACACAGAAAACTGGTTTTATGGGTTCAAACCTCCCCTCTTATTGAAATGATGCGATCATGCAAGTGCCTTTCCACATGTAAGCCACGTGTCAATTATCAGATATAGCCGAGAGAAGAACGTTATTATTAAGACCGCTATATTCTCAAACATAATAGATAGATGTTACTTTCAACAATATTGTAGTTATATCGTGGCGGTCAGTTTTATTGGTGGAGGAAACCGGAGTATCCGGAGAACACCATCGACCTGCCGCGCAAGTCACTGACAAATGTTATCACATAATGTTGTATCAAGAATGCCTCGCCTGAGCAGGATTCGAACTCACCGATCTTTGCGTTGTGTATTTTGGCACTCTATATGATAAAGTTTAATTTTTCAGTTATGTTCAGTAAGTCAATTCTGAAATAAATGTTAAAAAGTGATGGTCATCAATTCTACCAATATCAACAAAACTAACCTCTCGTCTTAACAGAACTCATTAAACACAAAAGAAACAAGACATATGACGTTGGAAATCCAGATCCTGGCTTGATTGATTGTGATTGATTTTTGGTGTTTAACACCACTTTCAGCAATATGTCAGCTATATCATGGCGATCATTGTTAGTGGTGGAGGAAGCCGGAGTACCCGGAGGGAACCACGGACCCTGGGCAAGCAATTGGTAAACTTTATCACTTGCGGCTGCGATTCGAGTGCACCTTTTTTGTAATTTACAAAGCTGGACGCGAACCCACGCCGTATTGGTGATAGGCTTGTATGAGCTGTTAGATCCAGCGACCTAACTCATTGAGCCACTCGGGCCCAAATCCTGGCTTGAGACAACACACACATGTAGTTTAATGGAAACATTTTTTCCGGGTATGCCTGTTTCATCCAGCAATACAACTGACCGATACTCTATCAATGAAATATTGTTGAAAGTGGCATTAAAACAGTTATAATCAATAATCATTTGATACAGCCAGGAAATATTTTCACAGTCGGAACATATTTTCAACTTGTCAAAACGGACATTATGTATATGTACGAATCAAGTATTACTGCTCCCTCCTTTTTTTATTCAGTGAGTTGGTTGTTGTTTTTTTTTTTTTTTTTTTTTTTTTTTTTTTTTTGGACGAGAGTACTCGGTAGCTTCAATGATATCGAAAACATTGACAGAAGTATTGAACGGGTTTGACAACGATTTGTGAATGCCGCTGAAAAAGTATGCCGAGTTGAGATGTGACAAAAAGTTATATTCAACTGAAAATGTACCCAATAAAAAAAAACAGAATAACATTAATAAGTTAGTCTTAGAATCATACGTCGTGTGATAACGGTTTATTTCATTGTTTGCTACCTTCAAGGAATATAGATTTTAAGATCTTTTCATTTTTAGCACAATCCCCGATCATCTTTCTATGTAGGTTATGGATTTAATTGATATAATTGTTTGCTTTTGATCCTTAAAACGAAAGTTAATTATATCCTGTCATAGTCCTTCCAAAATATGTGTCTGGCGTGTGGGAAATGTTACTTCCGTTTCCATTCTACTGGTACCTTCGTTTGTTCCTACCATTGTACCAGTTGTTGCCTACTACACAGGCATATACGTTATAAGCAAAGCTTCGAATCATTCCCGCGTGGCATGTGGAACATCTCACTTCCGTTTTCTCTATACTGGTACATTCTTTCTTTCCTATCATTGTACCAGTTGTTACTTACTGCATATGCATATACGTTGCAAGAAAAGTTTAGAGTTATTCCGAAATTTCAAATCCATGAAAGCGTAAACGAAGGGATTGACTATGTTATTGATGATAAACATCTGATAGGAGAAGACAATTCCTGGTCTTTGTGTATTGGACAGTTGTTCCCAGAAATATGGAGAAATGCCTTCGATGATTATCTGTGTAACCTTAGGAAACTATTGTAATTACCAGAAACATCATTGTAATTTTATTAGTCAGTTGACGTTTTTTAATTTTTCGACTCTTTGAAGTTATATATTTCATTTTCACTTCTTTGCCGCCATTTGTTGGAATATTATTTGAAGTTGCTACCGATTCATGTAATGACGTAGCATCGCAATGTACATCCGTATCGTCAACCTCAGTAGTTGACGTCACATGTGTGTTTTCCTTAGAGAATGTTGATAATTCCTGTACCTCCGGTCGTGTGTGTGTTTGCTCATTTTTATCACATTTTAATGTTTTATATACTCTGTATCCAATTTTACTGTAAAGTCCAATAAGAAGTATGACTACGATAAAGGCACTTAGACTTATGACAACTCGTAAATAGATCGTACCAGTTTGCTACCTTCTTTTACTTTCCCACATCGACTTCCGGTAATTATGTATTCTGCAGTGTTGAATGCACGAACGCCATAAACAAAAGGAATAGGTATCGCAAGCAAAACCGCAAAGACAAAGGCAATGCAAACTATACACCGTTTAACATACAACGGCATCGGCGGTCTAAGCGGTTTGCATACTTTGATATATCTTTGAACTGCAATTATAACCAATAAGAAAATGGGCATGTAGGTGGTTAGTCCAACACAGAATTGGGCAATTTGACACAATATGATATTATAAAAGCTAACGTAGTGTGTATTTTTGTAAATGTACCATAGTGAGTTGTATGATGCACTTATCATATCACAAACTGCCAAAAATGGTACGAAATAACGCTCGTCATTTT
Source organism: Gigantidas platifrons (assembly GCA_002080005.1). Lineage (NCBI taxonomy): Eukaryota > Metazoa > Mollusca > Bivalvia > Mytilida > Modiolidae > Gigantidas > Gigantidas platifrons. Next base: position 623,757 of record MJUT01023287.1, read on the forward strand.
TCTCCTTCATTTGGAATGTATATACAGCAATGACAATTAGATTTCCAAACACACCAATAATAAGGTACAATGAAAGTATCACAATATTTGGAATTAAGTTTTGTGTAATTTCAACATTCCATTCTTCCAGTGTTATGTTCGACATGTTTTCCTCAGACGGTAGCCACACTTTAACAAGTACTCTCCCTGTCAACCACTTTTAAATTATTTGGTTATCCATTCTTTTGACTTTGAGCGTACTTGATGAATGTTCTGAGCGAGCGTACTTGATGAATGTTCTGAGCGAGCGTACTTGATGTAGGTTCTGAGCCAGCGTACTTGATGTAGGTTCTGAGCGAGCGTACTTGATGTAGGTTCTGAGCGAGCGTACTTGATGTTGGTTCCAAGCGAGCGTACTTGATGTAGGTTGTGAGCGAGCGTACTTGATGTAGGTTCTGAGCGAGCGTACTTGATGTAGGTTCTGAGTGAGCGTACTTGATGAATGTTCTGAGCGAGCGTACTTGATGTAAGTTCTGAGCGAGCGTACTTGATGTAGGTTCTGAGCGAGCGTACTTGATGTAGGTTCTGAGCGAGCGTACTTGATGTAAGATTGAACTAGCGTACTTGATGTAGGTTCTGAGCGAGCGTACTTGATGAATGTTCTGAGAGAGAGTACTTGATGTAGGTTCAATTATATTATTATTCCATCACATTCGTCGTGTGCGTCTATGTTTTTTTAAGTTATTTCCAGGTTCTACGAATGCTACTTTGGCATGCCAAATGAATGCAAAATGCATTTGTTCCTCAGTTAAACAAACATACAACAAACAGTACTCTTCTAAGCATAATATCACAATAAAAATGTAAAAACTAAATATGTCCTTGTTAGTTTCTACTTCCTTATTATTTACATCACATTTTCATTTTCAATTGTGCACTATTTTTATTGCTACAATAATAATCGGGAAATTATGTTGTCAGTCTTGAGTTTTCTGGAATAACCTTCATCAGATACACTCAAAATCGAGAAATTGGAAAAACAAATAATTCAAAAGTGTTTGGGAGAAATAATACCAAAAGTCAAAATCGGCTAAGGTCATAAATGCTTGAGGTAAGAAACCATTAAGGGTGTAGACCTGGGTTACCCTATAATTTTCCCATCATTCAATTTTTTCTAAATTTGCATCATGGAATATTTATGTCTAAATACATTATCTGCCAAAGTTTCAAAAAATTTCATCGTGTCGTTTTCTCCATAGCACATCCTAAATATAGCAATATTAGGGGTATTCTTGACGCCACATGGTAATACTAGTTTCGGAAGATTCTAATAGATATGCACATTTATTTGTGATTGAAAGGAAATTTTTTGGCTTTAATACACTTGAGAGTGTTGTTGTTGAATAGATATGAAATATCTAGCATATCTGAATATCCTGTTTGGAGATAATCACGTGCAAAACAGTGAAAACTGCAAAAAAGGGGGGATGCCCTGAGGACCACCTTGGTATTAAAAATCGGATTAGAAAATATCCTGTCATTTAATTTCCACCAAAAAATGTCACACTGAAGAATAGACATATAGACATCATTGCACCAAATTTTACAAACTTTTACCGTCAGCTTTTTAAAATATTTAGATTTATGTTTTCCATGGATGGCACTCAGAAAAGGAAATTGTCGAGGAAAGTTATCACACACCCATCTTTTGCTAGTTTCTTTGTTTGTGAGATAAAAATTAACTAGTTACCAATAACAAAAAGCTTTTGAATTCTTATAATTGACACAGTGAATGTCCAAATTACTAAATGACTACATTTGTCTTTTTTATTTTCAGGTCGGCTGGGGAGGGAGAGTGGTGGTTTTAGGGTGACTCTACTTGATTAATTCATAACACAAACACACACACAAAAAAAACACAAAACACAGACAGCCACCCAGCTGTATTGTTATATTCCTTCAAATTCTGTGCTCCAGTTGTATTCGTTTGATTCTGATTATTCTTTAGTTGTCTTAAGAGAAGGGGGCGGCGGTATAAGAGAGGATCAGATATTACAATGTTTTTCCCAAACATAGCTTTCGATTTTTTTTTACTAACAAAAAATAATTTGCTATATAGTTTCATAATATTAAAGATTCTGGTGTATATATCTAATTTTTTTACAAACCCTTGAAATTCAATAGAAAAAGTTTGTCACACAAATAGTTTTACATTTCTGGCATTTTTGACAACATATTTCGATGAACATTTTTTCTGGAAAGAGATATTTCGATGATATTTTGTGGGCACCGGCATATAATAATAACACACTGCCTGACATTGGCATAAGCAGCAATAAGATATAAAAATGCAAGGAGCACAGCTATGGAAAGGTAAAAGAAAAAGTTTTTTTTTTTATCTGGCCATATCCAATGTAAACAATCTTTGTCATCAAGAAGCTTGGAATTGAGGGAGAATTTTCAAACCCACAGATGATCATGTATTTGAGAAGACACTGAAAAAAGAGTTATCTCCCATACCCCAGGCCTAACCCCTTAAGTTAAATAATAATTGCATTATTTAGAAACTGACCTGTAAATTTAAATATCAAATACATGTAGAAGGACTAGTACAAGTAAAACAACATAAGCTTACATAAGTTATGGACATTTAGGAAGAAAAATAAAATAACTCATATATAAAGTTCAAGATTAGAACTTGAGTTTTTTTTTACAATTATGGTCATTCAGTTACGTAGTTTACTCTCCTGTGGAAAACACTTGCATCATCGCATCATTTCAATAAAAACGAGCTTAGTCCCGACGATTTTAATGTCTTTACCAAACCTGGAATGTGGAAGCTCATTTATAGGTGTTAGGAGAACTTCTCAAAAGCAACAGTCATATACCATTAAACTTATATGCCCATAACAATCGCTTCATTACATGTTAGGGACCGTCGTGGTCGTGATCGTATGGTAGTTGGATTTACAACTACCTATGCAATCAGTGCCTGTCACCACTAACGTTTTCAGTTCAAATCCCGTTCAGGCGAGGTGCACTCGATACAACATTATGCAATAAAGTTTGTCAGTGACTTGCGACAGGTCGGTGATGTTCGCCGGGTACCGCGGTTTACTCCACCAATAAAACTGACCGCTACTGACAATATTGCCTGTCTCAATCTAATCGATATAGAGACAGAGAAAGACCAATTTGTCGTTGGCGTTCATTGGTTCTTACTTAGCTCTTTTTTGATTGGTAGAGCTGTTTTTAGTTACAAATACTGGGAAAACTCTTCTTTTCCCTTTTCTGACTCTATAGAGCGTACCATTTTCTTATTTTCGCCGCAAACACAGCACACTTTTGTTGATTTGCTCGGTGTTAAGCTGATCGAACTCATGTTTACAACATCTTCTCAGCATCATCATCATCATCATCTCTGTTTGAATATTTCTCCCGCTTGTTTACACCGGAAGTTCAATATTTATGAAAAAATGTTCTAATTTTATTTAATGATTTTTATAGAAAAATAAACTCTTTACCTTTAAAATACTCATTTGTATCAGTTAAGATAGATTAAAGATAAAAAAAGATCAAGGATTTTATAGTGATGACGTCACCTAAGTAGAAATTCCACTGCGACAGATTAGTGTTTATCTGTCCCTTGAGCCGAGGTACGAGCCAGGGGACAGAACTCGTCAGTCTATACGATATAACTGAATAATGTATTGAAAATGGTGTTAAACACGATAACCCCAATCACAATCATTTCATTACATGTAACATCCATCTACTTTCCTCTCAAAATACTGTACTAGTTTATAGATAATTAATTGTTTAATTAAATCGTTTATGTTCGATATAGCCATCGTATGACTGCTAACATACATGGAATGAAACATAACGCCAACATTTGATGCATCCATTTACATTAAGGTGAGGAAATGGTTTTCATCTACTGTAGAAAATTTGTTATATCATTTTACTCTAGCATTAAAATGATGAAATAGTCTGTATTTTTGATCGGTCTGAAGTGCGTTGGGGTAAGCAATTTTATGGTAATTTGTCTTTTTGAAAAATTGCCCAGACATATATTTTCGAAGGAAGACCATTTCAATGCCTGTGAGTTTATATATAATATCAGAAAAGCACTTAAATAATGCACATGCACAGTTAAATGATCAAAGACCACGAGAACGAAAACAATACAATTTTTGTTAATTGATTGATTTTTTGTGTTTTATAGCCACTTTCAGCAATACTTCAGCTATAACATGACGGAAGCCGGAGAGAACCACCGACCATGGGATAGCAACTGGTAAATTTATCACTTGTGGCCGTGAGTCGAGTGCACCCTTTTTGTAATTTACAAAGCTGGGCGCGAACCCACGCCGTATTGGTGATAGGCTTGTATGAGTTGTTAGGTAATACAACTACCTAACTCATTGGGCCACCCGGGCTCTTAAAAAAAAAGAAAGGACATTCAAGTTTCTCCTACCATTTATATAGTTGATCTTCTTACACTGTTCTTAGTCGATTTTGTCCCTCCTGTATAGGCCCTTTGGTTTACTTAATCCCAAAACTTTTTAAATTACGGGGCTTTAAAACCTTTTGATTTTGAGTGTAACTGATGGAGGTTACTCCAGAAGCGCATCGTACGCACTAAATTTAATATCTACGTTATTTTGTTTACTACAGTGACTAATTATAATGTCGGATAATTAAATGTGTAGGAAAACAAAACAGGACCTGGATTTCCAATGCCAAATACCATGGTCTCTTTGTTGTATACATACGATTACCATACGGAAATTATTCATATCTGTTCCGTCATTGTTTGATATATAATGTATGTATGTATGTTTCTGGTTAATAAATAAAACATGTGGTTGAAAAGTAAAAGATGTTGTTCTCAAGCCAAAAACGTATTATTGATGAGATGCGACCTCAAACAGTTCCCCAAACACAGTAATATGACCCCTGTTTGTGTTCAGTGAGTTCAGTTAAGATGATTAATCGTGTTTTTTTATATTGGTGGAATTAATGACCATCCTCGTATACACTTTCCTTTCATAATTAAATTAATTAATTTCTGGTCGGACCGGCGTGGTCGTCATCGTATGGTAGTTAAATTTCAACTACCTATGCAATCAGTGCCTATCGCTACTAACGTTGTGAGTGAGCTCGAACTACGCTCGGGTGAGGTGTACTCGATACACCATTATGTGATAAAGTTTGTCAGTGATTTGCGGCATGGCACTGATAAATTGACCGCCACGATATAGCTGAAATATTGTTGAAAGTGGCGTTATGCACCATAACCCTATCCAAACCAACACCAATAGCCGGTAAGCAATAAAACAATTGGAGATAAAAAAAATAATTCAGCTTATGCTAATGTACATTTTATAATATATATACATTGAATGAAGTACATGGAAGATTTAGATAATGTTAAGAAAAATACGTACACCATCAGCAACACTAAATGAATAAATAAATCATAAAAGGAAGTTAATTCCATAATTCTAACATGACCTCCTTCTTTCGCTTTGTTACCAAACGAGCGAGTTATCCACAAAATCATACACAAAACGAAGTCATGTAAAGACATGGAGTGTGGAAAAAAGAACTTAGAGTGGATTATGCAGGCTTCCCGTGGTTCACATATTATGCTAGGGCCCGGGTGGCTCAATGAGTTAGGTAGTGGATTACCTAACAACTCATACAAGCCTATCACTAATACGACGTGGGTGCGCGCGCGATTTTGTAAATTACAAAAAAGGTGCACTAGACTCGCAGCCGCAAGTGATAAAGTTTATCAGTTGCTTGCCCATGGTCGGTGGTTCTCTCCGGGTACTCCGGCTTCTTCCACCACTAAAACTGGTCGTCATGATATAGCTGAAATATTGCTGAAGGTGATGTTAAACACCAAAAATCAAATTAAATCAAAATCATATTATGCTTATTGCAAGCACTGAAAATATATTCTCTATATCCCATTTTTGGAAGCTGGTAGTATTTCGCATAAGCATAATCGTTTAACCATAGCTGGATATAAGGTATGTTCGCTGCTGGCTGTTTTCATATAAAATACACAAAAACATACATCTTGAAATCCAGTTTTGAGGAAAACAATATGGGCATGAACACAATCGCTTAATCATAGCTGTATTATATGTATGCATGTTGCACGTTGCTTTGATATATTTATTGAATACACAGAAAAAAATATTGAACAGACATATCATGTTTGGGAGGGGTATTTGCGAAAAATACTAGTCGATAGACGAAATATTTGCCGAACCGATAGGCGAGTGAAATTTAGTCTCAAGACTGGTATTTTTCGCAAATACACCTCCCAATATGATATATCTGTTTAATTACACCGAATATTATTTAGAAAACTGGCTAAATAAATATTACTTTTTGTTTGTCGTTTTCAGGAATATTCTGTTTTCATTGTTTGTTTCAGGAATGTTTTAACTTGTTATAAACCTTTTTAGGAATTTTGATTTTTGTTAATTTTTTTTACTGCTTTACACTTACATCGGAATACTTCCGTGTTTCAAATTTAATTAACCACATTACCTTACGCATAAAGGTTAAGAAGAAATATTCCGAATGAATTTGGCGGTTTGATGCACGTGAGGGTAAAACAGTAAAATACGTTTTCGCAAATACCATGACACAGAGGGGAAAAAATTAAATCCTCATGCAAATAACCCAGCAGCGGTAAAAATGAACGAAATTAATCCTAAATATGAAAATACCCGAAAAATACACCGGTTATTAACCAATCAAAATCCAGGATTCTTATATAAGGTGTAATTAATCTTCCAGTTTCGAGAAAAACAAATATTATGGGCATGAACATACTCGTTTAAACATAGCTTTAGTGTCATCTCGGAACTGACTATCCATGAATGCATATATAAATGGGTTAACTATATTATTGATAATATACATCTGGTAGAAGAATGTAAACAGAGGTAGTTCTACATCAGATAAATTTTCCCAAAAGTCTTGATATATCCCTTCTATATTAAGAAGTATCACCTTTGGTAGAAAACTAACCATAAACAATAGCGTTAATATGAAAAACATCAACGTCAGCTTGTTTGTGATTCTTCTGTGTGCCTTTTTACGCTTTTTAGAACAAGACGACGGGAATGTTTTTGTATTGGCATTGCCAGTAAGCCGTTGTTCTTCTGGTTCCGTATGTATTTGGTCTGCTAGGTCAGTAGGCTTTTGTTCGTCCAGGTCAGTAAGCCGTCGTTCTTCTGGGTCAGTTTGCCTTTCTTCTAGGTCGGTAGGTCTTTATTCTTCTGAGTTAGTAGGACTTTGTAAGCCTAGGTCAGTAGTCCTTAGTTCTTCTGTCATATCTACGCCAGTATCTCTTCCTGTTAGTTTAAGATTTGCAACTGTCTTGATTTTGTTTGTATAGTCCAAATTGTTCATATTCCTTCCGGTTGGCGTATTCATTTTATATTTCTTCTTCATTGTCTTCATGGTAAGAAATCTAATTATGAGCTTCCTATGTACGATATACAAATATTATGAATTTTATAATATGTTATATTACATTTCTTTCTTTGCAAATCCAGATAGATGTTATGCTAACCGGTTGTAATCTCTGGAACGTCGTAAATTCTGGTGCCCTGAATAAGCGTGGTATGGGGTAAGGGCTAAAATGGGGGATGTCGTCAATTTTAACCTCTGCCCACTCTTTACTTTAAAGAATGGGAAGAGGGTTTAAGGGAGGAGTAAGAGTGGGGAAAAGGTTAAAGGAGAAAATTAAGAGGCTAAAGAGGAAAAATAAAGTGGGGTTAAAAGGCTTAAAGGGGCAAGGGTTAATGGGTTAAAGGGGAAAGGTAAAGGGAAAGGGTTAAAAGGGAAAGGGCTAAAGGGGAAAGGGTTAAAGGGGAAGGGGAAGAAGGGCAGGGGAAAAGGAGAAAGGGTTAAAGGGGAAAGGGGAAACGCTAAAGGGGAAAGGAGTTAAAGGGGAAGGGGAAAGGATTAAAGGGGAAGAGGGAAAGGGTTGAAGGGGAACGGGTTAAAGATAAATGGTTAAAGGGGATAGGGGATAGGGTTAAAGGGGATATGGCTAAAGGGGAAAGGGTTAAAAAGGGAAAGGGGAAAATGGGAAAATGTGGAAGTGAGAAAGGGGAAGACAAAGGGAAAGGGTTAAAGTGGAAGGGTTAAAGGGGAAGGTTTAACAGGAATGGGAAGGGGAAGGTGGTTATGGAGGTGTTTAAATGGGGAGGGGTTAAAGGGGAAAAGGATGAAAGGCGAAAGGCTAAGGGGAAGAGCAAGGGGTAAGTTAATAAGAGAAGGGAAAGGGGAAGGGTTAATTGGTGAACGGGGAAGGATAAAGGGAACGGTTAAAATGGGAAGGGTTAAAGGGAAAAGGGGAAGGAAGCAGGGAAGTGTTAGTGGAATGGAGAGGGGAGAAGGGTTAAACGGGCTAAGGGGGAGGCTTAAAGGGAAGGAGGAAGAGCAAGAGTTAAAGGGCGAAGAGAAGGGGAAGGGGGTAAGGATCAAAGGGGGAAAACGGGGGATGGAGGAAAGGGGAATGGGGGAAGGGGAAGTGGTAAAGTGGAACGGGGATGGGATAAGGGTTAAACGGGAAGGGGGATGGGAAAAGGTTAAAGGGGAAGGGGGAGGTTTAAAAGGGAAGGGAGAAGGTTTAAAGGGGAAGGGGAAGGAGGAAGAGTTAAAGTGGGAAGAGAAGGGGAAGCGGAAGGTAGGAAGGACAAACAGGGGGAAAACGTGAAAACGTGGAAGGGAGGAAAGGGGAAAGGGTTAAAGGTGGAAAAGTGGGGAACGGGTAAAAGGGAGGGGAAGGGTTATAATAAGGTGGGGAAAAGGGGGAGGGAAAGGTTGGGAAGAGGGGGGTGGCAAGGGTTAAAGGGCGGGAATAAAGGGGACAGCCAAGGGATAAAGAGTGGCAAATACGAGATGACTCGAACCCACGATCAACCGCACTCGAGGCGAGCACGCTAACCATTACAACGCCGATGCTGGTACAAACGCACGAACTTATTGCAATATTAAATCAATAATTATACATTTAAACGTGCCAATATTATGACACCCAATAGTGCATTTATTTGTTTGGCTTTAATCTCGTAAAAGGAAGCAATTAAAACAGAAGTGCTTTTTCCATTTGTGCGACATTTTTTGGAAAGAGGGTTTAAGGGAGGAGTAAAAGTGGGGAAAAGGTTAAAGGAGAACATTAAGAGGTTAAAGAGGGAAAATAAAGTGGGGTTAAAAGGTTTAAAGGGGAAAGGGTTAAAAGGGAAAGGGTTAAGAGTTAAAGGGTTAAAGGGGAAAGGTAAAGGGGAAAGGTTTAAAGGGGAAGGGGAAGGGGGAAAGGCGAAAGGGGGAAAGGGATAAAGGGGAAAGGGGAAAATCTAAAGGGGAAACGCGTTAAAGGGGAAGGGGGAAAGGGTTAAAGGGGAAGAGGGAAAGGGTTGAAGGGGAAAGGGTTAAAGGGAAATGATTAAAGGGGATAGGGGATAGGTTTAAAGGGGAAAGGGTTAAAAGGGAAAGGGGAAAATGGGAAATTGGAAAATGGGGAAGTGAGAAAGGGGAAGACAAAGGGAAAGGGTTAAAGTGGAAGGGTTAAAGGAGAAGGTTTAACAGGAATGGGAAGGGGGAGGTGGTTATGGAGAAGGTGTTTAATTGGGAAAGGGTTAAAGGGGAAAAGGGTGAAAGGCGAAGGGCTAAGGGGAAGAACAAGGGGAAAGTTAATAAGAGAAGGGAAAGGGGAAGGGTTAATTGGTGAACGGGGAAGGATAAAGGGAACTGTTAAAATGGGAAGGGTTAAAGGGAAAAGGGGAAGGAAGCGGGGAAGTGTTAGTGGAATGGGGAAGGGAGAAGGGTTAAACGGGAAAGTGGAAGGGTTAAGCGAGAAGGGGGAAGGGTTAAAAGGGAAAAGGGGAAAGGTGAAAGGGCTGAGGGAGGAGGCTTAAAGGGAGGAAGAGGAAGAGTTAAAGGGCGAAGAGAAGGGTAAGGGGGTAAGGATCAAAGGGGGGAAACGGGGGGGAGGGAGGAAAGGGGAATGGGGGAAGGGAGAAGGGTTACATGGGAAGGGAGAAGGGTTAAACGGGAAGGGGGATGGGAAAATGTTAAAGGGGAAGGTTTAAAAGGGAAGGGAGAAGGTTTAAAGGGGAAGGGGAAGGAGGAAGAGTTAAAGGGAGAAAAGAATGGGAAGGGGAAGGTAGGAAGGATAAAAGGGGGAAAACCGGAAACGTGGAAGGGAGGAGAGGGGAAAGGGTTAAAGGTGGAAAAGTGGGGAACGGGTAAAAGGGAGGGGAAGGGTTATAATAGGGTGGGGAAAAAGGGGAGGGAAAGGTTGGGAAGAGGGGGTGGCAATGGTTAAAGGGCGGGAATAAAGGGGACAGCCGAGGGATAAAGAGTGGCAAATACGAGATGACTCGAACCCACGATCAACGGCACTCGAGGCCAGCACGCTAACCATTACACCGCCGATGCTGGTACAAACGCATAAACTTATTGCAATATTAAATCAATAATTATACATTTAAACGTGCCAATATTATGACACCCAATAGTGCATTTATTTGTTTGGCTTTAATCTCGTAAAAGGAAGCAATTAAAACAGAAGTGCTTTTTCCATTTGTGCGACATTTTTTTATTCTCATAACCGTCGATTTACGTATTCTGATTACCTCTTTGATATCTTCAAACTCTTCTTAATAATACGGTCAACATCTAAAACATGGTAACTGCGATCTAAATTGAAGCACAGTTTATCCAATAAAGAGGCAAAACGATTAGAACCACCGACCATGGGCAAGCAAATGGTAAACTTTATCACTTGCGGCTGCGAGTCGAGTGCATCCTTTTTTTTATAATTTACAAAGCCGGGCGCGAACCCATGCCGTATTGGTGATAGGTTTGTATGAGTTGTTAGATAATCCAACTACCTAACTCATTTAGCCACCCGGACCCATTGTATCATCTGAGAGATCGTGTTAATCTATCTACCAACCCGGTCATGGATGAGGAAAGGGCAGGGAAGTGTTTACGACAAGTGGAATATATCCGTAATGATTTGTGATACATATTCCATAATGGTCCATAAGTCACGTGGTGACCGTAAAATATTCGAAGTGATGATTTAAACTGTATCAATAATATGAGTATTAAAATATATATTTTGTCTTTCTTCATAATTTCATATTGTTATATGTTACTTATATATTTGCTTATAATATCAAAAGGTTATAAGTACAAATGACCGGAGTCTGAAGGTCCACTCAAAGAACTACAAATTTAGCAGTTTTAAACCTTATTTTACATGCAAGTGAGATAGTGGTAATCAAAGTTCAAATTGAATTATCTAGTAGACCTTGTCTTAGTTGAAACAAGTGAGTGTGTGATTGCTGCTAAGCTTATTCTTTGCGACAACTTGAAGCAGAAATGTTCCCCACGTACGGAAAATACTTATAAATATATATTTGATTTTTTCGGCAGGCTGTTGAAGACTATACATTTTGTTTGATCTAAGCTAACATGTAGACTCCATAGCTAATAGTTTGCATACCTTGTTTACCATTACAGACAATTAAACGGAACATACAAAGGGAGGTAAGTCGAATATTCTCAATAAATCTTTGTAAGAATGTCAATTTTACAAATTCGGTAATCACATATCATTACAGTGGAACGATTATTGGTTTACGTCAAATTCGCAATTTTCCATGCAGCTGGAAATTGGAAAATAGCTTTAAAATGATGAAACAAGGGTAAATACATTGTATTTCACATTAAACATCTTATCGAACCACTTTCCACCTTTTGAGAACGAAAATTACCATCGATTACTTCTTTGCTTACAAGCAAATAATTTGACCTCGCTTTTTCCGTATGCAATTGACCTTACTAGTGACAGGTAAAACGAATAATTTGTATTTTGTCGCTTATTAACTGCCAACTTGCATGGTTCTTTGTCCGTAATTAACACCGACTAAAGGCAGATTCACACAAAATAAGAAATAAGTGCATTGTTGTACTGATTCAATGACGATTCGACAAACTCCGTAACTAATGTCGATAATTAATAAGATGAGGTCCATTTCTTGACCGATCTCAAAATACGAGTAGTTGCACGTTTTTCCCCGATGCGCGTACATTTCATGACATTTATAACTTACAGAAACACGTTTTTATTAAGGTATCAATCATATCTGATAGTTTTTATGGGTTAAAAAAAATTACGATTTGGCAGATAATGCACCTTTAAATAACTTTTCTGGTTGCACATTTGTCGAACCTTTCCCCGCCCATAATTCTAGAACACTAAAGTAATAATCTGCAACAGTCTGACAACCTAACCATGACACCGATATAATCCCAAGCGTGGTCAGTACCTATCTAAACTTTATATGAACACTTTACCGGTATAGCACGATGAGGATCGTGTATATAATATTTTAAGATCCTACATGAAATACAGTGTATACCTTTATATTTATTTCTCCTCTTGAATGCATTTCTTAGGTATTCAATAATAGCAATATATCACGAGTTTCTTTGCTAATATGTATTTTCAAGGCTGAAAAAGAATAAACCAAATATCCGTATTACAAGGTGTAACAGGTATAGAAATACACGATTTCTCCAACATTTGGGAGACTAGGTCGTCGTCCGGGGTAAAAGTCAACAAATTTTGAATTTCAAACGTATATTCGCTTCCAACCTTTTTTTCTTACAAACTATCTACAGTACTACACATGTATCAACATCGTGCAGGTTAAAACCGGATTCCTTACATAGTATCAAAATGAGATTCAGTGAAAAGATAATAAAGTCTTAAATAATGTGGAAACCGCTGACCATGCTAACTTCTCGTCTACACATAAAAGTAAAAGAGAATAATCCGTAACGGTTAATACGACCATAATGATATACGAGAGAGGTTCAATCTTAATATTCTGATATAAATGATATGGCAATACACATGATTCGGTCTTGATTGAATGCGGGTTTAATTTCATTTAACTTTCGAATACGAGGTTCGTACTCGTACTTCAAAATCGTCCAATCAGAAAAAGGTATCGTGATAAAACCCTCCGATTGGTTGTTTTTCATTAAATAATAAATATAATTATGCATACACTGCAAGATGTTCATATAATATTTTTTTACATCAGTTTTCGGAACATATTGCACAAAAACCTACTTGAGCTTTTCCTTTATAGACAACACTATATTTTCAACACCTTTTTAGCTCACCTTATCAAAGGCAACGTGAGCTTTTGCCATCACTTGGCGTCCGTCTACTGTCGTCCGTTAACTTTTCACATCAGGTGGGCGATGCAGGCTCAGGTGAGCCTCTAATTGTATACACTACCACATCAATTTTTTGTGCGTACATGTATCACGTTATGGGTCTGTCGAAGTCTCTGGCATCTGGTGTAGACACAACATTTGGCTCCCATTCAATTTGTAGTGGATTGTCCGACCCCTTCTTAATACTTTAATACATCTCCCTCTGTTTTACTGCTCCCAGGTTGTAGGGTATGGTGTTTAACGCCACATTCAACAATATTTCAGTTATATTGTGGCGTTCAGTTTTATTGGTGAAGGAAACAGGAGTACACTAGAAAGCCACCGATCTGCCGCAAGTCACTAACAAACTTTAAGACATAAATTTGTATCGAGCACACTTCGCCATGAGCGGGATTCGAACTCACAGATTTAGTGGTTATTGGGTTATTGGCACTAATTACACAGGTAGTTGTAAATCCAACTATCATACGATCACGACCATGACGGCCCCTATCCTAAGTTTTGAAGCTAGTTTTAAATATTCCAGTCAAATATATTGAACTTGTTGGAGTGCATGCTAGAAAACCAAGGGAAAACTTTAATTTTGCGCAAGTGGTATGACTCGGAAACGACAAATGTCGGATGTCCGTCAAATTCCAAACTTGATCCATATGTTACCCCATGTAAATCTACAGATATAAAATAGAAGTTGAGACATTGTCGGGAAACAACAAGTTGACAAAATTAGTCCTCTTCCCACCTGTCGCTCGTTGCGAGGTGTACTCGATACAATATTATGTGATAAAGTTTGTCAGTGACTTTCGGCAGGTCTGTGGTTTTCTGCGGGTACTTCGGTTTCCTCCACCAATAAAACTGATTACCACGATATAGCTGAAATATTGTTGAAAGTTTCCTTAAACACACTTATTTTAAATATAATGTTCCTGGGTTAATAAATCTTTGTATCCATCTCATTAAAAGTCATTAATTGTATAATATTACATATGGTGTGGTTTTCGTACAATTTCATTGGCTAAATCAGTCAAGTGATATACAGAATATTTAATGTATTGTTTCCACTGTGAAGAAACCATACGTCTTGTTTCTATTAATTTAAAAAAAAAATATTGACGCTATGTTTCTATTTTTAAGTATATTGACGTTATGTTGCTAAATTTAGATTCGGATATTGTCCGTTCCGGACCGCGTTTACACTCCACCTGTAGTAAACATTGTGTTCTTAAACAATAAAATAATGATGTGTTAATATTTTATTTTCAATGACACGAGTAATACACTGCATATGCAATATATAAATTAAGGACTTTTTACTCTGTCAATATGTTATATATGGATTTCGTAAAAAGTCCATAATTGATAACTATCGTGAAGGTTAGTTTTATTGGTGGAGGAAACCGGAATACCAGGAGACGTGCCACAAGTCCCTGACAAACTTTATCACATAATGCTTTATCGAGTGCACCTCGTCATGAGCGCATTAGATTTTGGCTGATAAATAATATATAACAATTTTGCAAGCATATTTTACCGTTTTTTAGCATTATTAATATGAATGTTAATAGAAATATATATTTAATTCGCGGATGTTTTCGCCATATCTTAATAACAGTAGTTTGTGTTAGCTAATAGCATGCCAATGATATTAGTGATTTTTTTTCTTTCGTTTAACATTGTTACGCCACATGTAAATTGATTAGCGTTATCTCCCTTCGTACAAATATTTTCTTGAACAAGTGCTACACAATGGCTGTTATTGGAGTGGATATTTCTCTTCTTACGACTATAATTGTAACATTGTACCTAGAACATTAAGAATTATTCATGAACAAGAAGAGTCAAAATTAAAACCGGACAGTTGCCTTGACTGTTTCGCCGTTTCTCAGTATTCTTACTTATCTTACTATGTTTCTCATAAGACAAGTGAGTGAGTGAGTGAGTGATTGCTGTTTCACGCCAATTCAGCAATTTTTCAGCTATATCATGGCAAGAGCATGTTAATTTTCAATGAGATGATGATGAGGTCCGCTTTGTTCTAGACCAACACGCTGAGTTGAACTTTCATAGTTCTAGCTCACTGAAACAACAGTCCGCGTGTAGAAAAGCCGCTTCACTCGGACACAGTATTCTGATTCCGAGCAAACCAGTCATTCCTCCTACTCCTTAATGCTGCATTGTTAGCAGAGATACAGCAAATACAAATTTTAAAGTCTTTGGTTTGACCCGACCGGAACTCGAACCCACGATCTACCACAATCGAGACGAGCACCTAACCATTACACCACTGATGCAGTTCTCTTTTAAAGGAAGATTATTGACTAATTAATACTAATTAACATATTAACATATATCTTCTTTTTATAATCTAGGAGTATTATTGGGATTATGAATATGTAATGCAGCTTTGAAAAATATTGGTAAAAATATTTTTTTCTTCAAATTTATAGTTCCTGAGATGAAATTTATTAAAACCAAGGTGAATCTTCCAGAGACATACGTTAGAAGTTTTGCTATCATATTTACGACCTTTGGCCTGCTTGCTTCGTAATACTCATAAATTATCTAATTTTGCAATCATTCCAAAGCATCACTTACACTATTTTATATACCTTTGTTTTAGTTTGTGTAATGTACTGGTTGTTATTGGTGAAGGAAATCCGAATATACGGCAAAAACTGGCGATAATGAGAAAGGCAGTAACAATATCAAATTTCGCGTCGTAGACAATGAAAAGTCTGTATATTTAAATCAAATTACCATTAGATCGCGCCCACAAAACCTGCTTTTCATTTTTGTTATCCGGTAAAGCAAACAGTGGAAACTAAGCAACTATTTTTCACATCTTAACCACTACAACCGAATCTATGGTAAGTGAGTGAGTGAATAATGTTTAAGTTATTTTTGATGAGATTATGATGATTATAATGTCTGATGTGTTCTAGAGTATCATGTTCAGCTGGATATTGATAGAATTATAAACACACATTACAGAACACATAAATATAGTTTGAACAGTGATGCGCAACAATTCCACCAATATTGGTGTACTTACTCCGAAAGACTTTTATGTCATTTGGATTTCGGATCTTTCCACTATAAGTGTACCTGATGAATCTTTCCACTATGAGTGTACCTGATGAATCTTTCCACTATGAGTGTACCTGATGAATATTTCCACTATGAGTGTACCTGATGAATATTTCTACTATGAGTGTACCTGATTAATGTCATTTCAGAAATGCGTGGCGTCGTGAGAACTAAAGTAGATATCTGCGTTCGTGTTACAAAATGTCACAATCCAGACAGGCAAACAAATACCCCACTGAAAATAAATAATAAAATGACAGTATAAATTAATATGAGAGCACGAACAAACAATAACAGATAATTACTCATTGTCATGAGTACAGACGTGTTGAGAATAGACTCCTATGTTATCCATGTGCTTATATACATAGCATCAAGGTTCTCCACTGCTGGTTAGCATTCCACCTTCTGTCTGAGACTTTGTACGTTAGTGTAAGGGAATTAAAATGAGTTGCAATTTCTAAATAAACGACATTTTGCTAGTATTCGTAGTTGGTGCGTTTACCCCATTGCAATACAATTTTGTCCGACTACATATAATATGCTCCGTTGTCGACTCTCACCTTACCTCATTAAACACAAAAAACACCACGACAAATGATGTTGGACATCTAGGTCATATCTTGACACAGGTACAAAAATGTGGTTAGGTCAAGCTTCTTTGTTTTTAAGGCAAAATTCAAATTCACGACCAAGTCCAAACTTCCAGAGACCCGTTATTTAGCATTGTCGAGGCTTCATTTTGTTTTCAAATAAAGGATCAAATATAACTATAACGTTCATTTGGTATAAATACTGACAGTGCCTAATCAATGTTGTTCTGCTTTTATTTTTCAGTAAGTATAAGTAATGTGGTAAATGTACATATACTAATAATTCCCCGGTCGAGTCAGGCGTGAGAGAGCAAAGACTGGTCAGCTAGATGTCAGTGTAATGTGTCTGATTGACAAAAGAGATAAAAAGTCTACCGGTGGATAATTAAACAATAGCTGTAAACAATTAGGATCAAATCAAAATATTCACAAAGACCTAACGATTACATTTCAACTAATTGTAGTATCTGATATTTGATGAAATTTCTATTTGGAGTAACGACAGAAATCTTATTGATGGATTTCGGGGCTTTCGGATACAACTACGAGGGGTTACCACGTGTACCAAATGACTCTCCCATCCATAGGGTACTAGTGCATCAGAAGAGTTTGAAAATACCAAAGGTTTTATCGGAATCCGTATATAGAAGATGAACAAACAACACAATGGCCAAAAGAAAAAGTACAAAAGTACAAAAGTACAAAAACAATAAGATTTGAAATGTTTAATACAGGCAATGGCGCCAACTGATGGCAAATGTTCACATGATCCGAATTCCGAAATGAAGAACAATACATCAAAACACACCCACACCACCTCCATCCTAACCAAACCCACGGTATGCACACACAAATAAGGAAGAAAAAAAATGAAAAAGAAGACGCGAAACGTTCTTTTCAACGTTAATTATGTGTAACGTCAAGTGTCACCAACATCGCGCGTAACGTCTAAAAGAAAAAGGACAAAGGGACAAACAACGATCAGATTTGAAATGTTTAATACAGACAATGTGCGCAAACTGATGCCAAATGTTCACATGATCTTTTGCCAGATTAGCTGACAAAGATGAGAAAGCAAAGACATTAATTTTATGATGTTCATTTGTACTTCAATATTGAATCGTGTTTTTTACGTTGGTGTGTAGGGTATACAAATAAGTACAACATCCTTCATTTATTTATTATTTGCGATATATATCTTGTATCAATTTATCTACAGTTACGCATAACAACCATGAGAGCACGTCACACTATACGATATAACTGTAATATTGTTAAAAGTGATGTTAAACGCCATGATCATTACCCTTATGTTCATTATTCGAACATTTCCCTGTGTAAAACCTCTATTTGCTATAGAATATCATTATATTTAATGCAAGAAGGTCATAATTAGTTTGTAATGGCTCTGTGGTCGTGATCGTATGGTAGTTGGATTTACAGCTACCTATGCAGTCAATGCCTATCACCACTGATGTTGTGAGTTTGAATCTTGATCACGGCGCGTTGTACAACATTATGTGATAAAATTGTCAGTAAAATACAACAGGTCCGTGGGTTCCCCCACCAATAAACTGACCGCCACAATATACCTGAAATATTATTGAACCAATCCCTCTGTAGGACTTTGGAACTGTTACGGCAGTGTGATATTTTTGTGTTTTTCATTTTTTTAAGAAAGTGCATTGACATTTAATATTTATTTTGCATCGATATGGTGATTATGGAAACCTCCGCCGAGTTGCCTGAAAAAAAAAATATAAACGACTGAAAGGATTACGTTATTGCTAAGGGCCATCATCAAAATACATCTGAAGTTAATACATGATATTTCTAATATATCCTTTGTATAAATGATAAAATTAGAGCGAATTAGAGATCTAGAGCTATCATTTCTCTTACAAGAAAATGTATACAGTTTTCCTGCATTGTTGTGATTTCTTTCTGTTCACACATTATATTTGTGATGAACACTTCGGAATGATCAGAGAAAGTAGATATGAATATATTCTGGGTTCATATAAAGGTCAACCTCGGGTTCATATAAAAGTCAACCTCTTTATTTAATCTATTTATCTCTAGTAGCCCGTTACCAATTTATTTCGGAAGCAAAAGCGATGCATCAAGTCTAATTAAACGTTAACCGATTCACATATATCTGTTAAAAGTCCTACGCCACGATAGAGCGGAAATACGGATAAAAATGGTACAAAACATTCAATCAATCACTTTTATGGTAAGATGCCATGATAGCTGCTAAAGTTGGTGTTAAACATAAATAAACCAATCACATTTATCTTAAAATACCACGATATAGCTGACATACTGTTAAAGTAGGCGATAAACACAATTGAATCAATCAATATCTATCCTTAAACATAGCGATATAACTAAAATACTGCTATTTAAAGTTGGCATTAAACACCAATTAATCAATCAATCATATACAAAGCCACAGTCTTGACAAAATACTTCATATAACCATAATGACATCATTGTTCTCATTTAAACGTTTAGGCCACAAGGCTATATCAGTATTCTATATCATCAATCCGGTTGCATTATGCTTCATCTGAGATTGAATGTACGCTGTATCTTGAAAGCAACGTCATGGTGATGTGACGTCATCAAAAGGTCGCAATTGTATATGCATGGTTCCTCGTAAAGTATATTATTATTATTATTGAATGATTACGTTATTGTAAATTATGTTTAAATTTAAGTAATTCATCATTGTCTTTATAACTGTACACTTGATTTTGTTTTAGTGCTTAGTTCAGTTTTCATACTTCAGTGTTTTTGTTGTATAAGTTATTATCATTGAACTTTGTTGAACGAGATAGCTAGCATATAGATCCAGTTATTAATTAAACCAGAAACATCCGATCAGCCTTATCGGGAGACATGCGCATTAAAATGTAATTATTTATAGAAAAGTAACAGCTGATAATGGTAAACATAAGCACAATGACATGGATGTAAAAACAAAATAAAACACATAAAATTAGATTTCTAAAGTTTCATACTTAAAATGTTACGTCTTTGATAACTGACACCATAAATGCGCATATATAGACACTATTAGTGGAGCATCATAGAATATAACGTTATGTGTATGAGGCTTACAAACTGAGATAAAGGCGAGGTTCACCTAGTATTTTCACTGTTTTGCCCCGAATACTCATTAACTTTTAAGACACTGCATTGATGTTATATTTTTCTTGCAGAAATAGCACATTAATCAATCAATGTTTCTGTTTTACAATGTAAATAATAAAATTATACAATTATATAATTATCCTTTAGTTGCTCCTTTTGAAAGTTTCTGTCAACAGGAAGTGAACTGGAATTAAAACTTGTTTCCAAAAGCTGAACAAGTAACATGTGACAGGGTACCAGAAAACTATACAATATATAACAAAATACTATCCAATGCAATCTGACTGCTCACATAGAACCAGTGCAGTACAACATAATTTACTTCTACTTCTACTAAATACTGAACGACTTCAGATTACAATGTGCATGTATTTACTAAGCTTTGTTTGGAGGCACCATTGTATACGGTACCGGGAGCGCATGACATATTTTATTATTATCATTGATCAGTGCATTACTTCGCCGCTAAGCACGCAACATTCAGGACAAAGGACAAAAACTGGTTGGCTCGGAGTCAGAATAATGTGACCAAGTGGGACGACACGTCTACCCGCATACTGTTCTTTCAGTGAGCTAGCACTATAAAAATACAACTCAGCATGTTGGTCTAGTACAAAGCAGACCTCATTATCATCTCATTGAAAATTAACTTGTTCTCGCCATGATATAGCTGATAAATTGCTGAATTGTCGTAAAACAACAATCACTCACTCACCCACTTACAGCCATAACTTTAAAGGTTGGTGCGTGTAGCCTTGTTAACAAACAGCTTGTATTATTGGAACAAAACAACATTATTGTTTATGTCTGTGTTCTTGATATATGTTATGAAAATAAGGATAAACATTGGCGGTAAACAACAAATTCACAACACAAACAAAACAGCACGAAGTATACATTATGTCTCGTCTAGGCTTTAACACTTGATATCAAGTTATTAAAATATAATAATCCTGCCGTCATAATCTTCGTTTGTATGGAATTGTAAATTCACAATACACAATAACAACCGTGAGATTTATTTACTAGCATTATACAATCAAAGCTTAAACAATTGGTCAACAATTCCATCAATATCAACAACACAAACAACCATTTTTCATCTGCGCTTATAAAGCACTAAAAGACCGCCGTATATGGAGATGAAAATCCATGCTCTGGCTTGGGTCAGACATAAATATAATGCGGGCTTAAGCCGGTTAATAACATCCCAACCAATATGCCTGTTTGACGTTTGAACGGAGAATGTGCTTATCTGGCTGTGTGAATGTAAACCAGAGCACTCACATTTTCCGGTCAAAGCATTTCATCACTTTTAAGTGTAATAACAAAAAATCACAAACGATGTCATTAACTTAACTACATTCTAGTGATAATAAAAAATAACTGCCATATATATATATATATATAAGTATGGAGTTAGGATTAGCGTTATGGTGTTTAACGCCACTTTAAGCAATATTTCAGGTACATCGTCCCGGTCAGTTTTATTAGTGGAGGAAGCCAGATTATCCTGTGAAGACCATCGACCTGTCGCAAGTCACTGACAAACTATCACTTATAGTACACCTCGCCATGAACGGGATTCGAACTCACAACTTTAATGGTGATAGACACTGATTACACAGATAGTTGAAAATCCAACTACCATACATCACGGCCGTCTCTGTGTAAATAGGTGAACCGTGTTCTAAAACGCCGTGTATCGTACTACTACCAAGCTGACTCTGTCATGTTTACTTTTAGTAGCCAATGTATAAATCTCATTAAAATCACATCTCTTACTTCCGCCCCTTTCAGTGATATATCGCGGTTTGGGAAATCTACAGTAATCTCATTACGTATCACATGCGAGTGGAGCTACGTCAGGCGCATTTAATATAATATCTACGTTTTCACTATGAATATCTAATGATACGATGAATACGTATTATGATTTTTTTGCGACTAATCGGATTCCTCGTAGCAAACAAAGCAGTTTGATTTTAAATCATAATCCTTTCATTGTCACATAAGCGCCATTTTAATTGGACCGAAATATAAGGTTACTTGCATGTGACCCGTAATGGAGTTTCATCAGATCTCCAACTCCACTATAAAACTGACCGCCACAATATAACTGAACTATTGTTGAAAGTTGCGTTAAGCGCCATGAAAAAACAACAACAAAAACAAACCTACACCGCGACATTTCAGTAATTGGAACAGGTGAAAAGATATGATTTCAACCAAATTGCCAATGGATAGGTTTCCACAATTCACAGTCTTTGCAAATATCAAATCGCTCAAAGGAATATCCTATACCTAATAAGAGTTATTTATTATTATTAAAGCCAAAGTTCTCCTCTCTTAGACATATCATGGCTGTCCTATTTATAGCCTTTGGGTTTTTTGCTCAATACTTAATCATTTGGCTTTCCAGGCTTTTTATTATAACCGAGCCTGGTGAACTAAATGAGATACCTAAGTGTTCATTATTCTTATTACTACTTTAAACGATGCTTAGGTTATGTCATGACATCCACACTAATGTATGGAGAACTTCCCTGAGAGATCTTACGAAAAAACCGGTGACACATCCGACCCTGGGTAGGTGTCTATAAATCTTGATGAGCGTATCGGTGCACCAACCCACATAAGCAGTGTTATGATTGTGGTTAGCAGTGAACGACCTTGATCGATCGGCAACATAGGTCGCTGCCATATATGGTATTACAAAGTTTGGTGGTAATAAATTTTTTACCCATAATTCTTCAAATTAATTGGTTTTCCTACACTTAAAACTATTACAACTACTGACAATATAGTGATTGTTCGAGTGGATATACAGAGGTACATGAGGGATGTGCTATAAAAAATATCAATTGCATAGCAAAGTTCGCGAAATTGGTTATGGGCTTGGTGGTCTTGTTAAAATAATGTCAGTCCTCATTAATTTTCTATTGCAATATACCAATCTTGTGTCAGTCCTTAGCAAAATCTGCCCAAATTATGATGGTCATATCTGAGAGGACTGACAATATCGCGAACTCTGGCAAAGCCTTCACGAACACATGGGTTCACTACCGATTTATTTTATTTTTTGGTTGGATCTGTGTTGCTCATCTTTTAAGTTTTCTATATTTTGTTTGTCATCATTCTGTCTCTTCTGTCCAATGTTGCCTGTGCATTTGGATTGTCCTTTGTGGATTTTCCCTTCGATTATTTCTGACATATTTTTATACAGGAAAACATAATATTAGTATTTCCGAAAATATGTTATCTAGGAACGACACAGGAAACATAATAATAGTATTTCCGAAAATATGTGATTAAAGCACGACTTTTATTTTTTACTTTTGGCTAGTGGCTGGAAGGAAATTTTGCTTGGAAATAAATATCATATGTCGGTTAATATGTTCTTTTATCATACTTCATGCCAAAATCTATTAATTTCATTGGATAATAGGCATCGGACATTCCTCAATATCTCTTTTAGGTGTAGGAATCAGATCGTAATAGCACCCTCTGCCGTAATAACACCCTCTGTCGTAATAACACCCTCAGCAGTAATAACACCCTATGCCGTAATAACACCCTCCCGAGCCGAAATTTGCCGAACTGGAAAATAACACCCACTCCGTCAGAGTTTTGCCGATTAGTCATTTCCGGTAAGTTTACAATGTAAATTAAAACAATTTCATAAATTAAACAAATTTCATAAAATTTTTAAATTTTTGAAAAAAAATCTAAATTTTTTGAAAAAATTTCAAAAATTTCAAAAAAATTAAAAAAACTTTCATAAAATTTCGAAATTGTACTAAATTTAATTAAAATTCACAATTTTCGTAAGATTTTAAAATTTTCATAAAATTTAAAAATTTTAATATTTAAATGATAATATTGAAAAATTATAAAACAATTATAGCCTACCATTATGAAAATACTACTTGTTGAAATGATAGTAATTGTTGCTTTATTTAGGTAGTGATATGTACATAGTGTGTCCCATTGGTTAACTGACTCCAATAAAAATTCAAAGTCCTCTTTATTACTGGCTTTCAGTATAATAAAAAACATACTGCCTTTAGTTGAGGGTGTTATGATAGAAAACTTATCACACTATGGAAAAAGAATATCACACTCGACTTCGTCTCGGGTGATATTCTTTTCCCAGAGTGTGATATTTTTTCCCTTGTGTGGTAATCTACCATAACACCCTCAACTAAAGGCAGTATGTTTATAAAATTAACGAAGAATGCAACATTGAACAATAGATTTGTGCTTGCAATACTATGAGAGATATTTTTTTCTAAGAAAATACCTTTTTAATGATAAGTAAATAGTTTGTGGCTTAATAATACAATAATTTCAGGCAAATTGAAAGAACATACATCCAATTGTAAGTGTACCCAAAAAAATAATAACATTAATAAGTTAGTTTTAGAATTATGCGTGTGATTGCGGTTTGTTTCATTGTTTGTTTCCTTCAAGGAATATGGATTTTAAGATCTTTTCATTTTTAGCACAAAACCCCGATCATCTTTCTATGTAGATAATTGATAGAAATGTTTGCACATGATCCTTAAAATGAAAGTTAATTATAGTCTGTCATAGTCCTTGCAAAATATGTGTCTGGCATGTGGGAAATCTCACTTCCGTTTCCGTTCTACTGGTACCTTCGTGTGTTCCTACCATTGTACCAGTTGTTACTTACTGCATATGCATATACGTTGCAAGAAAAGTTTAGAGTTATTCCGAAATTTCAAATCCATGAAAGCGTAAACGAAGGGATTGACTATGTTATTGATGATAAACATATGATACAAGAACATGATTCCTGGTCGTTGTGTATTGGACAGTTGTTCCCAGAAATATGGAGAAATGCCTTCGATGATTAGCAGTATAACCCTAGGAACGTAACTTAGTAGAAACACTATTGTAATTACGAGACACATCAGTGTAATTTTATTAGTCAGTTGACGATTTTTAGTTTTTCGACTCTTAGAAGTAATATATTTAATTCTCACTTCTTTGCCGCCATTTGTTGGAATATTATTTGAAGTTGCTACCGGTTCATCTAATGACGTAGCATCGCAATTTACATCCGTATCTTCAACCCCAGTAGCTGACGTCACACGTGTGTCTTCCTTAGAGAATGTTGATGATTTCTGTACTTCGGGTCGTGTATGCGTTTGCTCATATTTATCACATTTTAATGTTGTATATACTGTGTATCCAATTTTACTGTAAAGTCCAATAAGAACTATGACTATGATAAAGGCACTTAAGCCTATGACAACTCCGTAAATAGATCGTACCAGTTTGTTACCTTCTTTTACTTTCCCACATCGACTTCCGGTAATTATGTATTCTGTAGTGTTGAATGGAACAACGCCATAAACTAAAGGAATAGGTATCGCAAGCAAAACCGAAAAGACAAAGGCAATGCAAACTATACACCGTTTAACGTACAACGGCATCGCCGGTCTAAGCGGTTTGCATACTTTGATATATCTTTGAACTGCAATTATAACCAATAACAAAATGGGCATGTAGGTGGTTAGTCCAACGAAGAATTGAGCAATCTGGCACAATATAATATTAGAAAAGATAACGTGGTGTATATTTTGGTAAATGCACCATAGTGAGATGTATGATGCACTTATCATATCACAAACTGCCAAAATTGGTACAAAATAACGCTCGTCATTGTTTTCCTTCATTTGGAATGTATATACAGCAATGACTATTAGATTACCAAACACACCAATAATAAGACACAATGAAAGTATCACAATATTTGGAATTAAGTTTTGCGTAATCTCAGCATTCCATTCTTCCAGCGTTATGTTCGACATGTTTTCCTCACACGGTAGCCACACTTTTAACAAGTATGCTCCCTGTCAACAACTTTAAAATTATTTGGCTGT
This sequence comes from Gigantidas platifrons, assembly GCA_002080005.1. NCBI lineage: Eukaryota > Metazoa > Mollusca > Bivalvia > Mytilida > Modiolidae > Gigantidas > Gigantidas platifrons. The sequence goes on from MJUT01023287.1 coordinate 649,789, forward strand.
CCATTCTTTTGCGCTTGAGTGTACTTGATGAATGTTCTGCGCGAGTGTACTTGATGTAGGTTCTGAGCTAGCGTACTTGATGAATGTTCTGAGTGAGCGTACTTGATGTAGGTTCTGAGGTATCGTACTTGATGAATGCTCTGAGAGAGCGTACTTGATGTAGGTTCTGAGTGAGCATACTTGATGCGGGTTCGTTTATATTATTATCCCATCAAATTCGTCGTGTACACTAAATTAGATATCTATATTTTTATTAAGTTATTCCCAGCTTCTACGAATGCCATATTTGGCATGTGTCAAATGAATGTTAAATGTATTTGTTTCTCAGTTAAACAAACATACAACAAACAACACTCCTCTAAGCTTAATATCAAAGTAAAAATGTAGAAAAAATGTCCTTGTTAGTTTCTACTTCCTTATTACATTTTCTTTTTAAATTGTGCACTATTTTTATTGCTACAATAGTAAACGGGAAATAATTTTGTTAGTCTTGGTATTTCCGTCCTTACTGCTTTCTTTTCCCATCTTAATTGTCAGTACCAGCTACATAAAACGTAAATATCAAGTTTAATTCGTCCTTGTGGCTTTCTTATCTTATCAAATACACTCAGAATCGAGAAATAGGAGAGTCAAACAATTTAAAAGTGCTTGAGAGCAATACTACCAAAGGGTCTAAAAAGGACAGCCAAATTCGTCTACACTCACCTATACCTGAAGGGTAAATCTTAGTTTTGATAGTAATTACATTACTTAAAAACTGTAAATTTCAATAATAAATACATGTAGAAGGAATAGAAACAAGTAAAATAGCATAACTGTATATAAGTTATGGAAATAAGGGAAGAAATATAAAATAACTGTTATTTGCATAAAGTTTAACTCGGCTAAATTACAACAACTATACTCACTTAGTTATTAATACAAATGTATGGAGAACTTCCCGGAGAGATATTACGAAACAACTGGAGACACATCTGAACCTGGGTAGGTGTCTATAAATCTTGATGAATGTATCGGTGCACCAAACCATATAATTGGTTTTCCTATACTTTAAACTACTACAATTACTGACAATATATTCTTTACTCGAATGGATATACAGAGGTACAGGACGGATGTGCTATAAGAAATATCAACTGCATAGGAGAGTTCGCGAAATTGCTTATGGGCTTGGTGGTCCTAGTTAAAATAATGTCAGTCCTCATTAATTTTCTATTGCAAAATACCAATCTTGAGCCAGTCCTTAGCAAAATCTTCCCAAATTATGATGGTCATATCTGACAGGACTGACACTATCGCAAACTCTGGCATAGCCTTCACGAACACATGGGTTTACTACCGATATATTTTATTTTTTGGTTGGATCTGTGTTGCTCATCTTTTAAGTTTTCTATATTTTGTTTGTCATCTTTTCTGTCTCTTCTGTCCAATGTTGCCTGTGAATTTGGATTGTCCTTCATGGATTTTCCCTTCGATTATCTCTAACATGTTTTTTATACAGGAAACATAAAAATAGTATTTCCGAACATATGTTATTTAAGAACGACTATTATTTTTACTTTTGGCTACTGGCTGGAAGGGGAATGTTGTTTGGACATAGATATCATATGTTCGTTAGTGGAAGCTTAATGTGATCTTAAATTAACGAAGACCAACCACGGAAAGAAGGAGACAATGAACAGTAGATTTGATTTTACAATACAGGAGAGATAATATTTTGTCTCAAAAATCCCTTTTTAATGATAAGAAAATAGTTGATGCCTTAATAATGCAATCATTTCAGGCAAATTAAAAGAACATACATCAATTGAATATGTACAAAAAACACAAAATAACATTAATACGCTCCCGAAAGGAGCGTTAATGATAAAAGTATGCATATGTTACGTACTAATGCACTTCAAAATGTTCAACAACATGGCTGCCAACCGGAAATAATTAAAAGACAAATTACAAGATGTACGCACGCAAAATTGATAAAAAAAAATCGTACAAAAATAAATTTTAATACTCATTGCACTTGACTTTCTTTTTCCAGGCATGTGAAATTTCTTCGCTTGCTTTATGGAGTCTTGTCATTTATTTATTTAAATAATCCGCAACTAGCGTGTGATTAGTCACGTGACCTAAACTATCTCCAATATAAACAATACGCGAGTAGCAAATCAAATGATCGATGCAACGAGAAAAAGAAGAAATACACAACAATACACCTCTAGTCGATTTTTTTGTTCAAATAAAAATGAAACAATGAAACAGAAAATCCCGAACTCAAAGCGAATAACACCGAATCGTTAATCATTTGCCACTGCGCATTCTCATTCATTGTGAACTTCTGCTGCAAGAAATCCAAGGTTTTTAGCTTTAGAGTTTTAGGTAACAACTATTTTGTAAACAGGAAGAACAATTACTGTTCTTCGGGAGTGTTTCAGGTTGCATCTACCTCACATTAAGTTAGTTTTAATATTATACGTGTGATAATGGTTTCATTGTTTATTGTCTTCAAGGAATATCGATTTTAAGATCTTTTCATTTTTAGCACAAAACCCCGATCATCTTTCTATGTAGATAATTGATAGAAATGTTTGAACATGATCCTTAAAATGAAAGTTAATTATAGTCTGTCATAGACCTTGCAAAATATGTGTTTGCCATGTGGGATATCTCACTTCCGTTTCCGTTCTACTGGTACCTTCGTTTGTTCCTACCATTGTACCAGTTGTTACTTACTGCATATGCATATACGTTGCAAGAAAAGTTTAGAGTTATTCCGGAATTTCAAATCCATGAAAGCGTAAACGAAAGGATTGACTATGTTATTGATAATAAACATATGATACAAGAAGATAATTTCTGGTCGTTGTGTATTGGACAGTTGTTCCCAGAAATATGGAGATATACCTTCGATGATTAGCATTATAACCTTAGGAACGTAACTCAGCAGAAACACTATTGTAATTACCAGAAACATCATTGTAATTTTATTAGTCAGTTGACGATTTTTAATTTTTCGACTATTTGAAGTAATATATTTAATTTTCACTTCTTTGTCGCCATTTGTTGGAATATTATTTGAAGTTGCTACCGGTTCATCTAATGACGTAGCATCGCAATTTACATCCGTATCTTCAACCTCAGTAATTAACGTCACATGCTTGTCTTCCTTAGAGAATGTTGATGATTCCTGTTCTTCCAGTTTTATATTTAGTTCCGGTCGTCTGTGTGTTTGCTCATATTTATCACATTTGAATGTTTTATATACTGTGTATACAATTTTACTGTAAAGGCCGATAAGAACTATGACTATGATAAAGGCACATAAGCCTACGACAACTCCGTAAATAGATCGTACCAGTTTGTTACCTTCTTTTACTTTCCCACATCGACTTCCTGTAATTATGTATTCTGGGGTGTTGAATGGAACAACGCCATAAACAAAAGGAAGAGGTGTCGCAAGCAAAACCGCAAAGACAAAGGCAATGGAAACTATACACCGTTTTACGTACAACGGCATCGGCGGTCTACGCGGTTTGCATACTTTGATATATCTTTGAACTGCAATTATAACCAGTAACAAAATGGGCATGTAGGTGGTTAGTCCAATAAAGAATTGACCAATCTGACACAATATAACATTTGAAAACATAACGTGGTGTGTATCCTGGTAAATGCACCATAGTGAGATGTATGATGCACTTATCATATCTCAAACTGCCAAAATTGGTACGAAATAACGCTCCTCATTTTTCTCCTTCATTTGGAATGTATATACAGCAATGACAATTAGATTACCAAACACACCAATAATAAGCCACAATGAAAGTATCACAATATTTGGAATTAAGTTTTGTGTAATTTCAGCATTCCATTCTTCCAGTGTTATGTTCGACATGTTTTCCTCACACGGTAGCCACACTTTTAACAAGTATGCTCCCTGTCAACAACTTTAAAATTATTTGGCTGTCCATTCTTTTGCGCTTGAGTGTACTTGATGAATGTTCTGAGCGAGCGTACTTGATGTAGGTTCTGAGCTAGCGTACTTGATTAATGTTCTGCGCGAGCGTACTTGATGAATGTTCTGAGCGAGCGTACTTGGTGTAGATTTGTTTATATTATTATCCCATCAAATTCGTCGTGTACGTTAAATTAGATATCTATGTTTTTATTAAGCTTTCCCAGCTTCTACGAATACCATATTTGGCATATGTTAAATGAATGTTAAATATATATGTTCCTCAGTTAAACAAACATACAACAAACAACACTCCTCTAAGCTTAATATCAAAGTAAAATGGTAAAACAAAATATGTCCTTGTTTGTTTCTACTTCCTTATTATTCACATCTCATTTTCTTTTTAAATTGTGCACTATTTTTATTGCTACAATAGTAAACGGGAAATAATTATGTTAGTCTTGGTATTTCGTCCTTCCTGCTTTCTTTTCCTATCTTAATTGTCAGTATGAGCTACATAAAACGTAAATATCAAGTTAAATTCGTCCTTGTGGCTTTCTTATCTTATCAAATACACTCAGAATCGAGAAATTGGAAAGTCAAACAATTTAAAAGTGCTTGGGAGCAATAATACCAAAGGGTCTAAAAAGACAGCCAAATGCGTCTACAGTCACCTATACCTGAAGAGTAAATCTTAGTTTTGATAGTAATTACATTATTTAGAAACTGTAAATTTCAATAATAAATATATGTAGAAGGAATAGAAACAAGTAAAATAGCTTAACTGTATATAAGTTATGGAAATAAGGGAAGAAATATAAAATAACTGTCATTTGCATAAAGCTTAACTCAGCTAAATTACAACAATTATGTTCTCTTTGTTATGTATGAGGTTGGCATTTTACTCACACGTCGAATATACTTGTAGTATAATTGTATCATCACATTAATGGTAGAGATGTTGGCCTATAAAGCGAGTTTAGACCGCCACTTTTCATTTCAAGCGTTATGTTCGGCATGTTTTCCTCCCACGGTAGACACACTTTAACAAGTATGCTCCCTGTCAACGACTTTTAAATTATTTGGTTATCCATTCTTTTAATTTTGAGCCTACTTGATGAAGGTTCTGCGCGAGCGTACTGGATGTAGGTTCTGAGCGAGCGTACTTGATGAATGTTCTGAGCGAGCGTACTTAATGAACGTTCTGACCGAGCGTACTTGGAGTAGATTCGTTTATATTATTATTCCATCAAATTCGTAGAGTGCATTAAATTAGATATCAATGTTTTTATTAAGTTATTCCCAACTTCTACGAATGCCATTTTTGGCATGTGTCAAATGAATGTTAAATGTGTTTGTTCCTCATTTAAGCAAACATACAACAAACAACACTCCTCTAAGCTTAATATCAAAGTTCAAATGTAAAAAAAAAATATGTCCTTGTTTCTACTTCCTTTTTATTCACATCACATGTTCTTTTTCAACTGTGCACTATTTTAATTGCAACAATAATAAACGGGAAATAATTTTGTTAGTCTTGATATTTCCGTCCTTATTTCTTTCTTTTCCTATCTTAATTGTCAATATCAGCTATATAAAACGTAAATGTCAAGTTTAATTCGTCCCTGTTCCTTTCTCTTATCTTAATGTGAAATTGTCAATACATGTACCAGCTATATCAAAACGTAGGTATCAACTTTAGTGCGCACAACGTTTTTTCTGGAATAACCTTCATCAGATAAACACAGAATCGAGAAATTGGAAAACAAATAATTCAAAAGTGTTTAGGAGCAATAATACCAAAGGGCTTGAAAAGGAAAGTCAAAGTCGTCTACGGTCACCTATACCTGAAGGGTAAATCTTCGTTTTGATAGTAATTACATTATTTAGAAACTGTAAACTTCAATAATAAATATATGTAGAAGGAATAGAAACAAGTAAAATAGCTTAACTGTATATAAGTTATGGAAATAAGGGAAGAAATATAAAATAACTGTCATTTGCATAATGTTTAACTCGGCTAAATTACAACAACTATGTTCACTTAGTTATGTATGAGGTTGGCATTTTACTCACACGTCGAATATACTTGCATGATTGTATCATCACATTAATGGTAGAGATGTTGGCCTATAAAGCGAGTTTAGACCGCCACTTTTCATTTGAAGTGCATATGCCACACCCGGAATGTGGGAGATAAGCTATATGTGTGTAAGGATAATAAATGTTTTGCCCATTTCTCGATTTAATTTTGGAACTGTTCCTACAGTGTGGTATTTGTTATTTTGTTTTTATTTTATATATGGTGAAGGTCAATAGAGAAACGCGTCGTGTGCACTAAATAAGATATCTAAGTCTTTATTATTCTTATTATTACTTTAAACGATGCTTAGGCTATGTCATGACTTCCATACTAATGTATGGAGAACTTCCCTGAGAGATCTTGCGAAAAAACAGGTGACACATCCGACCCTGGGTAGGTGTCTATAAATCTTGATGAAAGTATCGGTGCACCAAACCATATAATTGGTTTTCCTATACTTTAAACTACTACAATTACTGACAATATATTCTTTATTCGAATGAATATACAGAGGTACACGAGGGATGTGTTATAAGAAATGTCAACTGCATAGGAGAGTTCGCGAAATTGCTTATGTGCTTGGTGGTCCTAGTTAAAATAATGTCAGTCCTCATTAATTTTCTATTGCAAAATACCAATCTTTGTGTCAGTCCTTATCAAAATCTGCCCAAATTATGATGGTCATATCTGACAGGACTGACAATATCGCGAACTCTGGCAAAGCCTTCACGAACACATGGGTTCACTACCGAATTATTTTATTTTTTGGTTGGATCTGTGTTGCTCATCTTTTAAGTTTCTATATTTTGCTTGTCATCGTTCTGTCTCTTGTGTTCAATGCTGCCTGTGAGTTTGGATTGTCCTTTATGGATTTGCCCTTCGATTATCTCTAACATGTTTTTATACAGGAAACATAATAATAGTATTTTCCAAAAAATATGTTATTTAGGAACGACACAGGAAACATAATAATAGTATTTCCGAACATATGTTATCTAAGAACGACTATTATTTTTACTTTTGGCTACTGGCTGGAAGGGGAATTTTGTTTGGACATAGATATCATATGTCCGTTAGTGGAAGCGTAATATGATCTTAAATTAACGAAGACCAACCACGGAAAGAAGGAGACAATGAACAGTAGATTTGCTTTTACAATACAGGAGAGATAATATTTTGTCTCAAAAATCCCTTTTTCATAAATATATTTTCATAAAATAGTTGGTGCCTTAATAATGCAATCATTTCAGGCAAATTAAAAGAACATACATCCAATTGAATATGTACAAAAAACACACAATAATATTAATACGCTCCCGAAAGGAGCGTTAATGGTAAAAGTATGAATATGTTACATACTAATGAAAATTCAAAATCTTCAACAACATGGCTGCCAACCGGAAATGAAATAAAAGACAAATTACAAGATGTACGCACGCAAAAGTGATAAAAAAAATCGTACAAAAATAAATTTCAATACTCATTGCACTTGACTTTATTTTTCCAGGCATGTGACATTTCGTCGCTTGCTTTATGGAGTCTTGTCATTTATTTACTTAAATAATCCGCAACTAGCGTGTGATTGGTCACGTGACCTAAACTATCCCCAATATAAAGAATACGCGAGTAGCAAATCAAATGATCGATGCAACGAGAAAAAAGAAGAAATACACAACAATACATCTCTAGTCGATTTTTTGTTCAAATGAAAATGAAACAATGAAACGGAAAATCCCGAACTCAAAGCGAATAACACCGAATATTTAATCATTTTCCGCTGCGCATTCTCAATCATTGTGATCTTTTGCTGCAAGAAATCCAAGGTTTTCAGCTTTAGAGTTTTAGGTAACAACTATTTTGTAAACAGGAAGAACAATTACTGTTCTTCGGGAGTGTTTCAGGTTGCACCTACCTCACATTAAGTTAGTTTTAATATTATACGTGTGATCATGGTTTCATTGTTTATTGTCTTCAAGGAATATGGATTTTAAGATCTTTTCAATTTTAGTACAAAACCCCGATCACCTTTCTATGTAGGTTATGGATTTAATTGATAGAAATGTTTGAACATGATCCTTAAAATGAAAGTTAATTATAATCTGTCATGGTCCTTGCAAAATATGTGTCTGGCATGTTGGAAATGTCACTTCCGTTTCCGTTCTACTGGTACCTTCGTTTGTTCCTACCATTGTACCAGTTGTTACTTACTGCATATGCATATACGTTGCAAGAAAAGTTTAGAGTTATCCCGAAATTTCAAATCCATGAAAGCGTAAACGAAGGGATTGACTATGTTATTGATGATAAACATATGATACAAGAACATGATTCCTGGTCGTTGTGTATTGGACAGTTGTTCCCAGAAATATGGAGATATGCCTTCGATGATTAGCAATATAATCTTAGGAACGTAACTCAGGAGAAACACTATTGTAATTACCAGAAACATCATTGTAATTTTATTAGTCAGTTGACGATTTTTAATTTTTCGACACTTTGAAGTTATATATTTAATTTTCACTTCTTTGCCGCCATTTGTTGGAATATTATTTGAAGTTGCTACCGGTTCATCTAATGACGTAGCATCGCAATTTATATCAGTATCTTCAACCTCAGTAGTTGACGTCACATGTGTGTCTTCCTTAGCGAATGTTGATGATATCTGTACTTCCGGTCGTGTGTGCGTTTGCTCATATTTATCACATTTTAATGTTGTATATACTGTGTATCCAATTTTACTGTAAAGTCCAATAAGAACTATCACTGTGATAAAGGCACTTAAGCCTATGACAACTTCGTAAATAGATCATACCAGTTTGTTACCTTCTTTTACTTTCCCACATCGACTTCCGGTAATTATGTATTCTGTAGTGTTGAATGGAACAACGCCATAAACTAAAGGAATAGGTATCGCAAACAAAACCGAAAAGACAAAGGCAATGCAAACTATACACCGTTTAACATACAAATGGCATGCCAAATGAATGCACAATGTATTTGTTCTTTATTTAAACAAACATACAACAAACAGTACTCCTCTAAGCTTAATATCAAAGTAAAAATGTAAAACAAAATATGTCCTTGTTTGCTTCTATTTCCTTATTATTTACATCACATTTTCTTTTTCAATTGTGCAATATTTTTGTTGCTACAATGATAAACGGGAAGTAATTTTGTCAGTCTTGATTTTTCCGTCCTTGTTGCTTTCTTTTCATATCTTAATTGTCAATACCAGCTACATAGAACATAGATATCAAGTTTAATTCGTCCCTGTTCCTTTCTCTTATCTTAATGTGAAATTGTCAATACATGTACCAGCTACATAAAAACGTAGATATCAACTTTAGTGCGCACAAAGTTTTTTCTGGAATAACCTTCATCAGATACACTCAGAATCGAGAAATTGGAAAAACAAATAATTCAAAAGTTCTTACTTTATCAAGAAAATTCAGATAGGATACACACACTTTGGAGTATTAATTGAGATAGATAAACTGTATACATATGGTGTGTTGGTGCATTTTTTTTTTTTTTTTGCAGTAAGATTAAATTTCCTTCAGATTAGTAAGAAGAATTTGAAGATACCAAAGGGGTAATTTGAATCCGTAAATCGAATAGGAACAGACAACACAATGGACAAAAGAAAAAAGTACCAAATGAAAAACAACGATCTACAATACATGCACATAAAACGAGTTAATGCAACGTTTATCGACTTTCGTAAGGGGGAATAACTCTTCTCATCTTATGAATATTTATAAGCAGCTGTGCGCATCGTTTACCTGCGTCGTTTGCAGTTCGCTGTCGTGAATGTTAAATTGTGTCTATTATTTGAATGCTTAAACGCTTTTACTGTTTCAATAAGATGAAATATGTTATTTTCTGTGTGTGGTTGCCACATATCTTTTTATTTTAACGGGATAAACTTGCTATAGACGTTTTTCTTCAACTGTCATTCTAGCTTTGTAGGCGGGGCTTATCTTCCTTATTTGGAAAACTAAGTCTCCAAGAAGCTTGTAATTTTCTTTCATTCAGAACGATCAAGCACCTGTACATCAGCTGTTCACTGTATGTAAGTTCAGTTTCTGCACGGAATAGACAATTTATTATGAATGTATAATACTGTTCTGTTTATAACGTTCAGATCAACAAAGGTATAACTTGTTTTACGAGGATTGTATTGGGTTTCTCCTCCACGGAGACATTTTCTGACTGACCATGCATGCCATGTGTTCTATCCGGCATGATGGCGATTTTTGGGATGTTACTTCTTGAATATTATTGACTACAGTACATTATTGCTACTGGCAGTGGCAAAAACTAGATTCCTATTTTAATTATTAAACTGGGTTATCGTTATGTCAGTCGGCCATGTTTTGAGGGGGGGGGCGGCGGTGTTCTTCGATATTTCCTGAATTTTAACTCGTTTTCCCAATCAACATTGTACATGTATGCATGTTAAGGTGAGCTAAAGATGGTGCACTACAGCCAATTGGGGTCTATCTATCACTATTAATAGTTAAGATAATCCCTGAGCCATATATTACAATAGACAATATTTTATTTATAAAACTGGTCGTGACTCGTCACGATATTATTGAACGAGACGTATTTACACTGTTGTCCGCCATTGCTTTTTATATAGTAGTGTTATATGTTATTTTGTCTCGTGTGCATCTGTGCAAAATTACATAAATTCATGATAAAAATATTTATAACTGTACTTTCAGACTCTTAGTGTTTAAACAATGCTAGAATGGTAAACTTTTGACTGTTAATATTTACCCTCCTATTTTCTTGATCTTCACACTAGAGACATCAAAGTACTAATTTCCTTGGGAGTATATTAATTTCCATCATAAAGTATTAATTTTTAATACTTGTCGGCGGAGATTCATAGTGGTATGTAGGGATTTATACAAAATAGTGGAGATTAGACCTGCATTGGCAAATTAGTACTGTGCAGTTCAATTTAATCAATAATCTTTATACATAATTATCGTGTGTATGCATGGAGTTTTTATGGATGGGTTACGTATATATATAGATGAACTTTATAGATATTGTTTAAATTGGAAACTTCAAGTTAATTCAGATAAATCAAAAATAATAGTTTTCAACTCTAATGGGAGGACTATGGGAGGACATTCTTGAATGAATTCACTTATAACAATTGCATAGTTGAAACAGTTACCCAGTATTGTTACTTGGGTATCGTAATGAGATATAATGGTAGCTTTAATTTGGCTATAAGCACCCTCATGGAAAAAGCACGAAAAGCTTATTTCAAGATTAAAAAAACAGTAAGTTTAAATAATCCAGCTAGATTAATAGAAAAACTTTTTGATTGTTTAATTTCACCAATTCTTTTATACTGTAGTGAAATCTGGGGTCCCTTTTGTTCCCTAAAGGACTCTGACCCTTTCGAAAAGCTCCACCTGAAATTTATAAAAGAAACTCTTGGAGTAAATTGCAAAGCCTCAAATGATGCTTGCAGAGCAGAACTAGCTCGACTTCCACTTAGAAATTTAATTCATGCCTCTAGTATAAATTTTCTAGATCATATACTTTCATCAGACAACACCTTAATATACCAAATATATAATGCTACAAAAACTTCAAACCCATGGATTAAGAAAACTAAATATTTACTCAATAGCCTTGGTTATTCATATATTTTTGACAATAATGTGAATTTTAAACATCAACTGATAAATATAAAGCAAAGAATAAAAGATCAAAATTTACAAAATCAAAATAGCAATATTTGTCAATCTTCTAAACTAAACTTCTTTAGAACTTTCTACAATATGGGACAAAGACCTTCATATGTTGATTGTTTAGTTAATATTTCGGAGAGGGCTGTAATTTCTAAAATTCGCACAAGTGCCCATTTACTAATGATAGAAAGAGGAAGGCATACACATTTTCCTACATCAGAAAGATTTTGTACAGTTTGTAAATCTGGAAAAATTGAAAATGAAGAACATTTCCTAATTCATTGTCCAGGATATGAACTGCAAAGACAAATATTTGTAAACAAAATTAACAAAATAGTACCAAGATATATAAAACTGAGTACAGTTTCCAAAATAAAACTTCTTCTTAATAGTAATTCATCAGTAATTCTTAGAATGTCCTCTTCATTCATTTCGAGTTGTTTCAAAAATAGAGACAGTCTGATGTGAAATACATTATATATTATTATGCATAATTTTTTTTAATATTGTCATATATATATATTTCATTTGATGTAAAATCATACATCACAAACTTGTAATACTGTTACATTGTATATGGGCCCTAACCATTTATTGTAAATGAGTTTGTGCTAATAAAGTATTTAGTATTTAGTATACGCGATCTCGAGTTGAGAAAAATTGGATGTTTGTTTCCATTTAGTTAT
>MJUT01023287.1:666229-678806 GCA_002080005.1 Gigantidas platifrons
AACTGTTTTTCAATCAACACTGGAAGACATCTAACAAAACAAAAACTGAATACAGAAAAGAATCTTTTTTTCAAGAACATTAACAGACTTGAACAAATTACCGGAAAACATTATCAACAGTACATGTACATCACTGGACTCTTTCAAATCCTCCATCTCTAAACTACAGTATTAATTCTCAATAATTTACTTGTATATACATTATTTTTACTTTTTTTGCTCTTCTTGCCATTAATTGTACATATTTATTTACATTTCTGGCTTTTAATCTATGTCTTGTTGTAAGTAAACCTCCACTGTCACATAATCTTCAACTAGTTGAAGGTGGTCACTATATGGTAGAATAGAATAGAGAATAATGCTGACACACCTCAGTGAAGCCGGTGTCATTGAAATGTGCCCAGCAAACCACGTCGTATTTCCCTGGCATCAAAGGACCTCTCGTCGCATGGTCAGTCTTCTTGATAGCTACCCTTCACTTATAATTATTAATACAATGGAACAGCATTTGTGGCATTTTACACGAATATATTTAAATCAATATCGTAGTTTACATTAGTTACGTTATTGATGATAGCCGAGGAGTTCCGAAAGTAATAACTGATAGAACACATACACCACCAATTAGCGAAAAATCGTAGGTGAACCCCATTCTAAAAAACAATAAATGGTTTGAGATTATCTGTGGAGATCAGTAGACATTTAGATATTCAAATGTGATTGTAGAAAAGGACAGAAATATTTCATTTTTTGAAAAGATGAGATTAAAACTAATATCTAATTTCAAATGGTACAAAAGAGAACAGTAAAATTACTATATGTGACCTTTTTTTTTACCATCCCCCCTTTTTCCTCTTTACCCCATGGTTATATACATGTATGTACCTGAAATATTGTATATATTTTTTTATAATGAATGATCAAAATACATATTATTTTTTTTTTCAAACAGTTTTAAATACAAACTATTTTTTTTTTTTAATATTTCGATTTTCCTGTTTGTAATTAGCGCCAGTTTTATTATTTCGGTATCGACACGATAAACATAACCGGAAACCAAATCGGGTCATTTGGACGTTTTAAATCCACGATCGAAAGTCAAATCTTGTATACCTAATAAAAATCGATCTGGCACAAGCCAATAATGTCCTCTAAAGTTACTGTAAATTTGCATAGACTTGAAGCAGATGATCAAAATTCACAATATTGCTGCTACTACATCGCTGTCTTCATATATTCTGAGAAATTAGGTTGGTAATCGTTGCCAGACGTGTTTACGTTGAAAACTAGCACTTCATTTCGTATTTTCTTATAAAAGACGTACAATACGGACATAGTAGCACTTAAAACTTGAAAGGTAATGTTTTTTTCTATCTAGAACAGCAATTTTTATTTACAAAAAAGAACGTCTTTGGCCTGAACTTTTAGGATTTCTTGTAGTTACATTAACCAACCCCTACTGGTGGTCACGTGACTTTAATAAAGTTTATGTCGAATGGAACAAAGCGCGAAAACTCCATTTGAAATGTAATTTAAGTTTTTCTATACGAAAGCCAAACGAATTCTAACGATTAGGGGATGAAATTAACTTTTTACCAGGTATTATAAAAACAACAATTTCAAAAGCCGAAAATATTGCAAGTTGCATTAACATACCTGCGGCCCTACTAAAACCCGGAGGGTGAACTCAGATGCTTCGGAAGGGTAAGCAATTCTTACTCCACTAGCAGCCCCCGTCGTGTTAATCTACTTTCAACCTCGGTGATAAGTCATGAATGGGGAAAGGACAGAGATGTGTTTACGACAAGTGGAACATATCCGTGGTGTCATCAAGAAGGGACTGCCTGTCGATGTCAGACATTCAAAACATAGCTCATTCTGGTAAAAAAAAATCAGGACTTCCGGTGTGGTCAATAATGTGTAGAGAAACTAAAGATTGCAACGCGTAGAAAATGGCATTTTTTGTCAAAAGCAATAGCAATATGACATATAACGTATGTACCCCTAACAATAGTAATACGACATATAACGTATGTACCACTAACAATAATAATATGACATATAACGTATGTACCCCTAACAATAGTAATATGACATATAACGTATGCACCCCTATCAATAATAATATGACATATAACGTATGTTCCCCTAACAATAGTAATATGACATATAACGTATGTACCCCTAACAATCGCTTTATTACATGTAACGTCTGTCTACTGTCATCTCAAAGTACTGTAGATAATTAATTGTTTAATTAAATTCTTTATATCTGATATAGCCATCGTATTACAGCTAACATACATGTAATGAAATATAGCATTTGATGCATCATCCATTTGTGTTAAGATGAGGAAACGTTGCTAGTCCGCTGTAGAAATTTGGTATATCATTCTACCATAGCATTAAAATGATAAAATAGTTTGTATTTTTGATCGGCCTGAAGTGCGTTGGGGTAAGCAATTTTTGGTAATTTGTCTTTTTTGACAAATTACCCAGGCATATATTTCAGTCTAAAGGTAGCACATTTCAAAATGCCTATTGCTACATATATAATATCAGAGCAGAGCTTAAATGAAGTACATGTACAGCTAAATGATTAAATACAACGAAAACAGTGCAACCCTTCGCTAGTATAGTTTTATTGCTCTCTGAACTTTACATTATTTGGCTAACCAACACCACAGATGTCTACCAATTTCGTGCTCTCAAAGATTTTAACAATTATTCGGTTTTACAATCTTTTGATTTTGAGCGTACCTGATGAAGATTATTCCAGAAACCCGTCGTGTGCATTACATTAGATATCTACGTTTTAATAGACTTAACAATAAGGTAAAAGTACTTTAGAAAATGAAATTCAATTTTTCCCACCCATTTAAACAGTTGATCTTCTTGCGGTGTTGTTAGCCGGTGTTGTCCCTCCTGTATAGAACCTTTGGTTTACTTGCTCCCAAAACTTTATAAATAACGGAGCTTTCCACCCTCTCGACTTTAATCGTACCTGATGAATGTTACTCCTGAAGTACGCACTAAATTTGATAGCTACGGTTTCTTTTTACTACAGTGAATAACTACAATGTCTGATATGTGTAGGAAAACACACAAGGACCTGGTTTCCAATGTCAAATATCATGGTCTCTTTGTTGTATATATCCGATTACCATACGGAAATTATTCATATCTGTTCCGTCATGGTTTGATATATAATGTAGGTATGTATGTTTCCGGTTAATAAATAAACATGTGGTTGAAAAGTAAAAGATGTTGTTCTAAAGCCAAATACGAATTATTGATGAGATGGGACCCAAAACAGTTCCACAAACAAAGTAATATGGCACCTTTTTGTGTTCAGTGAGTTCAGTTACGATGATTAGTCGTTTTGTTGATATTGCTGGAATTAATTACCATCCTCGTATAAATTTTCTTTTCATAATTAAATAAATTAATTTCTGGTAGGACCGTCATGGTCGTGATCGTATGGTAGTTAAATTTCAACTACCTATGCAATCAGTGCCTATCGGTACTAACGTTGTGAGTTCGAACCACGCTCGGATGAGGTGTACTCGATAAAACATTATGTGATAAAGTTTGTCAGTGACTTGCGCAAGTCGGTGTTTTCTCCGGTTTCTTCCACCAATAAACTGACCGCCACGATATAGCTGAAATATTGATGAAAGTCGTGTTAAACACCATAACTCTATGAATATGCAAGAATGATATATTTTTAATTACAATATTGAATTTAAGAATTTTAAGTATTGAACGGTATTAAAATTTAATGCCAAACATTTCAAACAACAACTGCACACTTGAATTATTAGGCATTCAGTATAATAAAAAATATACTGCCCTTGGATAAGGTGTTAGGGTGATTAACACACTCTTTGAACAAATTATCATCCTCGACTTCGTCTCGGGTGATAATTTTTTCCCTCGTGTGTTAATCTAACCTAACACCTTCATTCAAGGGCAGTATGTTTATATTATTATAATTAAGAAATAATTCATGGAAGCCAGAGTTTGTATACAGTTTTAACATGGGTAACATTATTTTCGTATACATTTTATCCCGAGCGTTAGCGAGGGATAAAATTCAACGAAAATAAAGTTACCCATGTTAAAACGTGATACAAACTCTGAGTTCCATGAATTATTTCGATTCTAGTAGGACAAATCTAACTTATTTTTTGAAGTGGAAGTCGGTGATGGAAATGCATTTCATAACAAAATTCACTAACCTTCATGTTTTACAGTGTACAGTTGTTTTTCTTTTATGTATAAATAGACTGTGATGCTATGAAGTTACTGATATTTTCCAATTTAATGGCATTTTGAATTTAGCAACTTAAACAACTAAAATGCTCACAAAATCTATAAAAAAATCAGACACCATGTGTTTCAATGTCATCAGCGTTCCTTGTAAACGACTTCCGGAAGATGTTAAATTTCAAAAGTCAATGTCCATTGATGGTTGTTTTAAGTATTTATTCCGGAAAAATATAGGTGAAAACAATACGGGCATTTTTATGTTTGTTATACACCACAGTGCTGTATGAATACATAAATTTACTAGAGAATTATAGTTGTAATTTGTTCGTCAATACGCATGAATGAATTAAAATATATCGTGAGTTTTATCACTGTATTATATATATATAGCCAATGAAGGACGTCATGTTAGAATTAATGAGAATTAATGATAATCCATCATGTATATCCTATATACAATGTAGCACTATGAAAATTTTAAAGGTCAAGGTATAAAATGATTAAAAAAAAATAATGATTTTTATATTTGGCTATTTAAGCAATTTTCTATTTGATCGTGTACCAGTAACAAGAATTTATAGTTCCTAAGTCGTGTAATTATTATTAAGTTAAGCTTCTCCCCCTCTTGTCCCCAAATACTTCTAAGTTATTCAAGAAATAAATCATGGAAGCCAGAATGTATTGGGAGTTTTAACATGGATTGGCCGATGTTAGTATTTTATCCCGAGCTAGAAGCGAGGGATAAAATTTACTAATATCCACCAATCCATGTTAAAACTCAAAACACATTCTGGCTTCCGTGATTTATTTCGATTCTGATATATCTAAGAGTACAAATGCGGTAGCATACTTTGATTGGAAGACGGTAATTTATATTTACGCCTGCGGAAAATGTTGCACACAATATATGTAATTCGAATAATACTGTGCCCTCTATCGGCATTATTCGGGTTACAAGAAATGCTGCCAATGGGAAAGTCAGTCACATTCACCGGCGCATGTGCTAATAAGAATATACCGAATGGATAACTCGCTCGTTTGGTAACATAGCGAAAGAAGGAGGTCATGTTAGAATTGGTTTTAAAATATTTTGGCTTTGAGCGTACTTGATGAATGTTATTCCATAAACGTGTCGTGTGCACAAAAAATGATATCTACGTTTTTATTTATTGTTAGCATGAATCAAATCTTACAATCAATCGTTACGATTTATTATTCATCAACATAATTTCTTGGACAAAATCATAGACAAAACAAAGTCATGCAAAGATATGGAGTGTGGAAAAAGCAGAAATTAGAGTGGATTATACAGGCTTCGGCGGTTCACATATTATGCTTATTGCAAGCACTGAAAATATATTCTCTAGATTCCATTTTGGAAGATGCTTAAACATAATCGTTTAACCATAGCTGGATATGTTCGCTGCTCGCTGTTTTCACATGTCATATGTCATATGTCAATTAAATACACAAACAAATATATCTTGAAATCCAGCTTTGATGAAAACAGTATTGGCATGAACACAATCGCTTAATCATAGCTGTATTATATGTATGTATGTTGCACGCTGTTTTGATATATATATTGAATACACTGAAAAAATATTGAACAGATATATCATGTTTGGGAGGGGTATTTGTGAAAAATACAATTCGACAGATGACAAATTTCCCGAGCCGATAGACGAGTGAAATTTAGTCTCAAGACTGGTATTTTTCGCAAATACCCCTTCCAATATGATATATCTGTTTAATTACACCGAATATTATTTAGAACACTGGCTAAATAAATAATACCTTTTGTTTGTCATTTTCAGGAATATTCTGTTTTCATTGTTTGTTTCAGGAACTTGTTATAACACTTTTGAGGAATTTTGATTTTTGTTGATTTGTTTACTGTTTTACGTTTACATCGGAACACTTCCGGGTTTCAAATTTGATTAATCACGTTACCTTACATAAAAAGGTAAAGAAGAAATATTCCGAATGAATTTGGCGCGAGGATAAAAAAGTGAAATACGTTTTCGCAAATACCACGGCATAGAGGGAAAAAAAGTTAAATCCTCATGCAAATAACCCAGCAGCGGTAAAAATAAACGAAATTAATCCTAAATATGAAAATAGACGAACAATACACCGGCTATTAACCAATCAAAATCCAGGATTCTTATATAAAGTGTAATTAATCTTCCAGTTTCGAGAAAAAAAAATTATGGGGATGAACATACTCGTTTAAACATAGCTTTAGTGTCATCCCGGAACTGACTATCCATGAATGCATATATAAATGGGTTAACTATATTATTGATAATATACATCTGGTAGAAGAATGTAAACAGAGGTAGTTCTACATCAGATAAATTTTCCCAAAAGTCCTGATATATCCCTTCTATATTAAGAAGTATCACCACTGGTAGAAAACTAATAATAAACAATAGCGTTATTATGAAAAACATCAACGTCAGCTTATTTGCGATTCTTATGTGTGCCTTTTTACGCTTTTTAGAACAAGGCGACGGGACTATTTTTGTATTGGCATTGTCAGTAGGCGGTTGTTCTTCTGGTTCAGTGTGTATTTGTTCTGCTGGGTCAGTAGACATTGACTCGTCCGGGTCAGTAGGCCGTTGTTCTTTTGGATCAGATTGTCTTTCTTCTAGATCAGTAGGTATTTGTTCTTCTGGGTGAGTTTGCCTTTCTTCTTCTAGGCCACTATATTTTCGTTCTTCTGGGTTAGTAGGCCGGTGTTCTTTTGGGTCAGTTTTCCTTTCTTCTAGGTCGGTAGGTCTTTGTTCTTCTGCGATAGTAGGAGTTAGTATGCCTAGGTCAGTAGTCCTTTGTTCTTCTGTCATATCTACGTCAGTATCTCTTCCTATTAGCTTAGGATTTGCATCTGTCTTGTTTTTGTTTGGATAGTCCTCCGAATTGTTCGTATTCCTTCCGGTTGGCGTATTTATTTTATATTTCTTCTTTATTGTCTTCATCGTAAGAAACCTAATTATGAGTTTCCTGTATATGGTGTATCCGATTTTACTGTATAAAACAATTAATGCAGTTACTATGACAACGATAGTAATTCCTAGTATGCATTCGTATGCAACCCCAGCTATCATGTTACTATTCTTCAACTTCCCACAGCGCGTTCCATTGATTCCATGGTTTTCATTTTTATATGGAAGAGTACCATATATAAAAGGAATGGGCAATGCAACCAAAAATGAAAATAAAAATACTAAGAATACCACCCTTCTTTTGACAAAGACTGTCATTGGTCGTTTTGGTGTCTGACATACTTTCATATACCGCTGTATTGCTATTATTAGTAGTAGTCCAATCGATGTATATGCAGTAGCTCCAATAAAGAATTGTATGGTTTGACATAAGATTCTGCTTGGAAATGTGACGTATTTTACATTTTTCAAAATGTCAGACGAGGCACAATGCACTACTGCTATTAAATCGGAAGTTGCTAGAATGGGGATAAAGTATCTTTCGTCGCTCACCTCATTCATTTGGCATGCGTACACTACAATTACAATGCTGTTCCCACATATTCCAACAACTAAATATACTGCAAGCATCAATGTATCTGGAATTAAATTTAATGTCATTTGGTCATTCCATTCATACAAAGTAAAATTTTCCATTACGAACACAATGCTATGAACTTTAAGTTGAAGTCAATCTCTCTAAAGGTGACCTTAACTGACCTTAGCTGATCCTGTTTCGACCCTTTGGGTGTACTTGCTACCAAAGACTTTTAAGCAATTTGCCTTTCTTATCGTATATCTATTGCCATACGTGATGTACGATATTCCAGAAAAACGTCGTGCCTACACAGTAAGATATCTATGTTTGTGTTAAATCGATTTATAGTCAAAAATGCTAAATGTCCAAAGTTTAGTTTCAATTTCCTCAATTAAATATATTTTTGAAAAAAATTCCGACGGCTTCATTGTTTTTCAATTATCATAATGACTTTAGTATCCTTTCGCAATTTTTTGTTCACAAAACCGGAACAGGAACGAATCAAAATATGCATAATGTAATCCAAAAAGGAAATTATTTGAAATAAAATTATCCCAATATGATTAATTAGTCTCGTTATCACGACAGTCAATAGGCACTGGTGATATATACAAAATGCTACAAAGAGAGGAAAAATCTAACACACATAATTATTAGTGATCGCTCACTTTCCAGCTTGGTATAAACACTCCAATAAAATGTCCGGGTTAAATAGACGTTAGAGAATACCGAAGGTGTAATCAAAAAAAGAAAATCAAGAGAAATTAGCAACATAGGGTACACAAGGCACAAGACGAAGACAAACAAAACAAATACACAACACAATATGTGTTGGACACCACTATTCGCAAACAAACAATACAATGTCAAATTCATCGAAAGAGGCAAAATCGATACCCCAAACACACAAATACATGACAGCTTACTTTCCTGGCTTGATACCGACACTTCAATAAAAAGTTCCCGGGTTTAGAAAAGTTAGAAGATACAAAAGAGGTCATCAGAAGCCGTAAATAGAAGAGGACCAACAATATAATGGCAACATGAAAAAGTACAAAGGGACAAACAACGATCTACAAAACTTTACACAGAAAACTGGTTTTATGGGTTCAAGCCTCCCCTCTTATTGAAATGATGCGGTCATACAAGTGCTTTCCACATGTAAGCAAAGTGTCAATTATCAGATATAGCCGGGAGAAGAACGTTATTATTAAGACCTGTATATTCTCGAACATAATAGATAGACGTCACTTTCAACAATATTGCAGTAATATCGTGGCGCTCAGTTTTATTGGTGTAGGAAACCGGAGTATCCTGAGAAAACACCGACCTGCCGAGTAAGTCACTGACAAACATTATCACATAATGTTGTATCGAGTACGCCTCGCCTGAGCGGGATTCGAACTCACCGATCTTTGCGTTGGGTATTTTTGCACTCTATATGATAAAGTATTGGTGATAGGCTTGTATGAGCTGTTAGATCTAACGACCTAACTCATTGAGCCACCCGAGCCCCAGATCCTGGCTTGACACAACACAAACATGTAGTTTAATGGAAAATGTTTCTCCGGGTACGCCTGTTTCATCCAGCAATACAACTGGCCGATACTCTATCATTGAAATATTGTTGAAAGTGGCATTAAAACAGTTATAATCAATAATCATTTAATACAGCCAGAAAATACATTTACAGTCGGAACATATTTTTAACTTGTCAAAACGGAAATTATGTACGAATCATGTATTACTGCTCCCTCCCCTTATTGTATTCAGTGAGTTGGTGATAGTTGCTTGGTTTTTTGGACTTTTGTTTTGTTTTTGGACGAGAGTACTCAGTAGCTTCAACGATATCGAAAACATTGACAGAAATATTGGACAGGTTTGACAACGATTTTTGAAAGCCGCTGGAAAAGTATGCCGAGTTGAGATGTGACAAAAAGTTATATTCAATTGAAAATGTACCCAAAAAAAACCATAATAATATTAATAAGTTAGTCGTAGAATTATACGTGTGATAACGGTTTATTTCATCGTTTGTTACCTTCAAGGAATATCGATTTTAAGATATATTTCTAGCACAAACCCCGATCATCTTTCTATGTAGGTTATGGATTTAATCGATAGATTTGTTTGCCTTTGATCCTTAAAATGAAAGTTAATTATATCCTGTCATAGTCCTAGCAAAATATGTGTCTGGCATGTGGGGAATCTCACATCCGTTTCCGTTCTACTGGTACCTTCGTTTGTGCCTACCATTATACCAGTTGTTGCCTAGTACACAAGCATACACGTTCTAAGGACAGTTTAGAGTCATCCTCGTGTGGCATGTGGCAAATCTCACTTCTTTTTTCTCTATACTGGTACATTCGCTCTTTCCTTCCATTGTACCAGTTGTTACTTACTGCATATGCATATACGTTGCAGGAAAATTTTAGAGTTATTCCGAAATTTCAAATCCATGAAAGCGTAAACGAAGGGATTGACTATGTTATTGATGATAAACATCTGATACAAGAAGAGAATTCCTGGTCGTTGTGTATTGGACAGTTGTTCCCAGAAATATGGAGAAATGCCTTCGATGATTAGCAGTATAACATTAGGAACGTAACTTAGTAGAAACACTATTGTAATTACTGGAAACATCATTGTAATTTTATTAGTCAGCTGACGATTTTTCATTTTTCGACTCTTTGAAGTTATATATTTAATTTTCTTTTCCGCCATTTGTTGGAATATTATTTGAAGTTGCTACCGGTTCATCTAATGCCGTAGCATCGCAATTTACATCCGTATCTTCAACCTCAGTAGTTGACGTCACATGTGTGTCTTCCTTAGAGAATGTTGATGATTCATGTACTTCCGGTTTTATATATAGTTCCGGTCGTGTGTGTGTTTGCTCATATTTATCACATTGTAATGTTTTATATACTGTGTATCCAATATTACTGTAAAGTTCAATAAGAACTATGACTATGATAAAGGCAATTGAGCCTATGACAACCCCGTAAATAGATCGTACCAGTTTGGTACCTTCTTTTACTTTCCCACATTGACTTCCGGTAATTATGTATTCTGCAGTGTTGAATGGGACAACGCCATAAACAAAAGGAATAGGTATCGCAAACAAAACCGAAAAGACAAAGGCAATGCAAACTATACACCGTTTAACGTACAACGGCATCGGCGGTCTAAGAGGTTTGCATACTTTGATATATCTTTGAACTGCAATTATAACCAATAACAAAATGGGCATGTAGGTGGTTAGTCCAACAAAGAATTGAGCAATCTTACACAATATGACATTAGAAAAGCTAACGTGGTGTGTATTTCGGTAAATGGACCATAGTGAGATATATGATGCACTTATTATATCACAAACTGCCAAAATTGGTACGAAATAACGCTCGTCATTTGTCTTCTTCATTTGGAATGTATATACAGCAATGACAATTAGATTTCCAAGCACACCAATAATAAACCACAATAAAAGCATCACAATATTTGGAATTAAGCTTTGCGTAATTTCAGCATTCCATTCTTCCAGTGTTATGTTCGACATGTTTTCCTCACACGGTAGCCACACCTTAACAAGTACACTCTCTGTCAACGATTTTTAAATTATTTGGCTATCCATTCTTTTGCGTTTGAGTGTACTTGATGAATGTTCTGAGCGAGTGTACTTGATGAATGTTCTGAGCGAGCGTACTTGATGAATGTTCTGAGCGAGCGTACTTGATGTAGGTTCTGAGCGAGCGTACTTGATGAATGTTCTGAGCGAGCGTACTTGGTGTATATTTGTTTATATTATTATTCCATCAAATTCGTCGTGTACATTAAATTAGATATCTATGTTTTTATTAAGTTATTCCCAACTTCTACGAATGACATTTTTGACATGTGTCAAATGAATGTTAAATGTATTTGTTCCTCATTTAAACAAACATACAACAAACAACACTCCTCTAAGCTTAATATCAAAGTAAAAATGTAAACAACATGTCCTTGTTTGTTTCTACTTCCCTATTACTTACATCACATCTACTTTTATAATCATGCACTACTTCTATTACTACAATAATAAACCTGATACATTTTTGTCACGCAGTGATGTTAAGGTTGTCTGGAATGTCCTTTATACCTGAATGAAAGAAGAACACTTCTTAGTAATTGCGACGATATCAATATCAATATTGAAACTTTGCTCTTTTAAGGTCAAGGTCAGCATGACGGGTGGACGAGGTGTGTTTTTGGTCTCCGCATTTTATGTTTTACTGCTGGTTATATCAATAACTATTACAAATTGTCAATTCCCCCTACAAATTTAATATGTAGACATCATTATTTTGACTTTTCTGGTCTAAATTCTTTCCAAAAAAGTGATTTTGGAAAGGTCGGGTCTCTTTTTCTATTCTTTCTCTTACAAAGTGGTGATATCCATCCACATCCAGGGCCAAATCCATCTAAACGGAATCCGAAATATCCGTGTCGTAAATGTTCAAAGGGTGTCATAAAAAGTAGTAAATCTATCAACTGCTCTATTTGCGACCAGAAAACCCACATAAAATGTACAAATATCACTAGCAACCAAATTTCTAAAGAAAAAACGCAAAATGATGTACACAATTCTTTTATTTGCGATCAATGTACAATCAAATCCCTTCCTTTTAATCAAAATAAAAATGTTGTAGAAGATCAACATCAGTCTTTTGAAAAAAATTATTTTGAACCTAAAACTTCATTTGAAGATTCGGACCATTTTAAATTTTCTAAACAAAAGGGC
>MJUT01023287.1:680922-694941 GCA_002080005.1 Gigantidas platifrons
AATTAAAGTACCACTCTCATAAAATCTATTATGATACATGTCCTTCTTATTTGAAAAATAATTTCATCAAAATTAATGAACATCATTCCCATAATACTAGATCAAGTCAGATTAATTATGTTACACCAAAAATTAAAAGCATCGAATCAACAACCTTTTACTACAATGGAATCCATGATTGGAATTCTCTACCCGATTCGATCAAATCCATCAATGATTTGCAAAGATTTAAAAAAGAAGTGAAGTGCCACCTGATACATACCAGTGAGGAACGGGAAAGACGTGTCATATCATAATAATGACAATTATATATACATATATATTTTCATAGATAGTGTACTTATTTTAAAATTAAGTAATCCCTCTACCCGCTCATGTTGATCTTTTAATGTCCACTTGAACTTTAAGCTGATACTTATAAAGGACCCCATTGGAAATAAGCTGAATGGCTTTCATGGGCTATCCTTGGTGAGAAAGTTCTCAGCAGCTACAATTGGTGGATTGAAGTTTCAGTTAAAGATGGCAGTTTTATGTTTTATTTTTAACTTAACGAGAAATTTTTAAACACTTGTGTATGATGTTGAAATTTTTAAACCTAAATATATTTTACCTTTTACCTTTACCTTTGGGAACGATAAGTATAGCTATGACGTCAACTCCAAAATATCTGGAAAAGTTCGAGCTTTTATAAATCAATCAAAAAGATTTTAGGGCTGTCAGCAATTTTGTTTTCACTTTTTCACTTGTACTTCTGTCTTTCTTCTTATCAGTGTCAAAATTTTAAATGTCTATTGTTTGTGTTTTGTTTTGCTGTCATTAATTCATGTGTATATTTTGAAAGGAGAGTTTTGTTTATGTACAATAAAATATTATTAAACTAAAGGTTGTCTTATTTTTTTTTCAGCATAAATTTATGACAATTGATGACAATGTAATATTTTCATGACGCAGGTGTACATCTGTTTTTTGAATAGCATTGTTGTACGACTTTGATAAATCTATACTGTCGTACTGAATATTAAATAATTATGTGTTCGTTATGATAGAATAGTAAATACTAAATAATGCCATTTATAAATTAATAGAAACAAACGTAACAATTTCCAAGCATCTTGATTTTTGGTTATCTGTCAATCTGTTTGCAAGAGGCGGTGCTTGTGATACTTTTCCAGAAGTCGCGATCATTTCGTGCTTGCATTTGACAACACCTGTGCAAAAGCATGCATGACAAAAGTTACGCCAAGACTCGAGTACACAGAAGTTTTACATTATTAATGTGGTGAGTATTGTTTTTAATAGAAATTGACCTTCTATTTTATACCAAGATTCTACATATATAAATGCACCAACGTTACGTTTTAAATGAAATAACCCTTGCGCCATAATCACGGCCATTCTACTTCATGTATCAATGCATTTATTACCCATTTTTGTTAGTGGGTAACAGATCGACAGTGAGAAAAATATTCGTCAATGGCGCAAATTTAGTGTATGGGAGCAAGTCCCTGTGACCCAGTTGGGAACACTTGGTAGTAATACATTACATCATCAGCCTATCATACATCACACATGTACATTTTTATTTCTTCAATTAATTATAAACGAAAACCACGATTTGCCACCAACTTTAAGATAAAGAAAATCTTCATTTCAAGTCGATAAGTCATGCACAGATTAATCAGTTTGCCTACCATTGATGTGTGGGTAAAATGGGGGGGGGGGGGGGGATGGTGCGAGGGTGAACTCAAAGCTAATTGTAGCTATGGGCAGCACTGGTCCACAGCGGTCAGGTTGCAGGTTCCGATGTGGAGTCCTGATATGAGTATACTGTCTTACTTTTTACTCTTCGTTATGTTCATGAACTGAGTATCAGGAGATTGTTATTTGTATATACTACAGAAGGGTGATACAAAAATGTAATAGCCGTCGTGATCGTGATCGTATGGTAGTTGAATTAACAACTATCTGTGCAATCAGTGCATATCACCTTTAAAGTTGCGAGTTGGAATCCCGCACATGGCGAAGTGTACTCGATACAACATTATGTGATTGAGTTTGTCAGTGATTTGCGACAGATATGTCGTTTTCTCCAGGTACTCCAGTTTCCTCTACAAATAAAATTGGCCGCTTCATATTTAGCTTAAATATTTTTGAAAGTGGCATTAAACACCATAACACTAACCTTAACCCTACAAAAATGTATTTATGTATATACACCTACTGTAATTATCATACAAAAATGATAATGACTGCATGATAAATACTATTTCTTGATTTTAACCAAGTTCTGTCTTTAAGTAAATTATGACAATATCAGCATTGAAAGTGCAACTTAATTATTCATTAGCTACGAAGAATATTGATCTTTTTGTCCCTTTCCCCCATTTTTTGGCAAACATTTAACTTAATTACAGCTTCAGTTCATGGTACTTTGTTATATTTTATATCTTTAATTTCTGACAAAATTTCACACACATGATTTGCTGGACCCTCAGGAGATGCTTGTTGGTTTCTGTGTGTTACTAAGTCCATCTGATTATTGCATCAATTTAGAATTTTTCTATCTTTAAATGAATAATACACATATCAAGTTTGTTCTTGCAGTTTCCTTTCAAAAGACAACATTTTAATACCTAACATCTCTGGTGAGTGATAACAGGCTCCCTGGAGTTTATTTTTTTCACTCTATAAAGGGGTTGTATTAAAAGCATGTAATATCGCATATAATTTTTTTATTTAAGGTGGAAATGTTGAAATTGTCAATTAAATTTAGCTTGATACATGTATAGTGAGTCCTTTGACTAAGTTGGTATTTTGTTTTCAGAGTTAATACAATTGATGAGTTAAACTCAAAGAAGATTTAAATACCACAGAAGAATCAGCATACATTTGAAAGGAACAGGAATATTTTACTTAAAAAGAACTCAGATATATACATATACATTTGCATGATCAGAAGTAATCGATAAAAAAAGAATTTTGGAGCTGTTTGTATTGTGTAGAATCTGTTTGTATTACATGTGGTAGTAAATAGGACATATTATTCAAGATTATCTATGCAAAAAATGTACATATGATGTGAAACAATGTGTTTGATTCCTCAGTCTACTTGCGATTTTTCATGTATAAATCCAAAGAATACAATGGCATGGATAATTTGGATTCAATATTCAGTGATCAAAGACCAAAAGATGTGATGAATTAAGTGATTGATTATTTATTTAATGATTCGGTTGGCGGATACCGTATTAGTAGATTTTATCCCTTGCCTCTGGCTCGGGATAAAATACTAATATCCACCAACCCATGAATACAACTCAAAACACATTCTGGCTCCCATGAATTATTTCGATTCTGATATGTCTAAGAGTACAAATACGGTAGTATATTTTGATTGGAAGATGGTTGTCATATTTACGCTTACGGAATATGTCGCACACAATTTATGCTGCCAAATTCGAGAAGACGATAATTCATCAACATGTACATTTACGACGGGAAAGTCAGTCACATGCACCTGTGCATGTGCTATTGAGATTACACCCAATCGATGAATCGCTCGTTTGTTCACAAAGCGAAAGAAGGACGTCATGTTAGAATTAAAATTAGGTGTTTGTTCGATTTTTTTTTTGTGATATGCTAAATCTTAGTTTACAAAAAAGTATCCAACAAACATCTCATTGCAATAACACTATTGTGACAGAAGCATGTCAACTGTTGAAAATCACACTATTTATTCATTTAAAAAAATACTTTGTCTGTTAAAATATTTTTGGATTTTCATCAAACTTATAACTCTAATAAGAATATTTTCTGTAGCTTTTAATGGAAATAATACAATAAATTATTTTTTACAAATAATTGTTTTAAAAGAAAACTTAGCTATTGCCATCACATCCATCTTCGTCCATAAACATTAAAAACTATTTTTTACTAACCACAGGCCCAATTAGAGCCAAACATGGTAGAAATATTACATTGTCAACATTACATGTTTTTTCATTTGATTCAGAAATTCAACATGGCTGCTCCGACCAATTCTTTCTGATGCTAAAATTTCAAAATCTTCTTTGAAACCACATGTGGGATGAACATGTTATTTTGTAGGAATGTGTCATATATGACCCTCTTCAAAAGTTTTGTTTTTGTCCATCGGAAATTTAAGATTGCCACCGTTTCAGGAGAAATAAAGAAAAATAATTCATCTCAGAAACTAGATATTTCATTGAACCCAAACTGAACATGAGTAATCGTTGGATGGTCCCTTAAATATAAATATTTTTTCTCTGATAATCAGAAATCCAAGATGATCATGAGAACAAATTTAACATAGGACCCTACAGGAAAAACATTTCACAATTATTCCTATCTAAAACAGTTGAAGCATTTGTAAACAAATTTGGCTTTGCAAAATATCTGGTTTTAAGATGAAAATTGGTGGCATCAAAATAGTGTATGAATACACACTCATTTTTTGCTTTGTTTTTAATCTTTTTGTTGATCTGAAATCCAAGTAAGCAGACAATACATGCCTTGGTGGCCTCAGTTTTACTCTTGTTGATCCAATTTAATTTGGATTCTTTAAATAATCGAGACATATGAGTCTTGTTTTATCTTCTTATTTTTCTATTGTTAGGTTGTTAGTGAATGGTGAATATTTATACACATTGCGACATAACCAATTGAACATACATGCAATACAAAAGACATACAAAAAATGTTATACAGTGTCCTCAATTCTAGATAATGAGGTGCATTATAAAGGATGTTAATTGGATTTAAAGGACTTTTTGGTTTATCAATATTGGTAAAGTTTGAAAATTTTGTTTTACTTTATCAAAATGGGGTTTATATATCTATTTGAAAATGAATAATTTAGAAGAAATGACACTCCTAATCAATATTATTAATATATACCCTTTCCTCTCTTTGTATCTTTCTATGATGCCCTGTTTCAATTTGAAATTTGCCTATACAAATTCTGAATTTACTAAATATTTTTGCTTTCCAAATTTGAATGTGATAGAAAGTAATTTATTTTGCCAAGATCTATCTCGATACATTTTAATAATAAAATAATATTCTGATGAATGAATAGGTACAATTTGGGTTGCATTTCAGTTTTCAATTTTTATCATAAAATATAAAATAGAAATCCATATGTTTTACACATGACATGCTATTATGAAGGACAAGTCCAAAATGCCAAATGCATTTATCCATTGCAAATAAAATCTGACAAGACAAGGT
The DNA here is from genome assembly GCA_002080005.1 of Gigantidas platifrons. NCBI lineage: Eukaryota > Metazoa > Mollusca > Bivalvia > Mytilida > Modiolidae > Gigantidas > Gigantidas platifrons. Next base: position 686,173 of record MJUT01023287.1, read on the forward strand.
AATGAAGACAAAATAAGATATTTCTATATAAAAGGTGGCACATCTTGATCATCTTGTAACCATGGTATTAGTGGGATATTCAGACAACGTTGATTGAAAACTAACTCATTGTTGGCCCTCCCACAGGCGCTTGGGATATGAAATCACTCCTCCTTTTATTAACTTTCTGTTTACATATTTATTTTCAATAACAGTTCTTTATTATTTACTGTCTTTTTACTTTATTAAACATGTGTATATCCATACAATCGAATGGTAATACTATCTTAACTGTGTCTGCTATTCAGTGCCGTCTTAGCGCAAGGGCACGACGGGCAGTTGCCCTGGGGCCACACGAGCATAGGGACCCATGCTAATCTATATATGTTGTGTATGGCATGTTTTTTAATGGTTAACACTGATTCTGTTGGAAGTACCAATACAATAAATATATATTTAATATGATCGACAATTACAGTTTTATTCCTGTGGCTGTCAGTGGTTGTGTAGGTAGGGGCCCCAGTGCACTGCTTTTCCGAGGACCTAGTATGTTGATAAGACGGCCCTGTATCTGCCCTACATCTTTTGCGCCATCTTGCGAATAACGAGGGCATTCGTGAGCAGCTTTGTTGTCAGTAATGTGAGTATTGATAACTGGATAATAATCAATTGTTTTAGCTTTGCGGGAAGCTCTCCTAAAATTGAAACCACAGCACAAAACCCAGGTAACTTTGGTTCCAAATAGAGGTCAAATAACAAGTCATAACCCAAAACATATCTGCTGGATTTGCACTGCCATACCACTCTTTACTACTGGGAACTTCCCACATGTCAACGTTGCAACTGGCATGGGCCTTTCCTGTGTTCCATAACAGTCGGGGAAGACCTGTCGAGTTTCTCGCTTTAAAGATCGAATATACATGTAACATGTAAGTTTTGTTAACCATCGACATAACTGGCATATCACCACCCACACCCACATCAGCTCTACAGGAAAAATCATATAGCATTACTCCATGAGATGCATGGACAGATGCTAGTGGGGCAGGAACTGCCTACCCTTCCCGAGCACCTGAGTTCACCACCAGTTCTTAGTGGGTTCGTGTTACTTGATCTTCAGTTTTATATGTATGTTTTGTGGATAGTTGTTTGTCCTTTTGTACTTTTTCTGTTGGTCATTGTTTTGTCAGTTCTTTTTTAATTACTGTTTGAAAACTTGCTATTCTTTGTACCTTGTCTTGTCTAAATTCAATCGTTGTATGTAACGACCAATTCAAATACAAATGCGTGTTACTTTTTTCTGGACTAGAACAAAACATAAATACACTCTGTAAACGAATAAAAATAAATGAAATTCGACACATTTAGTTGATACAAGTATGTTGTTTCTATGGTATGCACAGTTAAGGCGACTCGACAATCAAGATAAAAATTAGTGAGGCATACGATGCACTAGGTCAGCGTCTGTGTTATTTATGGGTATAAAAAACATTTGATGAAACTATGAAAAGGTAGCACTTGTTTCGGTAGACTTGGGTTTGTAACTAGCTTAACACGACGGGTGTCATTAGTGGAGCAGGAACTGCTTACCCTTCCGGAGCACCTGTGTTCACCCACGGTTTTAGTGGGGTTCGTGCTACTCGATCTTTAGTTTTATATGTATGTTTTGTAGATCGTCGTTTGTACTGTTGGCTATTGTGTTGTCTGTTCTTCTTCGATATACGATTCTGATTAGTCCTTTGGTATCTTCAAACGCTTCTTGTTTCGGCCAACTTGAATGCAATGACTATACAAAGTAAGATTAATGAAGAATGATATGAACTGCTTGCTCTTCCGAAGCGTTTTTCAACAGTTTATCCGACTGAATCGAAACTCTTGCTTTTGTGTTTGGGATTTGCTGTGTTTTTGTCCATTTTGTTTTTTCGGTCTTGATTTGTATTTTGTTTTATCTGTTTTTGCTTGGTGGGTGCTGCGCTGCTTGACCAGTTTGTGTTGTCTTTCTCTTGACGTTTTGTTTTCATACTCTTTTCCTCTCTAAACAGTTAGTTAGTAATTCTTATATGCCATTTTACCACAACATTATAGGATTTTGAGCTGCAATTCATTTGAATAAGTTACTAGTATTAAAACCGTACGAAACTGGGACCAGATTTGTTTTGAACTTCTAGATGGGAACATTGTTGACTCGAAGGTTCCTTTCCTATCTTCATTGAGGTAAACGAATACAGAAATGTAAAACAAATTTAGAATATATATGTGTTTCTCTGCTGGACATGGGGTGACATTTCCTTTTTTTCTAGAAAGCAAACAAATGAGGTGATCGCATCTTTATTTACATAGATTACAGGTATATATAGTAGTCGGTGCGTGGCTTTGCCAGACTACTACTTAATTCCACCTCGGATGTCTATATAAAGATCCAATAATCTTAAATGTTTTAATTTCCAACAAATACTCTTCGTCTCGGATATAACCTGTTGAACTTCCGCCTTGTACGTCTTACAGCTCTCGGTTGGCGAATTATGTCAGTTACTTTATACGGGGTTTTAACAGGGTAGCCGTTTGAATAAATACAGTCTCTAAGAATGTAACATTTAGCAGGAAATTTCAGATATTCGTCGTTTTCGTGACCAAGACATCCAGATTGAACATGAACTATGTTTTCCTCGTTGTCGATGATAATCAGTAGAATATATATGAATCAAGTTTTATGTTGCAACGATATAATAAATATATAAATACTATAAGATTTTGGTAAATTTCAAGATTATTCATACAAGCTTTAGCACAAGTTTAGATAATCTATATTTTATTTGTTGCATCAAATAAATTATCATTGGATTCAGATAACGAAATTATGATAACTTGAACTGCGAACGAAAATATATGATATGATTCCATTCTTATCGCGACAAATGTGATTTTGAATACTTTAGAATATGTCTTAGGGACCAATCTTTTAACTTGAAAAGGGATTGGGAGAGGAGATTATGCTATGGTTTTTCCTAAAAAATATTTTGATGCTGACTTTTCAAGAAAAAACTATTTTTGCAAGCAAATTGCAAGGAAAAAAATATTCTGATGCAAGATTTTCACCCATAAAAAAAGAATTTTTTTGACTGCAGGGTAGAAACCATAGCCCCCTTTCAAATAAAAAGGTTGGTCCCTTACTCGTTTTCACTATTATATTTGTTACTTGGGTATGGATACAATTGTATTTTCTGTGGCCACTGTCAAATTGCTGTTGGGGTTCATTGGATGGAATTTGTATCTCATGTGAAGTTCCATCAATTGCAGACACAGCGCTAGGCATATCAGAACAATACCCTTTCTTTTGTTACCAGAGTGGGATGGTTGGCCACTGAATATTTCGATTACACACTTTTTATTAGTCTACCCATGTTAAATTTAAAACTCTGTCAACAGTTGAAAAACTGACACCAAAGCATAAATAAATAAATAAATAAATATTGCACGGTCCATGATCATCGATGAGCTAAAACAGTTTCTCAGCATGAGCAGTATAAAACCTGGGCTCTTAAAAGAAAACGACGAGTAAAACAAAGTGGAAATATTTGAAAATAATATTACTATCATTTGAAATATATATATATGTATAATATATTGCATGTATAAAAGTGTAGAAAAGTAGGTGAATGGATTTGAATCTGAGGATCCCTAAAATTCACATCACATTTTCATAAATTACATAAAGTTTCCACTTTTGCGCCCAAATTAAACTATTAACTTCTATCAGTTCCATTCTCTTAAATCAAAGGGAACTATCCATCCGGTGCCTTGAAAATGCGTTCTGTCATGTGCATAAGTTATTGTTTGTATGATTGACAGACAATATTCATCATACTGTTTTCTAGCTTCTGAACAGTCGATCGAGAAAAAATAATATATTCTAGACAGGTAGCATATAGCCAGTCAATGAGGTTTGTAATAATATTTCGCATGCACAATAGCGATCCCACACCACAACGAGTGGAAAATATAAACATTCTTCGGTGGTTTAAATGCGTACCAACTGCATCACATGTAATATAAACTGTATAATCCTGTTTGATAAACGCCTTTAACTAGAAAAGGAACAAATGTACATTTCAGAGAAATAGTGTTGTAATAAAAGATCGTGAACGTGATGTACAAGTATAAAAGAATGTCAAGGTATATCTTAAATGAGATTGAAACAAGTCACCACTTGATATCAATTTCGTTGTATTTCATTTTGACGATTTTAATTACGGAAGACGGATCACAACCATCTTTTTTTAATAATTGCAAATCAGCTGGGTTTGTTTCATAACCTATAATAAAATGCAAAAATAAATATCACACTGTCGGAACAGTTTCAACATTCAATAGAAAAATCGTACAAATAAGTAAATTCGATATCCCTAACACACATATAAATGACCCCTCCTGGCTTAGTTCAGGTATTTCAATGAAAAAGTTACGGGGTTAAACTAGTCTACAGTCGATTTTTTTAAAAGCATTTGTCTTATTTAATAAAAACAATAGAAAGCGAAAATTGCACGATTTTTGCACGACGATCGGGAATGGTCGGGAGGCCGTCGCCGAAAAGGTATAAATAAGCCTAAAAGGGGTTGTTGTGCTACCATGGGACAGACAAGTTTTGGGAGAATGAAATCATTTATTTTTCTTTACATATGAAATCAGAAATGTTCCATTCAATATCCAGCTTTACATAAGTATTATACTGCTTGATTTTCCTTAGTCAGATTTTATTTTACTCCCAAATCTGGCAAAATTATTTAGTTGTGCGAAAATTTAAATCAGAAATATTTAAAAAAAAATATAAAAATAAATTTGAAAAGCACCCCTCCTTGAAGTATATCTATAAATAGCGTTTGAGGAAAATATGTATTTTGTATGCAGACTGTAATGTTACTGTGAAACCATTATTTGGTCAGTGGTATTCAATTTGTAACTGTATTAAGCACCGAAATGAAAAAAAAAATATATCTAATCATTTACACCCAATGAACAATGGAAGACAATTGTTGCAATAAGGTTTCCCTCAAAATATCTTTTCGTAAATTAACATTGTTTCGTTATGTTACGGGAAGATACGGTCGTTCATCAGTTAGCAAAGTTCGTATTATTAATTAGCAGAACATCATCAATATACCTGGGAGTGAGATTAAAGGCTTAATCCTCTCTACTTTTTTTGTCTTTGATAATTTTTTGTGTAAACTCAGACTCATAGGAGCATAGAAAAAGTTGGAGAGGAGAGGGGCATAGTTTGTTCCCATAGGGATGCCTAGCTATGATTTGTTGAAAAATGTGCCATTCGAATTCGACAAATATGTTATCGATAAGGAACTCCAACATTTTGATGATTTCATTTTATGTGTAGCACTGTTTGCCTTTCGTTTCGTGCCTTGACAAAATAATTTAATTCGTCACCCAATACTATAAACTTGTAACGTTGCCATCACCATTTTCTAAAGTAAAATGCGATGTGAATACCTTATTTTAAAGAGGAAATAAAAGTGCAAAAGGTAAAAAAGTCAAATAATTGGGTAGATGGAATTTTCGAGAATTAAAATTATCATCTTCTTTCAGTATCCACTTTTGATTGATTGAGTGAGTGAGTGATTGTTGCTTAATGCCAATTCAGCATTTTTTCAGCTATATTATGGCGAGAACAAGTAAATTATCAACGAGATTGATGATGAGGTCCGCTTTGTTTTAGACCAACACGCTGAGTTGGATGTTTATAGTGCTAGGTCACTGAAACAATTGTCGGATACATTGTTCTGATTCCGAGCCAACCAATCTTTGCTCTTTCTCTGTAATGCTGCGTACTTAGCGGAGAAGCAACAAATTCCAATTTTATAGACTTTGGCTTGACCCGGCCGCGGCTCGTACCCACGATCAACCGCACACGAGGCGAGCACGCTAAGCATTACGCCACCGAAACGGTGCTTTCAATTGATGTTACCTCGTGAATATACTTTGTCACAGTATAATTGTAGTCCTCCTTTTACTGCATGTACAAGTTTAGTCATAGTCATAGTTATAGTTATGGATAGTTCCTTTGTTGAACAAGTAGAAGAACCGGGAATATACCTGTCTAAATATTGACTCCTCTGTCTTCTATCCAATATAAAGTAGATCATTCACAATTTTCTTCATTTATCGGAATATTCAGTGATGGCATGAATGACTTGTGATTTGCCAAAATGTCTTCTTTGTCAAAATTAGTATTTTTGTAAGGTTTATCAGAGTTCTTGGAAATACCAAGTTCTTCATATTGCTCGTTTGGTGTTAAACAACAGTCTCTTTCTTATTAACAAACCTTATTTCTTGTGGTTTTTGAATATTTTCATGATGTTTACCTATTTGAAATTAAGCATGTTTGCAACCTCAACTGGCCAAAGCGGCTAAGTGAAGTATTATCATTTAGTGTCCGTCGTCTGTTATCCACAACTTTTCATATTAATATTTAATCTTTTTCTTAGAAACTGCAAAACCAAATGCTTTATCTATTCTACGTTTTCAAGTTTTTGGACTATTTTGTAGCACGTGCATATATAGTACATGTTTATATAAAAAAAACATGGATCAACGCTTACCTCACCATGACCAAACCCAAAGGGTCATGTAAGGTATTATCTCCGGCTTGAAAATTATAACAACTTTTGATTGGTTAAAACCACGGGTATAAAAAAACCCATATTCCCGGGTGTTGTTAGTCCATATTACCGGGTGTAACTAGCCATTAACCAATCAAATGCTGCTATATTCTTCAAAACAGGAATAATATGACGTCAAAGTTCGCGACGTTACACTCCAAAATCAAATTTAGTTAATTTTGGTTATATATTAAATAAAAAGCTGTTAATTTGATCAACTGTACGGTTCTACCAAAGGTAGTACCCTACACCGTGTAACAAAAAACTCGAAACTTTCATATTTTTTACTTGTTCTTTCCAAAAACAAAGAAAACGTCACTTTTACGTGGCCCGCCGGGATCCAAAATGTCTTAATTTTTACTATAGCCGGGGATACATTCTTTATTTACGTTCCTATCCGTAGATATGGAGATTTTAGCACCCTTCGGCTGCTCCTCAGGATGTACTTGGTTACTTTAGGGTGTTAAAATCTCCATATCTACGGATAGGAACGTAAATAACTTATATCAGATTTCGTCCAGTGTGGTCTGTTAATTTTAACATTAACATTGGAGAAATGTAGGAGAGGTGTGTATTCAGTGCCGTCATAGCGCATGGGCACGTTGGACAGTTGTCCGGGAGCCCACGAGCATAGGGACCCCATGCTTATCTATGTATGTTGTGTTCTGTATGTTTTCTAATGTTTAAACACTGACTTTGTTGGAAATACCAATGCAATATATACACTCCGACAAAACTTAAGCACCACCCTATATTTTTATCGATATATTTTTTACATCAATACTGTTAAAACAATAAAATAGATATCACCATTTTTCTTACACTTCTTTAAAGACTACACCAAGGGCTCTAAAATTACCAATCTACGAAGTATTTATCATCCTGAAAGACGTGACTGTGACGTGGCAAAAATGGGGTTCAAAACAGGCGCTGGAAAAACGTAAAACCAGTTTGTCTTTGATGGAAGTTTTTAACATTGCATTAAAATGCAGAGTCTTTAGATTTTAAGAACTTTTAAATGCATCTATTGTGCGTATGTGTAAGGCATAAAAATCAATAACGAGTATATCCACCGCGTTTATTGTGAAGTTATGAAACACGCCTCGTCATGCTTCGCACAAGACGCCTAAGCCGTTCTTAGGAGGACTGTTGCCACTCCTGTAAGATAACAGTTCTTAATTCGTCAATATTTTGACATTTTGGATTGCGTTGGTTAATTTGTAGGCCAATAAAGTACCATACATGCTCTATATGGTTCATGTCTGGCGACATCGCAGGCCACGGAATTGTCTGAACAGCCTCTTGCTGTAAAAAATGTTGTACAATTCGGGCTCTATGTGGCCTAGCGTTGTCGTCCATGAACATTGACCTGTCAGCCAATGCATGATTGTCGAAATGGGGGACTACGCGTGGAGCGAGCACATTGTCACGGTATTTTTGGCCTGTCAGATTACCACCAAGAACGTACAAGTCCAACTTACAGTCAAAGGAAAAACAACCCCAGACAGTTACACCCCCACCCCTAAAAGCAGTTGTGCCCAAAATGTGGTTGTCCTGAAATGAAGTGTTTCGTTGGCGTCAAACCTTTGCACGACCGTCGGCAGGGCGTAACAAAAAACGACTTTCATCAGACCAGTGGACCCGTCTCCATGTGCGAATAGTCTACCCCAAATGATCATGGGACCAGTCAAATCGAGCATGGCGATGACGTAATGTCAACTGTAGACGTTTTATGTGTCGTCGCGCTCGCATTCCCTGATGGTGGAGGCGTCTGATTACAGTGCATGTGCTAAAGTGGCCTCCAAACGCTAAATTACAACGAAGTGCACCAGCTGTACTAAACGGACGTTGCTGCGCCCGTCTGGATATGAGCCGGTCCTCTCTCGGCGTCGTTTTGCGTGGTCTACCTGCACGTGGACGGTCAGTAACATTCCCCGATTGACGAAAACGCGGCATCAGTCGTACACTGATGGAATGGTTAACCCTGAAGTGGTCTGTCACCCTTCTATGGCTAAAACCACCGTTATGCATGCCAACAGCTTGCCACCTTTCTGGTATAGTTAATTTTCGCCGCGCCATACCAAACCAATAGAAAATGAAACTTCAAACTCTACACAAAAAA
>MJUT01023287.1:698548-712718 GCA_002080005.1 Gigantidas platifrons
CATATATAAGATATTGACAGAATAAAAAGTCCTTAATTGTTATATTACATATGCAATGTATTACTCGTGTCATTGAAAATAAAATATTAAAACATCATTATTTTATTGTGTAAGAACAAAATAAAACTAGAAAATTGTTTATTACAGGTGGAGTGTAAACGCGCTCCGGAACGCACAATATCCGGATCTAATTTTAGTAACATAGCGTCAATATTTTTTAAAAATTGAAACAAGACGTCTGGTTTCTTCACAGTGGAAAAAAATACATTAAATATTATCTATATCAAGTGACTGATTTAGCCAATGAAATTTCTGCGAAAACCACACCATATGTAATATATATTACATATGGTGTGGTTTTCGTACTATTTCATTGACTACATCAGTCACGTGATTTAGCCAATGAAATTGTACGAAAACCACACCATAGGTAACCACTACACTTATAGTTGTCTAAAAGTAGTTCTGGCGGGAAAAAACTGATATTTCACATATCATGTGAAATATCGGAATTCATTTCACGGATAAATCTCCATGATTCACACCTATCTATATAATAAAAGTATTTATTAACACCGGAACATTATATTTACCGAGGCCAGATGGCCGAGGTAAATGTATTATTCTTGGGTTAATAAATCCTGGTATCCATCGAATTGAAAGTCATTAATTGGTTTATTATATGACACATTTTATATGTTGATTTTACTCTTAAAACAAGCTTTTATCACGACGTTTTCTTTGATTTCGTATGGTGCAAGCCGTTGGAATATTATATTCACCGCGCGTTACGTCGCGTTGGGTGAATATAACGTTTTATCAAAGAACGTTTCTAGGGACGTCAGCCAATCAGAAAAGACATTATCTGAAGACATATAATAAATAGATTTAAGATAGATATCTGACTAGTCCATATGGCATTTATTGTTGATAGCCCACAGGTTCATGAGAACCAGGTGAGCAATTCAAGATCAGATGAGCATATAGTTAAAATAATCTACTACCAATTTGACCCATTTCTTTTTATACTCGAGACAAAAATTACCATCCGTGTATATCTAGATTATCCCGGTTGAACTTGACTGAACTACCTAATAAACATGCTGGAAGACTTCCACTTGAACCCACATTGTTAAACAACATTAGTAAGAATTAACTGGTAGGACGTGCTAAAGTGGGTCACGGGTCACTGTGAGGTCCTGAAGGATTATTCTAAACTGTGACACGTGGAAGACCTATGGACTCCTGTTAGGCAGCTGTGAACGGGGTTGCAATGACAAACAAATCTTTCAAATTTAATTGAATGAGGCCCGTGTTTATGTTTCACTAACGACTTTCTATCATGCTGTTTAAAGACAAGAACTTACCCTTTTGGGCACCTCAAACGCTGGAATTTTGGAATGTCCCATATGTGTTTCAGTGGGTGAAACAGGATGTTATAAGTTGCTGAAATCCAGCGATTAATGTAAAATACACACTTTTTTCACTTCTTGCTGAAAGGGGTTAACATGCTTATTAAATTACATATATGACTAAATATTATTTCTATATCATAATTGTGATAAATAGATTTAATTCAGTTTAAAATTTTGATTAAAATAATATTTGTTGATTGTATTTTGATTTACCTGAGAAGAATGGATTGTCATACAGTTGTGATAGATGAAGGCATAGTGGAGGAAAAGGTGGGGGGGGGGTTCAACATTTTTCTGCCACTATTAGGAGAGGCGGTCACATATGTTACACAAAAGTGGAAAGGAGGGTCATTTAATTTGTTCCGGTCATTCAAATAATTTGCCGGCTCCCCCTGGAGATAAATAATGACCGGTCCCTTACGAAAGAGATATTTCAATAGTAAAATGTTCTTATTGTCGTCGATATTGAGTTGATTTTACAAGAAAAAAAGCAATAGATTAATCTGAATTTCGAACTCGCTCTAAATAATAGTGTAATAATGCTTCCTACCAAAAATTATGCTGATCGGCCAAAAACTAAGAGCGCTATCGCGTTAACGAAGATAGGCTAACATACACCCGCCCATCCGCCCGCTCGCCCGCCTTTCACCAAAACATAAGCCGACTGCAACTCGGCTAAAATTGACACCGGGGTCAATATACCATAGGGGTCAAAATACTATATGACACCGCACTCGTCGCAACTTCGGCTGATTCCGTATCTTCATCAAACCTCGTCCGTATTACGATAGCTCCCATTGGAACTACTTTCGGGAATCTTCAATGAAGGCGGTATTAAAGTAATTTCACTTTCGAATATTCGTCCAATAATAATATTTTTTTTATTCGTCGCAATATCGGCTGATTCCATACCTTCATCAAAGACTAATATTTTTCAAAGCAAACTCTATACACTCATCTATTGTCGCCATTTCAGAAATTATTCGCGGTGCGCAATGTTTGATTGAAGTGATACGGTCTTCCGGCGAAGAAATGTGACGCGTAGTCGCATATCAAATACCGTATTACAGCCGAGGGATTGACGAAGAGAAGCGGACTCACCCGAGGTTTGTCGACTGTATGACACCGGAAACAATCATTACAGAGATACTTAGTGCGTTTACAGTCCTTCCATCGTTACCGAATGGTAATTTTATTAACCATTGGTATTGGATGCCAGACCAATAATGGGTTTAAAGAATAGCTATAATTGGTGTCAGACCAATAGTGAATTTAGAGAATAATTGAAACTGGTGTCAGACCAATACTAGGTTTAAAGAATAACTATTGCTGGTGTCAGACGAACACTCCCAGTTGTTTTTTTTAAATCAGATCCATTATGTGTATATTAGTTTGAAGTATGAAAAAGGATGCAATTCTCTGGTAATACACAAATACTTTTTTTGGGGAGTAATTAGTATGCACATGTATTGTGAATTGGTCGTACATCAGTACTCACCATGCACGATTTGTGGATTCAAGGTGGTACATGTGTATGAAGATTATAATGCTTGGCCTACATTTTGTATGTATTCACTTGTAAAGAAAACAAACTGTGAATTCTAAAAATAAATAGGGTAACCAACCCATCTGCATCCTTTAAATGGTTTTCATGTTTTCATCAGTCAATAAATTTATTATTCTAATGTAGTTGTATAATATTCCTGGTGTTTGATTGGACAATACTGTAATTTTCATGGTATCAATTCCACGGTTGAAAATGATGAGATATTTTAGACGATTGCCGCTTACGTCATCTTGTCAACAATGTAGCTGTTACAGGGCTAATCCGAATCCAGGGCGATTCGGAATCCTCCTAGAGCAAATCGGAATTTGAGTTTGTCCTAGGACAAACAAGAATTCCGATTTACACTGGTTTTAATCTAGTGTAAATCGGAATTCTGGTTTCTCCTAGGACAAATCAAGATATCCGGATTTGTACTAGGGCGATTCCGAATCGTACTAAAATTCTAGATTCGGAATATTACTGAAAATATTGCTTAGTGCGATTCCGGATCCTCCTAACATTTTATTTCTGTATTGTAATAATGTTTTGTAGTTTTAACGAGTATTTGATATGACAAAAGACTACAAACCAATTTTTCGAATCCCTTTAATTATTTGTATTGTATCATATTACAATTCATGTCATTGTACTATATTTATTAATTGATAAAATATGTTTAAATTAATTAAACTAAACTAATTTTTATTACAGGAATACAATTTTAAGTGAACGAAATATGTTTACAAAATGTTGACAAAACTGACATGTTTACTTATTTTCATATTTACGATTGTTTGTATGACATTTTGTGGAACACTGCAAGTTCGCCTCCGTACATGAACATCTCAGTGTATTACACTTAGAAGCACAATTACAAATGGATTGCAGTAAAGGAGTATTTCCACAAACACTTTTGTTCTTTTTAATAGGCCTGATTATGAGAAATTTTACTTAGAGAATCGGGATTTACTGAATTCAATCCGGGAATACAGACTGTTCTAAGATCACCTAGATCATCTTCAGAATAGAAGTTCTTCAATATTCCATCTTAAGGAAATTTCTTATATAACGATTTTGAAATATTTTGTAAGCCGTTTTCAGAGGCGTAGCTGCATATACGTTGTCACGCCATGGAGTGCACATCGACAGGTTATAAAAAATTAGGACATAAAATTTATAATAATAATATTTTTCAGTGTTATGCATCACGTACATGATCTTTAATTACAACACTATTTCATTCAGGTGTTCATTTTTTCCTGGTTGCAGTCCGTCTTCCGTAATTGAAATCGTCAAAGTGAAATACAACCGATTTGGTATCAAAATGTGACTTGTTTCAACCTCATTTATAATAAACATTGAAACTTCTATATCACGTACATGATCTTTAATTACAACATTATTTCATTCAGTTCATTTGTTCCTGTTCTAGTTAAAAGTCTTTATCAAACAGCATCATGCAGCTTACGTGTAAGTACGTGTTTAAATCACATATAGATATTTCTATTTTTCATACGTTGGGGAGAGGGGGTGGGGTGATTTATTAAGTACATCAATCTTTCCTGTTTTATTGTTGGGCGGAAGTCCCTATTGTACATTCGAAATATTAATTGCGAATTTATCAAGTGCGATGCACATGCTACCTGTCTAGTATATTATGTTTTTATTTCTCGATCTACAGTTGGCAAGTTATAATCCAACTAGTTTAACCCCGTAACTGTTTACTGAAGCACCTGTACTAGGTCAGGAAAGTGAGCGGTCATATATATTGTGTGTTAGGGATATCGAATTTTCCTATTTCTACGATTTTTCTATTGAATTTTTGGAACTTTTCAGACGATGTGATACTTTTTTTTTCATTTTATTATAGGTTGTGAAAAAAGAATTATGATGATGTATCTCCAAGAGAAATTTTGCAAGGCGTAACAATACTGCTTTGGTGTCGGAGAACAGGCTGAAACTTCTATCAAAACTGTGGATTTGAATTGAATATACCAAAAAATAATGAAATGAAAAAATCAAAATAAAAGGTCAATGACTAAGGCTATGGGGCCCTTCAGAGATTCACGGGCCCTTTCGTGGCTCGTCGAAAGTAATTATGGCGTGCACACTATCAAGCCTCAGCTATGTCCCTGGTTTTCATTGCAATTTTCCGATAAGTCCCGATATATTAATGACAATATTGTTATAATTTATAAAAATAAACTTTTATTTATATATAGATATTTTTTATTTTTGGATTTTTATACTTTAGTATATTCTATATATATCTCTCTCTATTATATTTTTACTTTTTAGTAGACCATTTCAGGGCGATTCGGAATCGCCCTAGTTCAAATCGGGATATCTTAATTTGTCCTAGGAGAAACCCGAATTCTGATTTACACTGGATTAAAACCAACGTAAATCGGAATTCGGGTTTCTCCTAGGACAAACTCGAATTCCGATTTGCCCTAGGAGGATTCCGAATAGCCCTGCATTCAGATTTGCCCTGTAACATAGCAATACACATGATTGCATTTGAATGGAGATAGCTGAATTGTATTTGAATATTTCACGGCATCAATTGTCAATTTAATGGTGTAATTTTCACCAATTCAACGGTTGAAATAGCATGAAATATTTTTGTTAATTTTAGCTGATTACCTCTTATGTCATCTTGTCAATAATACGGAAATATACATATATGATGTATGTATTTCTATCCTACACATGATTACATTAGAATGGAGACAATATTGTATTTGAAATTTCACGGCATCGATTGTCGATTTAATGGTCGCAAATATCCGTTTACTGGCTCCGCTAATGCGTCACCAGTAAACTAAATTTGCGACCATAAAATCTCCAATTAATGCCGTGAAATTTTCAAATACATGTGCAATACGGTTATCTCCTAATTTTCCTTTCAATTATGTTCTATAACTTGCAAACAAAGGGTGGTGACTGCGAATCAAACATCTTGGTCTCTAAAAAGATCACGCAAGTGTTGGTATAAATGTGATAAAGTTGTAGGCCTAAAAATCTTACTTTGATTCTGTACAACTTTGGGACAGGTGACATGTCATTGTTAATTTATATTTACAAAAAAAAGTAAGTTTACCTCTCTGTATCATTTGTCTTTAACCAACGAAGTGTACCTGTTACTTTTTTGTGAATTTCCGCTAAATAAGTATGAAATTAATGATTAAAGTGCGTGTATCATTCTGGCACTTGGTTCCATTCAAGAAATATATAGCAATCCATGAAATCACAAATTGGACACCTAGACATCCACAATTTCCATCTTATTTCAGAAATGTTTACAATATATTTACCTTTTATATTGCAAGGAAATTGACAATGAATTTGTTATTATCTAAGTGAGTATTAATTATTTAACTACACATGCCCTACAGCAAAGCAAATACATTACATGTACATGCATGCCTATTTATAAAAATAATTACTGCCCTTTTTTAAAAATAGTATTTAGAAAATTCTAGTTTAGCATTTTTTCAAAACGTTTTTGTCAAAAGTTGAAATAAGAATAAAATCTATAATGGCAAGCTAAAGATATTAACTATTTTTGTTGTAATTCGCCTTTTAAATGATAGTTTCTTTGCTAAAGTGACTTGCCACGTTTACCTCTTTTATAAAAATATTATGAATTTTATAATACGTTATATTACATTCCTTTCTTTGCAAATCCAGATATGCTAACCGGTTGTAATCTCGGGAACGTCGTAAATTCTGGTGCCCTGAATAAGCGTGGTATGGGGTAAGGTCTAAAAAGGGGGATGTCGTCTTTTTTAACCTCTGACCACTCTTTACTTTAAAGAATGGGAAGAGGGTTTAAGGGAGGAGTAAGAGTGGGGAAAAGGTTAAAGGAGAAAATTAAGAGGCTAAAGAGGAAAAATAAAGTGGGGTTAAAAGGTTTAAAGGGAAAAGGGTTAAAGGGTTAAAGGGGCAAGGGTTAAGGGTTAAAGGGGAAAGGGCTAAAGGGGAAAGGGCTAAAGGGGAAGGGGAAGGGGGAAAAGGGAAAGGGGGAAAGGGGAAAGGGTTAAAGGGGGAAAGCTAAAGAGGAAAAGAGTTAAAGGGGAAGAGGGAAAGGGTTAAAGGGGAAGAGGGAAAGGGTTGAAGAGAAAAGGGTTAAAGGGAAATGGTCAAAGGGGATAGGGGATAGGGTTAAAGGGGAAAGGGTTAAAAGGGAAAAGGGGAAGGAAGCGGGCAAGTGTAAGTGGAATGGGGAAGAGAGAAGGGTTAAACGGGAAAGTGGAAGGGTTAAGCGAGAAGGGGGAAGGGTTAAAATGGAAAAGGGGAAAGGTGAAAGGGCTAAGGGAGGAGGCTTAAAGGGAAGGAGGAAGAGGAAGAGTTAAAGGGCGAAGAGAAGGGGAAGGGAGTAAGGATCAAAGGGGGAAAACGGGGGGAGGGAGGAAAGGGGAATGGGAGAAGGGGAAGTGTTAAAGGGGAACGGGAAAGGGAGAAGGGTTACATGGGAAGGGAGAAGGGTTAAACGGGAAGGGGATGGGAAAAGGTTAAAGGGGAAGGTCTAAAAGGGAAGGGAGAAGGTTTAAAGGGGAAGGGAAAGAGGAAGATTTAAAGGGGGAAGAGAAGGGGAAGGTATGAAGGATAAAAGGGGAAAACGGGAAAACGTGGAAGGGAGGAAAGGAGAAAGGGTTAAAGGTGGAAAAGTGGGGAACGGGTAAAAGGGAGGGGAAGGGTTATAATAGGGTGGGGAAAAGGTGAGGGAAAGGTTGGAAAGAGGGGATGGCAAGGGTTAAAGGGCGGGAACAAAGGGGACAGCCAAGGGATAAAGAGTGGCAAATACGACATGACTCGAACCCACGATCAACCGCACTCGAGGCGAGCACGCTAACCATTACACCGCCGATGCTGGTACAAACGCATGAACTTATTGCAATATTAAATTAAAAATTATACATTCAAATGTGCCAATATTATGACACCCAATAGTGCATTTATTTGTTTGGCTTTAATCTCGTAAAAAGAAGCAATTAAAAGAGAAGTGCTTTTTCCATTTGTGCGACATTTGTTTATTCTAATAACCGTCGATTTACGTATTCTGATTACCTCTTTGATATCTTCAAACTCTTCTTAATAATACGGTCAACATCTAAACCATGGTAACTGCGATCTAAATTGAAGCACAGTTTATCCAATAAAGAGGCAAAATGATTAGAACCACCGACCATGGGCAAGCAAATGGTAAACTTTATCACTTGCGGCTGCGAGTCGAGTGCATCCTTTTGTGTAATTTACAAAGCCGGGCGCGAACCCATGCCGTATTGGTGATAGGTTTGTATGAGTTGTTAGGTAATCCAACTACCTAACTCATTTAGCCACCCGGACCCTTTGTATCATCTGAGAGATCGTGTTAATCTAGCTACCCACCCGGTCATGGATGAGGAAAGGGCAGGGAAGTGCTTACGACAAGTGGAATATATCCGTGATGGTTTGTGATACATATTCCATAATGGTCCATAAGTCATGTGGCGACCGTAAACTATTCGAAGTGATGATTTAAACTGTATCAATAGTATGAGTATTAAAATATATATTTTGTCTTTCTTCATAATTTCATATTGTTATATTTTACTTATATTTTTGTTTATAATATCAAAAGGTTATAAGTACAAATGACCGGAGTCTGAAGGTCCACTCAAAGAACTACAAATTTAGCAGTTTTAAACCTTATTTTACATGCAAGTGAGATAGTGGTAATAAAAGTTCAAATTGAATTATCTAGTAGACCTTGTCTTAGTTGAAACAAGTGAGTGTGTGATTGCTGCTAAGCTTATTCTTTGCGACAACTTGAAGCAGAAATGTTCCCCACGTACGGAAAAGGCTTATAAATATATTTTTGATTTTTTTCGGCAGGCTGTTGAAGACTATACATTTTGTTTGATCTAAGCTAACATGTAGACTCCATAGCTAATAGTTTGTATACCTTGTTTACCATTACAGACAATTAAACTGAACATACAAAGGGAGGTAAGTCGAATATTCTCAATAAATCTTTGTAAGAATGTCAATTGCACACTTTCGCTAATCACATATCATTACAGTGGAACGATTATTGGTTTATGTCAAATTCGCAATTTTCCATGCAGCAGGAAATTGGTAAATAGCTTTAAAATGATGAAACAAAGGTAACTATTTCACATTAAACAGCTTATCGAACCACTTTCCACCTTTTGAGAACGAACATTACCATCGATTACTTCTTTGCTTACAAGCAAATAATTTGACCTCGCTTATTCCGTATGCAATTGACCTTACTAGTGACAGGTAAAACGAATAATTTGTATTTTGTCGCTTATTAACTGCCAACTTGCATGGTTCTTTGTTCGTAATTAACACCGACTAAAGGCAGATTCACACAAAAGAAGAAATAAGTGCATTATTGTACTGATTTAATGACGATTCGACAAACTCCGTGAACAATGTCGATAATTAATAAGATGACGTCCATTTCTTGACCGATCTCAAAATACGAGTAGTTGCACGTTTTCCCCCGTTGCTCGTACATTTCATGACATTTATAACTTACAGAAACACGTTTTTACTAAAGTATCAATCGTATCTGATAGTTTTTATGGGTAACAAAAATTTACGATTTTGCAGATAATGCCCCTTTAAATAACTTTTCTGGTTGCACATTTGTCGAAAATTCCCCCCCACCCCCATAATTCTAGAACACTAAAGTAATAATCTGCAACAGTCTGACAACCTAACCATGACACCGATCTAATCCCAAGCGTGGTCAGTACCTATCTAAACATCATATGAACACTTTACCGTTATAGCACGATGACGATCGTGTATATAATATTTTAAGATGCTACATGAAATACAGTGTATACCTTTATATTTATTTCTTCTCTTGATTGCATTTCATAGGTATTTCTCCAACATTTGGGAGACTAGGTCGTCGTCCGGGGCAAAAGTCAACACATTTTGAATTTCAAACGTATATTCACTTCCAACCTTTTTTTTCATACAAACTTTCTACAATACTACACATGTATCAACATCGTGCAGGTTAAAACCGGATTCCTTACATAGTATCAAAATGAGATTCAGTGAAAAGATAATAAAGTCTTAAATAATGTGGAAACCGCTGACCATGCTAACTTCTCGTCTACACATAAAAGTAAAAGAGAATTATCCGTAACGGTTAATACGACCTTAATGATATACGAGAGAGGTTCAATCTTAATATTCTGATATAAATGATATGGCAATACACATGAATCGGTCTTGAGTGAATGCGGGTTTAATTTCATTTAGCTTTTGAATACGAGGTTCGTACTCGTACTTCAAAATCGTCCAATCAGAAAAAGGTATCGTGATAAAACCCTCCGATTGGTTGTTTTTCATTAATTAATAAATATAATTATGCATACACTGCAAGATGTTCAAATAATAATTTTTTACATCAGTATTCGGAACATATTGCACAAAAACCTACTTGAGCTTTTCCTTTATAGACAACACTATATTTTCAATACCTTTTTAGCTCACCTTGTCAAAGGCAACGTGAGCTTTTGCCATCACTTGCCGTCCGTCGACTGTCGTTCGTTAACTTTTCACATCAGGTGGGCGATGCAGGCTCAGGTGAGCCTCTAATTGTATACACTACCACATAAATTTTTCGTGCGTACATGTATCACGTTATGGGTCGGTCGAAGTCTCTGGCATCTGGTGTAGACACAACATTTGGCTCCCATTCAATTTGTAGTGGATCGTCCGACCCCTTCTTAATACTTTAATACATCTCCCTCTGTTTTACTGCTCCCAGGTTGTAGGGTTATGGTGTTTAACGCCATATTCAACAATATTTCAGTTATATTGTGGCGTTCAGTTTTATTGGTGAAGGAAACAGGAGTACACTAGAAAGCCACCGACCTGGCGCAAGTCACTAACAAACTTTAAGACATACAGTTGTATCGAGCACACTTCGCCATGACCGGGATTCGAACTCACAGATTTAGTGGTTATTGGGTTATTGGCACTGATTACACAGGTAGTTGTAAATTCAACTATCATACGATCACGACCATGACGGCCCCTATCCTAGGTTTTGAAGCTAGTTTTAAATATTCCAGTCAAATATATTGAACTTGTTGGAGTGCATGCTAGAAAACCAAGGGAAAACTTTAATTTTGCGCAAGTGGTATGACTCGGAAACGACAAATGTCGGATGTCCGTCAAATTCCAAACTTGATCCATATTTTACCCCATGTAAATCTACAGATATAAAATAGAAGTTGAGACATTGTCGGGAAACAACAAGTTGACAAAATTAGTCCTCTTCCCACCTGTCGCTCGTTGCGAGGTGTACTCGATACAATATTATGTGATAAAGTTTGCCAGTGACTTGCGGCAGGTCTGTGGTTTTCTGCGGGTACTTCGGTTTCCTCCACCAATAAAACTGATCACCACGATATAGCTGAAATATTGTTGAAAGTTTCCTTAAACACACTAACTCTAATCTTATTTTAAATATAATGTTCCTGGGTTAATAAATCCTTGTATCCATGTCATTAAAAGTCATTAATTGTATAATATTACATATGGTGTGGTTTTCGTACAATTTCATTGGCTAAATCAGTCACGTGATATACAGAATATTTAATGTATTGTTTCCACTGTGAAGAAACCATACGTCTTGTTTCTATTAATTTAAAAAAAAATATTGACGCTATGTTTCTATTTTTAAGTATATTGACGTTATGTTGCTAAATTTAGATCCGGATATTGTCCGTTCCGGACCGTGTTTACACTCCACCTGTAGTAAACATTGTGTTCTTAAACAATACAATAATGATGTGTTAATATTTTATTTTCAATGACACGAGTAATACATTGCATATGCAATATAAAAATTAAGGACTTTTTACTCTGTCAATATGTTATATATGGATTTCGTAAAAAGTCCATAATTGATAACTATCGTGAAAGTTAGTTTTATTGGTGGAGGAAACCGGAATACCAGGAGACGTGCCACAAGTCCCTGACAAACTTTATCACATAATGCTTTATCGAGTGCACCTCGCCATGAGCGCATTAAATTTTGGCTGATAAATAATATATAACAATTTTGCAAGCATATTTTACCGTTTTTTAGCATTATTAATATGAATGTTAATAGAGATATATATTTAATTCGCGGACGTTTTCGCCATATCTTAATAACAGTAGTTTGTGTTAGCTAATAGGATGCCAATGATATTAGTGATTTTACTCTTTCTTTTAACATTGTTACGCTATATGAAAATTGATTAGAGTTATCTCCCTTCGTACAATTACTTTCTTAAACAAGTGCTACACAATGGCTGTTATTGGAGTGGATATTTCTCTTCTTACGACTAGAATTGTAACATTGTACCTAGAACATTAAGAATTATTCATGAACAAGAAGAGTCAAAATTAAAACCGGACAGTTGCCTTGACTGTTTCGCCGTTTCTCAGTATTCTTACTTATCTTACTATGTTTCTTATAAAACAAGTGAGTGAGTGAGTGAGTGAGTGATTGCTGTTTCACGCCAATTCAGCAATTTTTCAGCTATATCATGGCGAGAACAGGTTAATTTTCAATGAGATGATGATGAGGTCCACTTTGTTCTAGACCAACTCGAACCCACGATCTACCGCAATCGAGACGAGCACCTAACCATTACACCACTGATGCAGTTCTCTTTTAAGGGAAGATTATTTGCTAATTAATACTAATTAACATATATCTTCTTTTTATAATCTAGGAGTATTATTAGGATTATGAATATGTAATGCAACTTTGAACAATATTGGTAAACATATTTTTCTTTCAAATTTATAGTTCCTGAGATGAAATTTATTAAAACCATGGTGAATCTTCCCGAGACATACGTTAGAAGTTTTGCTATCGTATTTACGACCTTTGGCCTGCTTGTTACGTAATACTCATAAATTATCTAATCTTGCAATCATTCCAAGGCATCACTTGCACTATTTTATATACCTTTGTTTTAGTTTGTGTAATGTCCTGGTTGTTATTGGTGAAGGAAATCCGAATATACGGCAAAAACTTGCTATCATGAGATAGGCAGTAACAATATCAAAATTCGCGTCGTAGACCATGAAAAGTCTATATATTTAAATCAAATTATCATACGATCGCGCCCACAAAACCTGCTTTTCATTTTTGTTATCGGGTAAAGCAAACAGTGGAAACTAAGCAACTATTTTTCACATCTTAACCACTACAACCGAATCTATGGTAAGTGAGTGAGTGAATAATGTTTAAGTTATTTTTGATGAGATTATGATGATTATAATGTCTGATGTGTTCTAGAGTATCATGTTCAGCTGGATATTGATAGAATTATAAACACACATTACAGAACACATAAATATAGTTTGAACAGTGATGCGCAACAATTCCACCAATATTGGTGTACTTACTCCGAAAGACTTTTATGTCATTTGAATTTCGGATCTCTCCACTATGAGTGTACCTGATGAATCTTTCCACTATGAGTGTACCTGACGATTCTTTCCACTATGAGTGTACCTGGTGAATCTTTCCACTATGAGTGTACCTGATGAATCTTTCCACTATGAGTGTACCTGATGAATCTTTCCACTATGAGTGTAACTGATGAATCTTTCCACTATGAGTGTAACTGATGAATCTTTCCACTCTGAGTGTACCTGATGAATCTTTCCACTATGAGTGTACCTGATGAATCTTTCCACTATGAGTGTACCTGATGAATCTTTCCACTATGAGTGTACCTGATGAATCTTTCTACTATGAGTGTACCTGATGAATCTTTCTACCATGAGTGTACCTGATGAATGTCATTTCAGAAACGCGTGGCGTCGTGACAGCTAAAGTAGATATCTACGTTCGTGTTACAAAATGTCACAATCCAGACAGGCAAAAAAATACCCCACTGAAAATAAATAATAAAATGACAGTATAAATTAATAAATATGAGAGCACGAACAAACAATAACAGATAATTACTCTTTGTCATGAGTACAGACGTGTTGAGAATAGACTCCTATGTTATCCATGTGCTTATATACATAGCATCAAGGTTCTCCTCTGCTGGTTAGCATTCCACCTTCTGTCTGAGACTTTGTACGTTAGTGTAAGGGAATTAAAATGAGTTGCAATTTCTAAATAAACGACATTTTGCTAGTATTCGTAGTTGGT
>MJUT01023287.1:716871-728101 GCA_002080005.1 Gigantidas platifrons
GCATCGATTGTCGATTTAATGGTCGCAAATATCCGTTTACTGGCTCCGCTAATGCGTCACCAGTAAACTAAATTTGCGACCATCAAATCTCCAATTAATGCCGTGAAATTTTCAAATACATGTGCAATACAGTTATCTCCTAATTTTCCTTTCAATTATGTTCTATAACTTGCAAAGAAAGGGTGGTGACTGCGAATCAAACATCTTGATCTCTAAAAAGATCACGCAAGTGTTGGTATAAATGTGATAAAGTTGTAGGCCTAAAAATCTTACTTTGATTCTGTACAACTTTGGGACAGGTGACATGTCATTGTTAATTTATATTTACAAAAAAAAGTAAGTTTACCTCTCTGTATCATTTGTCTTTAACCAACGAAGTGTACCTGTTCCTTTTTTGTGAATTTCAGCTAAATAAGTATGAAATTAATGATTAAAGTGCGTGTATCATTCTGGCACTTGGTTCCATTCAAGAAAAGTATAGCAATCCATGAAATCACAAATTGGACACCTAGACATCCACAATTTCCATCTTATTTCAGAAATGTTTACAATATATTTACCTCTTATATTGCAAGAAAATTGACAATGAATTTGTTATTATCTAAGTGAGTATTAATTATTTAACTACACATGCCCTACAGCAAAGCAAATACATTACATGTACATGCATGCCTATTTATACAAATAATTACTGCCCTTTTTTAAAAATAGTATTTAGAAAATTCTAGCTTGGCATTTTTTCAAAACGTCTTTGTCAAAAGTTGAAATAAGAATAAAATCTATAAAGGCAAGCTAAAGATATTTAACTATTTTTGTTGTAATTCTCCTTTTAAATGATAGTTTCTTTGCTAAAGTGACTTGCCACGTTTACCTCTTTTATACAAATATTATGAATTTTATAATACGTTATATTACATTTCTTTCTTTGCAAATCCAGATAGATGTTATGCTAACCGGTTGTAATCTCGGGAACGTCGTAAATTCTGGTGCCCTGAATAAGCGTGTTATGGGGGTAAGGGCTAAAACGGGGGATGTCGTCATTTTTAACCTGTGACCACTCTTTACTTTAAAGAATGGGAAGAGGGTTTAAGGGAGGAGTAAGAGTGGGGAAAAGGTTAAAGGAGAAAATTAAGAGGCTAAAGAGGAAAAATAAAGTGGGGTTAAAAGGCTTAAAGGGGAAAGGGTTAAGGGTTAAAGGGGAAAGGGCTAAAGGGGAAATGATTAAAGGAAAGGGGAAGGGGGGGAAGGGGAAAAGGGGAAAGGGTTAAAGGGGAAAGGAGAAAGGGGAAAAGAGTTAAAGGGGAAGGGGAAAGGATTAAAGGGGAAGAGGGAAAAGGTTGAAGGGGAAAGGGTTAAAGAGAAATGGTTAAAGGGGATAGGGGATAGGGTTAAAGGGGAAAGGGTTAAAAGGGAAAGGGGAAAATGGGAAAATGGGGAAGTGAGAAAGGAGAAGACAATGGGAAAGGGTTAAAGTGGAAGGGTTAAAGGGGAAGGTTTAACAGGAATGGGAAGGGGAAGGTGGTTATTGAGGTGTTTAATTGGGGAAGGGTTAAAGGGGAAAAGGGTAAAAGGCGAAGGGCTAAGGGGAAGAGCAAGGGGGGAGTTAATAAGAGAAGGGAAAGGGAAAGGGTTAATTGGTGAACGGGGAAGGATAAAGGGAAAGGTTAAAATGGGAAGGGTTAAAGGGAAAAGGGGAAAGAAGCGGGGAAGTCTTAGTGGAATGGGGAAGGGAGAAGGGTTAAAAGGGAAAGTGGAAGGGTTAAGCGAGAAGGGGAAAGGGTTAAAAGGGAAATGGGGAAAGGTGAAAGGGCTAAGGGAGGAGGCTTAAAGGGAAGGAGGAAGAGGAAGAGTTAAAGGGCGAAGAGAAGGGGAAGGGGGTAAGGATCAAAGGGAGAAAACGGGGGGAGGGAAGAAAGGGGAATGGGGGAAGGGGAAGTGTTAAAGTGGAACGGGGAAGTGAGAAGGGTTACATGGGAAGGGAGAAGGGTTAAACGGGAAGGGGGATGGGGAAATGTTAAAGGGGAAGGTTTAAAAGGGAAGGGAGAAGGTTTAAAGGGGAAGGGAAGGAGGAAGAGTTAAAGGGGGAAGAGAAGGGGAAGGGGAAGGTAGGAAGGATAGAAGGGGGAAAACGGGAAAACGTGGAAGGGAGGAAAGGGAAAAGGGTTAAAGGTGGAAAAGTGGGGAACGGGTAAAAGGGAGGGGAAGGGTTATAATAGGGTAGGGAAAAAGGGGAGGGAAAGGTTAGGAAGATGGGGTGGCAATGGTTAAAGGGCGGGAATAAAGGGGACAGCCAAGGGATAAAGAGTGGCAAATACGAGATGACTTGAACCCACGATCAACCGCACTCGAGGCGAGCACGCTAACCATTACACCGGCGATTCTGGTACAAACGCATGAACTTATTGCAATATTAAATCAATAATTATACATTCAAACGTGCCAATATTATGACACCCAATAGTGCATTTATTTGTTTGGCTTTAATCTCGTAAAAGAAAGGAATTAAAACAGAAGTGATTTTTCCATTTGTGCGACATTTTTTTATTCTCATAACCGTCGATTTACGTATTCTGATTATCTCTTTGATATCTTCAAACTCTTCTTAATAGTACTGTCAACATCTAAAACATGGTAACTGCGATCTAAATTGAAGCACAGTTTATCCAATAAAGAGGCAAAACGATTAGAACCACCGACCATGGGCAAGCAAATGGTAAACTTTATCACTTGCGCTGCGAGTCGAGTGCATCCTTTTTTATAAACTACAAAGCCGGGCGCGAACCCATGCCGTATTGGTGATAGGTTTGTATGAGGTGTTAGGTAATCCAACTACCTAAATCATTTAGCCACCCGGACCCATTGTTTCATCTGAGAGATCGTGTTAATCTAGCTACCAACCCGGTCATGGATGAGGAAAGGGCAGGGAAGTGTTTACAACAAGTGGAATATATCCGTGATGATTTGTGATACATATTCCATAATGGTCCATAAATCACGTGGCGACCGTAAAATATTCGAAGTGATGATTTAAACTGTCTTTCTTCATAATTTCATATTGTTATATTTTACTTATATTTTTGTTTATAATATCAAAAGGTTATAAGTACAAATGACCGGAGTCTGAAGGTCCACTCAAAGAACTACAAATTTAGCAGTTTTAAACCTTATTTTACATGCAAGTGAGATAGTGGTAATAAAAGTTCAAATTGAATTATCTAGTAGACCTTGTCTTAGTTGAAACAAGTGAGTGTGTGATTGCTGCTAAGCTTATTCTTTGCGACAACTTGAAGCAGAAATGTTCCCCACGTACGGAAAATGCTTATAAATATATATTTGATTTTTTCGGTAGGCTGTTGAAGACTATACATTTTGCTTGATCTAAGCTAACATGTAGACTCCATAGCTAATAGTTTGCATACCTTGTTTACCATTACAGACAATTAAACGGAACATACAAAGGGAGGTAAGTCGAATATTCTCAATAAATCTTTGTAAGAATGTCAATTTTACACTTTCGCTAATCACATATCATTACAGTGGAACGATTATTGGTTTATGTCAAATTCGCAATTTTCCATGCAGCTGGAAATTGGAAAATAGCTTTAAAATGATGAAAAAAAGGTAACTACAGTCAAACCTGTCTATAGTGGTCACCTGGGGGAGATTGACAAAATTACCGCTATATACAGGTGACCTTTATGTGAAGGGTTTTGATTTTTTTACACAATATTGCACGTTAGTTGTAAATAAACATTTGTCATTACATCTAATGTTTTTAATAATGTTTTACTGGTTATTTTGTTCCTGTCGTAATTTTACTCTGGTTTACATTTATTGTTGATGAAATTATGTCAATATGATATGATTTGAATAAAGCATACAAATAAATAAATAAAGATATTTAATAAACAAAAGTACAATTTCCAGTAACACGAGGTTGAACTGGGAACGTTGTTTTCAAGATCGTAAAGAATCTCGCATTTTCTTTCAAGAATGTTCATTATCTGGGTATGACCAACAGACATCTCCTCGCCCACAGCCCGACAACTTTTCCCAACATCACAATGATTTATCGCTTTCACTTTGTTGTCAAATTTCAAAGCTTTCTTATTTACGGATGTTGATGATTTTGACATGATGCACTAGATACAAAATATTTTTGGTGAGTAAATTTCTATCTCGTCGTAATGAATAAAAATCCCCAATAACGCCCGGAGATAAACTGTCCTTTATGTCATTTACGATTCATAAAACAAAATGTGTTTGTTTATTTAATTAATTAAATTAGTTAATATATTTCGTAACACCTCAGGATTTTTGGTACATTTGAGAAAACTACCGATCTTCCGAAATCACTTCCGGTATTATTTTTAAAATAAAATTGACCGTTATACATAGGGTTTTACACTGAAAATTACTTATAAATGGTGACCGCTGACCGCATTGAACAGGTGACCACTATATCGAATTAAAACATATAGTAAAATGCACAGAGAGAGCACGAAAGTGACCGTTATGAACAGGTGACCATTATATAAAGGTGACCGTTACGGCAGGTTTGACTGTATTTCACATTAAACAGCTTATCGAACCTCTTTCCACCTTTTGAGAACGAAAATTACCATCGATTACTTCTTTGCTTACAAGCAAATCATTTGACCTCGCTTTTTCCGTATGCAATTGACCTTACTAGTGACAGGTAAAACGAATAATTTGTATTTTGTCGCTTATTAACTGCCAACTTGCATGGTTCTTTGTCCGTAATTAACACCGACTAAAGGCAGATTCACACAAAATAAGAAATAAGTGCATTGTTGTACTGATTTAATGACGATTCGACAAACTCCGTAAACAATGTCGATAATTAATAAGATGACGTCCATTTCTTGACCGATCTCAAAATACGAGTAGTTGCACGTTTTTCCCCGATGCGCGTACATTTCATGACATTTATAACTTACAGAAACACGTTTTTATTAAGGTATCAATCATATCTGATAGTTTTTATGGGTAACAAAAATTTACGATTTGGCAGATAATTCCCCTTTAAATAACTTTTTTGGTTGCACATTTGTCGAACCTTTCCCCGCCCATAATTCTAGAACACTAAAGTAATAATCTGCAACAGTCTGACAACCTAACCATGACACCGATCTAATCCCAAGCGTGGTCAGTACCTATCTAAACTTCATATGAACACTTTACCGGTATAGCACGATGACGATCGTGTATATAATATGTTAAGATCCTACAGGAAATACAGTGTATACCTTTATATTTATTTCTCCTCTTGATTGCATTTCTTAGGTATTCAATAATAGCAATATATCACGAGTTTCTTTGCTAATATGTATTTTCAAGGCTGAAAAAGAATAAAACAAATATCCGTATTACAAGGTGTAACAGGTATAGAAATACACGATTTCTCCAACATTTGGGAGACTAGGTCGTCGTCCGGGGTAAAAGTCAACAAATTTTGAATTTCAATCGTATATTCGCTTCCAACCCTTTTTTCTTACAAACTATCTACAATACTACACATGTATCAACATCGTGCAGGTTAAAACCGGATTCCTTACATAGTATCAAAAAGAGATTCAGTGAAAAGATAATAAAGTCTTAAATAATGTGGAAACCGCTGACCATGCTAACTTCTCGTCTACACATAAAAGTAAAAGAGAATTATCCGTAACGGTTAATACGACCTTAATGATATACGAGAGAGGTTCAATCTTAATATTGTGATATAAATGATATGGCAATACACATGATTCGGTCTTGTGTGAATGCGGGTTTAATTTCATTTAGCTTTCGAATACGAGGTTCGTACTCGTACTTCAAAATCGTCCAATCAGAAAAGGTATCGTGATAAAACCCTCCGATTGGTTGTTTTTCATTAATTAATAAATATAATTATGCATACACTGCAAGATGTTCAGATAATAATTTTTTACATCAGTTTTCGGAACATATTGCACAAAAACCTACTTGAGCTTTTCCTTTATAGACAACACTATATTTTCAATACTTTTTTAGCTCACCTTGTCAAAGGCAACGTGAGCTTTTGCCATCACTTGCCGTCCGTCGACTGTCGTCCGTTAACTTTTCACATCAGGTGGGCGATGCAGGCTCAGGTGAGCCTCTAATTGTATACACTACCACATACATTTTTCGTGCGTACATGTATCACGTTATGGGTCTGTCGAAGTCTCTGGCATCTGGTGTAGACACAACATTTGGCGCCCATTCAATTTGTAGTGGATCGTCCGACCCCTTCTTAATACTTTAATACATCTCCCTCTGTTTTACTGCTCCCATGTTGTAGGGTTATGGTGTTTAACGCCACATTCAACAATATTTCAGTTATATTGTGGCGTTCAGTTTTATTGGTGAAGGAAACAGGAGTACACCAGAAAGCCACCGACCTGCCGCAAGTCACTAACAAACTTTAAGACATAAATTTGTATCGAGCACACTTCGCCATGACCGGGATTCGAACTCACAGATTTAGTGGTTATTGGGTTATTGGCACTGATTACACAGGTAGTTGTAAATCCAACTATCATACGATCACGACCATGACGGCCCCTATCCTAGGTTTTGAAGCTAGTTTTAAATAGTCCAGTCAAATATATTGAACTTGTTGGAGTGCATGCTAGAAAACCAAGGGAAAACTTTAATTTTGCGCAAGTGGTATGACTCGGAAACGACAAATGTCGGATGTCCGTCAAATTCCAAACTTGATCCATATTTTTCCCCATGTAAATCTACAGATATAAAATAGAAGTTGAGACATTGTCGGGAAACAACAAGTTGACAAAATTAGTCCTCTTCCCACCTGTCGCTCGTTGCGAGGTGTACTCGATACAATATTATGTGATAAAGTTTGTCAGTGACTTTCGGCAGGTCTGTGGTTTTCTGCGGGTACTTCGGTTTCCTCCACCAATAAAACTGATCACCACGATATAGCTGACATATTGTTGAAAGTTTCCTTAAACACACTAACTCTAATCTTATTTTAAATATAATGTTCCTGGGTTAATAAATCCTTGTATCCATCTCATTAAAAGTCATTAATTGTATAATATTACATATGGTGTGGTTTTCGTACAATTTCATTGGCTAAATCAGTCACGTGATATACAGAATATTTAATGCATTGTTTCCACTGTGAAGAAACCATACGTCTTGTTTCTATTAATTTAAAAAAAAATATTGACGCTATGTTTCTATTTTTAAGTATATTGACGTTATGTTGCTAAATTTAGATCCGGATATTGTCCGTTCCGGACCGCGTTTACACTCCACCTGTAGTAAACATTGTGTTCTTAAACAATACAATAATGATGTGTTAATATTTTATTTTCAATGACACGAGTAATACATTGCATATGCAATATAAAAATTAAGGACTTTTTACTCTGTCAATATGATATATATGGATTTCGTAAAAAGTCCATAATTGATAAATATCGTGAAGGTTAGTTTTATTGATGGAGGAAACTGGAATACCAGGAGACGTGCCACAAGTCCCTGACAAACTTTATCACATAATGCTTTATCGAGTGCACCTCGCCATGAGCGCATTAGATTTTGGCTGATAAATAATATATAACAATTTTGCAAGCATATTTTACCGTTTTTTAGCATTATTAATATGAATGTTAATAGAGATATATATTTAATTCGCGGACGTTTTCGCCATATCTTAATAACAGTAGTTTGTGTTAGCTAATAGGATGCCAATGATATTAGTGATTTTACTCTTTCTTTTAACATTGTTACGCTATATGTAAATTGATTAGAGTTATCTCCCTTCGCACAATTACTTTCTTGAACAAGTGCTACACAGTGGCTGTTATTGGAGTGGATATTTATCTTCTTAAGACAAGAATTGTAGCATTGCACCTAGAACATTAAGAATTATTCATGAACAAGAGGAGTCAAAATTAAAACCGGACAGTTGCCTTGACTGAGTATTATTAGGATTATGAATATGTAATGCAACTTTGAACAATATTGGTAAAAATATTTTTCTTTCAAATTTATAGTTCCTGAGATGAAATTGATTAAAACCAAGGTGAATCTTCCAGAGACATACGTTAGAAGTTTTGCTATCATATTTACGACCTTTGGCATGCTTGCTTCGTAATACTCAAAAATTATCTAATTTTGCAATCATTCCAAAGCATCACTTACACCATTTTATATACCTTTGTTTTAGTTTGTGTAATGTCCTGGTTGTTATTGGTGAAGGAAATCTGAATATACGGCAAAAACTAGCGATCATGAGATAGGCAGTAACAATATCAAAATTCGCGTCGTAGACCATGAAAAGTCTGTATATTTAAATCAAATTACCATTCGATCGCGCCCACAAAACCTGCTTTTCATATTTGTTATCCGGTAAAGCAAACAGTGGAGACGAAGCAACTATTTTTCACATCTTAACCACTACAACCGAATCTATGGTAAGTGAGTGAGTGAATAATGTTTAAGTTATTTTTGATGAGATTATTATGATTATAATGTCTGATGTGTTCTAGAGTATCATGTTCAGCTGGATATTGATAGAATTATAAACACACATTACAGAACACATAAATATAGTTTGAACAGTGATGCGCAACAATTCCACCAATATTGGTGTACTTACTCCGAAAGACTTTTATGTCATTTGGATTTCGGATCTTTCCACTATGAGTGTACCTGATGAATCTTTCAACTATGAGTGTACCTGACGAATCTTTCCACTATGAGTGTACCTGACGAATCTTTCCACTATGAGTGTACCTGACGAATCTTTCCACTATGAGTGTACCTGATGAATCTTTCCACTATAAGTGTACCTGACGAATCTTTCCTCTATGAGTGTACCTGACGAATATTTCCACTATGAGTGTACCTGATGAATCTTTCCACTTTGAGTGTACCTGACGAATCTTTCCGCTATGAGTGTACCTGATGAATCTTTCCACTATGAGTGCACCTGACGAATCTTTCCACTATGAGTGTACCTGATGAATCTTTCCGCTATGAGTGTACCTGACGAATCTTTCCGCTATGAGTGTACCTGATGAATCTTTCCACTATGAGTGCACCTGACGAATCTTTCCACTATGAGTGTACCTGATGAATCTTTCCGCTATGAGTGTACCTGATGAATCTTTCCACTATGAGTGTACCTGATGAATCTTTCCACTATGAGTGTACCTGATGAATCTTTCTACTATGAGTGTACCTGATGAATCTTTCCACTATGAGTGCACCTTATGAATCTTTCCACTATGAGTGTACCTGATGAATCCTTCCACTATGAGTGTACCTGATGAATCTTTCCACTATGAGTTTACCTGATGAAACTTTCTACCATGAATGTACCTGATCAATGTCATTTCAGAAACGCATGGCGTCGTGAGAATAAAGTAGATATCTGCGTTCGTGTTACAAAATGTCACAATCCAGACAAGCAAGAAAATACCCCACTGAAAATAAATAATAAAATGACAGTATAAATTAATAAATATGAGAGCACGAACAAATAATAACAGATAATTACTCGTTGTCATGAGTACAGAAGTGTTGAGAATAGACTCCTATGTTATCCATATGCTTATATACATAGCATCAAGGTTTTCCACTGCTGGTTAGCATTCCACCTTCTGTCTGAGACTTTGTACGTTAGTGTAAGGGAATTAAAATGAGTTGCAATTTCTAAATAAACAACATTTTGCTAGTATTCGTAGTTGGTCCGTCTACCCCATTGCAATACAACTTTGTCCGACTACATATAATATTTTCCGTTGTCGTCTCTCACCTTACCTCATTAAACACAAAAACACCACGACAAATGATGTTGGACATCTAGGTCATATCTTGACACAGGTACAAAAATGTGGTTAGGTCAAGCTTCTTAGTTTTTAAAGCAAAATTCAAATTCAAGACCAAGTCCAAACTTCCAGAGACCCGTTATTTAGCATTGTCGAGGCTTCATTTTGTTTTCAAATAAAGGATCAAATATAACTATAACGTTCATTTGGTATAAATACTGGCAGTGCCTAATCAATGTTGTTCTGGTTTTATTTTTCAGTAAGTATAATTAATGTGGTAAATGTACATAGACTAATAATTCCCCGGTCGAGTCAGGCGTGAGAGAGTAACGACTGGTCAGCTAGATGTCAGTGTAATGTGTCTGATTGATAAAAGAGATAAAAGGTCTACCGGTGGATTCTTAGACAATAGCTGTAAACAATTAGGATCAACTCAAAACATTCACAAAGACCTAACGATTACATTTCAACTAATTGTAGTATTTGATATTTGATGAAATTTCTATTTGGAGTAACGACAGAAATCTTATTGATGGATTTCGGGGCTTTCGGATACAACTACGAGGGGTTACCACGTGTACCAAATGACTCTCCCACTCATAGTGGTACTAGTGCATCAGAAGAGTTTGAAAATACCAAAGGTTTTATCGGAATCCGTATATCGAAGATGAACAAACAACACAATGGCCAAAAGAAAAAGTTCAAAAGTACAAAAGTACAAAAACAATAAGATTTGAAATGTTTAATACAGGCAATGGCGCCAACTGATGGCAAATGTTCACATGATCCGAATTCCGAAATGAAGAACAATACATCAAAACACATCCACAACACCTCCATCCTAACCAAACCCACGGTATGCACACACAAATAAGGAAGAAAAAAAAATGAAAAAGAAGACGCGAAACGTTCTTTTCAACGTTAATTATGTGTAACGTCAAGTGTCACCAACATCGCGCGTAACGTCTAAAAGAAAAAGGACAAAGGGACAAACAACGATCAGATTTGAAATGTTTAATACAGACAATGGCGCAAACTGATGACAAATGTTCACATGATCTTTTGCCAGATTAGCTGACAAAGATGAGAAAGCAAAGACATTAATTTTATGATGTTCATTTGTACTTCAATATTGAATCGTGTGTTTACGTTGGTGTGTAGGGTATACTAATAAGTACAACATCCTTCATTTATTTATTATTTGCGATATATATCTTGTATCAATTTATCTACAGTTACGCATAACAACCATGAGAGCACGTCACACTATACGATATAACTGTAATATTGTTAAAAGTGGTGTTAAACGCCATGATCATTACCCTTATGTTCATTATTCGAACATTTCCCTGTGTAAAACCTCTATTTGCTATAGAATATCATTATATTTAATGCAAGAA
>MJUT01023287.1:729048-757102 GCA_002080005.1 Gigantidas platifrons
TACTGCTATTTAAAGTTGGCATTAAACACCAATTAATCAATCAATCATATACAAAGCCACAGTCTTGACAAAATACTTCATATAACCATAATGACATCATTGTTCTCATTTAAACGTTTAGGCCACAAGGCTATATCAGTATTCTATATCATCAATCAGGTTGCATTATGCTTCATCTGAGATTGAATGTACGCTGTATCTTGTAAGCAACGTCATGGTGATGTGACGTCATCAAAAGGTCGCAATTGTATATGCATGGTTCCTCGTAAAGTATATTATTATTATTATTGCATGACTACGTTATTGTAAATTATGTTTAAATTTA
Source organism: Gigantidas platifrons (assembly GCA_002080005.1). Classification (NCBI taxonomy): domain Eukaryota; kingdom Metazoa; phylum Mollusca; class Bivalvia; order Mytilida; family Modiolidae; genus Gigantidas; species Gigantidas platifrons. The sequence goes on from MJUT01023287.1 coordinate 729,374, forward strand.
AGTACTTCATCATTGTCTTTATAACTGTACACTTGATTTTGTTTTAGTGCTTAGTTCAGTTTTCATACTTCAGTGTTTTTGTTGTATAAGTTATTATCATTGAACTTTGTTGAACGAGATAGCTAGGATATAGATCCAGTTATTAATTAAACCAGAAACATCCGATCAGCCTTATCGGGAGACATGCGCATTAAAATGTAATTATTTATAGAAAAGTAACAGCTGATAATGGTAAACATAAGCACAATGACATGGATGTAAAAACAAAATAAAACACATAAAATTAGATTTCTAAAGTTTCATATTTAAAATGTTACGTCTTTGATAACTGACACCATAAATGCGCATATATAGACACTATTAGTGCAGCATCATAGAATATAACGTTATGTGTATGAGGCTTACAAACTGAGATAAAGGCGAGGTTCACCTAGTATTTTCACTGTTTTGACCCGAATACTCATAAACTTTTAAGACACTGCATTGATATTATATTTTTCTTGCAGAAATATCACATTAATCAATCAACGTTTCTGTTTTACAATGTAAATAATAAAATTATACAATTATATAATTATCCTTTAGTTGCTCCTTTTGAAAGTTTGTCAACAGGAAGTGAACTGGATTTAAAACTTGTTTCTAAAAGTTGAACAAGTAACATGTGACAGGGTACCAGAAAACTATACAATATATAACAAAATACTATCCAATGCAATCTGACTGCTCACATAGAACCAGTGCAGTACAACATAATTTACTTCTACTTCTACTAAATACTGAACGACTTCAGATTACAATGTGCATGTATTTACTAAGCTTTGTTTGGAGGCACCATTGTATACGGTACTGGGAGCGCATGCCATATTTTATTATTATCATTGATCAGTGCATTACTTCTCCGCTAAGTACGCAACATTCAGGACAAAGGGCAAAAACTGGTTGGATCGGAGTCAGAATAATGTGACCAAGTGGGACGACACGTCTACCCGCGTACTGTTCTTTCAGTGAACTAGCACTATAAAAATACAAATCAGCATGTTGGTCTAGTACAAAGCAGACCTCATTATCATCTCATTGAAAAGTAACTTGTTCTCGCCATGATATAGCTGATAAATTGCTGAATTGTCGTAAAACAACAATCACTCACTCACCCACTTACAGCCATAACTTTAAAGGTTGGTGCCTTGTTAACAAACAGCTGTTATTATCGGAACAAAACAACATTATTGATTATGTCTGTGTTCTTGTTATATGTTATGAAAATAAGGATAAACACTGGCGGTAAACAACAAATTCACAACACAAACAAAACAGCACGAAGTATACATTATGTCTCGTCTAGGCTTTAACACTTGATATCAAGTTATTAAAATATAATAATCCTGCCGTCAGAATCTTCGTTTGTATGGAATTGTAAATTCACAATACATAATAACAACCGTGAGATTTATTTACTAGCATTATACAATCAAAGCTTAAACAATTGGTCAACAATTCCATCAATATCAACAACACAAACAACCATTTTTCATCTGAGCTTATAAAGCACCCAAAGACCGCCGTATATGGAGATGAAAATCCATGCCCTGGCTTGGGTCAGACATAAATATGATGCGGGCTTAAGCTGGTTAATGACATCCCAACCAATATGCTTGTTTGACGTTTGAACGGAGAATGTTCTTATCTGGCTGTGTGAATGTAAACCAGAGCATTCACATTTTCCGGTCAAAGCATTCCATCACTTTTAAGTGTAATAACAAAAAATCACAATTGATGTCATTAACTTAATTACATTCTAGTGATAATAAAAATAACTGCCATATATATATATATATAAGTATGGAGTTAGGATTAGCGTTATGGTGTTTAATGCCACTTTAAGCAATATTTCAGGTACATCGTCCCGGTCAGTTTTATTAGTGGAGGAAGCCAGATTATCATGTGAAGACCATCAACCTGTCGCAAGTCACTGACAAACTATCACTTATAGAACACCTCGCCATGAACGGGATTCGAACTCACAACTTTAGTGGTGATAGACACTGATTACACAGATAGTTGAAAATCCAACTACCATACATCATGACCGTCTCTGTGTAAATAGGTGAACCGTGTTCTAAAACGCCGTGTATCGTACTACTACCAAGCTGACTCTGTCATGTTTACTTTTAGTAGCCAATGTATAAATCTCATTAAAATCACATCTCTTACTTGCGCCCTTTTCAGTGATATATCGCGGTTTGGGAAATATACAGTAATCTCATTACGTATCACATGCGAGTGGAGCTACGTCATGCGCATTTAATATAATATCTACGTTTTCACTATTAATATCTAATGATATGTTGAATGCGTATTATGATTTTTTGTGACTAATCGGATTGCTCGTAGCAAACAAATCAGTTTGATTTTAAATTACAATCCTTTCATTGTCACATAAGCGTCAATTTAATTGGACCGAAATATAGGGTTACTTGCATGTGACCCGTAATGGAATTTCTTCAGATCTACTACTCCACTATGAAACTGACAGCCACAATATAACTGAAATATTGTTGAAGGTTGCGCTAAGCACCATCAAACAAACAAACAAACAGACAAACAAACCTACCCCGCGTCATATAAGTAATTGGAGCAGATGAGAGATGTGATTTCAACCAAATTGCAAATGGATATGTTTCCACAGTTCACAGTCTTTGCAAATATCAAATCGCGCAAAGGAATATCCAATACCTAATAAGAGTTATTTATTACTATTAAAGCAAATGTTCTCCTCTCTTAGACATACCATGGCTATCCTATTTAAGGCCTTTGGGTTTTTTGGCGTTCCAATCTTTTGATTATGACCGAGCCTGGTGAAGGTCAATACAGAAACGCGTCGTGTGCACTAAATAAGATATCTAATTGTTTATTATTCTTATCATTACTTTAAACAATGCTTAGGCTATGTGATGACTTTCACACTAATGTATGGGGAACTTCCCGGAGAGATATTACGAAATAACCGCTGACACATCCGACCCTGGGTAGGTGTCTGGAAATCTTGAGGTGTGTATCGGTGCACCAACCCACATAAGCAGTGTTGTGATTGTGGTAAAGTGAACGACCTTGATCGATCGGCAACATAGGTCTCTGCCCTATATGGTATTACAAAGTTTGGTGGTAATACAATTTGTACCCATAATTCTTCAAATTAATTGGTTTTCTTATACTTAAAACTATTACAACTACTGACAATATATTCTTTAGTCGAGTGGATATCCAGAGGTACACGAGGGATGTGTTTATTTTTGTACAGGAATCATAATAATAGTATTTCCGAAAATATGTTATTTAAGAACGACACAGGAAACATAATAATAGTATTTCCGAAAATATGTGATTTAAGCACGACTTTTATTTTCTACTTTTGGCTACTGGCTGGAAGGACATTTTGTTTGGAAATAAATATCATATGTCGGTTAGTGGAATCGTAATATGTTCTTTTATCATACTTCATGCATAAATCTATTAATTTCATTGGATAACAGGCATTGTACATTCCTCAATAGCTCTTTTTGGTGTAGGAATCTGATCGTAATAGCACCCTCTGTCGTAATAAGACCCTCTCCAGTAATGACACCCTCTGCCGTAATAACACCCTCCCGAGCCGAACTTTGCCTAACTGGAAAATAACACCCACTCCGTCCGAGTTTTGCCGATTAGTCATTTCCGGTAAGTTTACAATGTAGATTAAAAAAATCCATAAATTAAACAAATTTCATAAAATTTCAAAATTTTTGAAAAAATTTCAAAATTTTGAAAATAATTCAAAAATTTAAATAAAATTTAAAAAAATTTCATAAAATTTCGAAATTGTACAATAAATTTTTCTAAGTTCAAAATTTCAAAAATTAAAAAAAAATATTAAAAATTTTCGTAAGATTTTAAAATTTTCATAAAATTTCAAAATTTTAAAATTTAAATGATAATATTGAAAAATGATAAAACAATTATAGCCTACCATTATGAAAATATTTCTTGTTGAAATGACAATACTTGTTGCTTTATTTAGGTAGTGATATGTACATAATTTGTCCCATTGGTTAACTGACTCCAATAAAAATTCAAAGTCCTCTTTACTACTGGCTTTCAGTATAATAACTCTGGAAAAAATATCACACTATGGAAAAAGAATATCATTCTTTTTCCAGAGTGTGATATTTTTTCCCTCGTGTGGTAATCTACCATAACACCCTCAACTAAAGGCAGTATGTTTATAAAATTAACGAAGAATGCAACATTGAACACTAGATTTGTGCTTGCAATACAGGAGAGATAATTTTTTTCTAAGACAATATCTTTTTAATGATATGTAAATTGTGTGTGGCTTAATAATACAATAATTTCAGGCATATAAAAAGAACATACATCCAATTGAAAAATACCCAAAAAACATAATAACATTAATAAGTTAGTTTTAGAATTATACGTGTGATAGCGGTTTGTTTCATTGTTTGCTGCCTTCAAGGAATATCGATTTTAAGATCTTTTCATTTTTAGCACAAACCCCGATCAACTTTATATGTATGGATTTAATTGATAGAAATGTTTGCTTTTGATCCTTGAAATGGAAGTTTCATTATATCCTGTCATAGTCCTTGCAAAATGTGTCTGGCATGTGGGAAATCTCACTTCCGTTTCCGTTCTACTGGTACCTTCTTTCGTTTCTTCCATTGTACCAGTTGTTGCTTACTACACAGCATCCACGTTGCAAGACAAGCTTAGAGTCATTCCCAAATTGTTGTGGCATGTGGCAAATCTCACTTCCGTTTTCTCTATATTGGTACCTTCTTTCTTTCCTACCATTGTACCAGTTGTTACTTACTGCATGTGCATATACGTTGCAACAAAAGTTTAGAGTTATTCCGAAATTTCAAATCCATGAAAGCGTAAACGAAAGGATTGACTATGTTATTAATAATATACATCTGATACAAGAAGATGAGTCCTGGTCGTTGTGTATTGGACAGTTGTTCCCAGAAATATGGAGATATGCCTTCGATGATTATCAGTATAACCTTAGGAACGTAACTCAGTAGAAACACTATTGTAATTACCAGAAACATCATTGTAATTTTATTAGTCAATTGGCGATTTTTAATATTTCGATTCTTTGAAGTAATATATTTAATTTTCACTTCTTTGTCGCTATTTCTTGGAATATTATTTGAAGTCGCTACCGGTTCATCTAATGACGTAGCATCGCAATTTACATCCGTATGTTCAACCTCAGTCCTAGCTGACATCACATGTTTGTCTTCCTTAGAGAATGTTGATGATTCCTCTGCTTCTGATTTTATATTTAGTTCCGGTCGTGTGTGTGTTTGCTCATATTTATCACTTTTTAAAGTGTTATATACTGTGTATGCAATTTTACTGTAAAGTCCAATAAGAACTATGACTATGATAAAGACACTTAAGCCTGTGACAACTCCGTAAATAGATCGTAACAGTTTATTACCTTCTTTTACTTTCGCACATCGACTTCCGGTAATTATGTATTCTGTAGTGTTGAATGGAACAACCCCATAAACTAAAGGAATAGGTATCGCAAACAAAACCGAAAAGACAAAGGCAAAGCAAACTATACACCGTTTAACGTACAACGGCATCGGCGGTCTAAGCCGTTTGCATACTTTGATATACCTTTGAACTGCAATTATAACCAATAACAAAATGGACATGTAGGTGGTTGGTCCACTGAAATATTGAATAATCTTACACAATATGACATTATGAAAGGTAACTTGGTGTGTATTTTGGTAAATGGCCCATATTGAGATGTATGATGCACTTATCATATCACAAACTGCCAAAATTGGTACAAAATAACGCTCGTCATTTTTTTCCTTCATTTGGAATGTATATACAGCAATGACAATTAGATTACCAAACACACCAATAATAAGACACAATGAAAGTATCACAATATTTGGAATTAAGTTTTGTGTAATTTCAGCATTCCATTCTTCCAGCGTTATGTTCGACATGTTTTCCTCACACGGTAGCCACACTTTTAACAAGTATGCTCCCTGTCAACAACTTTAAAATTATTTGGCTGTCCATTCTTTTGCGCTTGAGTGTACTTGATGAATGTTCTGAGCGAGCGTACTTGATGTATGTTCTGAGCTAGCGTACTTGATGAATGTTCTGCGCGAGCGTACTTGATGAATGTTCTGAGCTAGCGTACTTGTTGAATGTTCTGAGAGAGCGTACTTGATATAGGTTCGTTTATATTATTATCCCATCAAATTCGTCGTGTACGTTAAATTAGATATGTATGTTTTTATTGAGCTTTCCCAGCTTCTACGAATACCATATTTGGCATGTGTTAATTGAATGTTAAATATATATGTTCCTCAGTTAAACAAACATACAACAAACAACACTCCTCTAAGCTTAATATAAAAGTAAAAATGTAAAACCAAATATGTCCTTGTTTGTTTCTACTTCCTTATTATTCACATCACATTTTCTTTTTAAATTGTGCACTATTTTTATTGCTACAATAGTAAACGGGAAATAATTTTGTTAGTCTTGGTATTTCCGTCCTTACTGCTTTCTTTTCCTATCTTAATTGTCAGTATGAGCTAGATAAAACGTAAATATCAAGTTTAATTCGCCCTTGTGGCTTTCTTATCTTATCAAATACACTCAAAATCGAGAAATTGGAAAGTCAAACAATTTAAAAGTGCTTGGGAGCAATAATACCAAAGGGTCTAAAAAGGACAGCCAAATGCGTCTACAGTCACCTATACCTGAAGGGTAAATCTTAGTTTTGATAGTAATTACATTATTTAGAAACTGTAAATTTCAATAATAAATATATGTAGAAGGAATAGAAACAAGTAAAATAGCCTAACTGTATATAAGTTATGGAAATAAGGGAAGAAATATAAAATAAGTGTCATTTGCATAAAGCTTAACTCAGCTAAATTACAACAATTATATTCACTTAGTTATGTATGAGGTTGGCATTTTACTCACACGTCGAATATACTTGTATGATTGTATCATCACATTAATGGTAGAGATGTTGGCCTATAAAGCGAGTTTAGACCGCCACTTTTCATTTCAAGTGCCTGTGCCACATCCGGAATGTGGGAGATAAGTTATATGTGTGTTAGGATAATAAATGTTTTGCCCATTTCTCGATTTAATTTTGGAACTGTTCCTACAGTGTGGTATTTTTTATTTTGTTTTTATTTTATATATGGTGAAGGTCAATACAGAAACGCGTCGTGTGCACTAAATAAGATACCTAAGTGTTTATTATTCTTATCATTACTTCAAACGATGCTTAGGCTATGTCATGACTTCCATACTAATGTATGGAAAACTTCCCGGAGAGATATTACGAAACAACTGGTGACACATCCGAACCTGGGTAGGTGTCTGTAAATCTTGATGAATGTATCGGTGCACCAACCCATATAATTGGTCTTCCTATACTTTAAACTACTACAATTACTGACAATATACTCTTTATTCGAATGGATATACAGAGGTACACGAGAGATGTGTTATACCAAATATCAACTGCATAGGAGAGTTCGCGAAATTGCTTATGGGCTTGGTGGTCCTAGTTAAAATAATGTCAGTCCTCATTAATTTTGTATTGCAAAATACCAATATTGTGTCAGTCCTTAGCAAAATCTGCCCAAATTTTGATGGTCATATCTGACAGGACTGACAATATCGTGAACTCTGGCATAGCCTTCACGAACACATGGGTTCACTACCGATTTATTTTATTTTTTGGTTGGATCTGTGTTGCTCATCTTTTATGTTTTCTGTGTTTTGTTTGTCATCGTTTTGTCACTTGTGTTCAATGCTACCTGTGCATTTGGATTGTCCTTTATGGATTTTCCCTTCGATTATCTCTAACATGTTTTTATACAGGAAACATAATAATAGTATTTTCCCAAAAAATATGTTATTTAGGAACGACACAGGAAACATAATAATAGTATTTCTGAAAATATGTGATTAAAGCACGACTTTTATTTTTTACTTTTGGCTAGTGGCTGGAAGGAAATTTTGTTTGGAAATAAATATCATATGTCGGTTGATATCTTATTTTATCATACTTCATGCAAAAATCTATTAATTTCATAGGATAATAGGCATTGGACATTCCTCAATAGCTCTTTTTGGTGTAGGAATCAGATCGTAATAGCACCCTCTGTCGTAATAACACCCTCTGTCGTAATAACACCCTCAGCAGTAATAACACCCTATGAAGTAATAACACCCTCCCGAGCCGAAATTTGCCGAACACCCACTCCGTACGAGTTTTGCCGATTAGTCATTTCCGGTAAGTTTACAATGTATATTTAAAAAATTTCATAAATTAAACAAATTTCATAAAATTTAAAAATTTCGAAATTGTACTAAATTTGATTAAAATTCAAAATTTAAAAATTTCAAAGCTTAAATTTAAAAACTTAAAAATGATAATATTGAAAAATGATCAAACAATTATACCCTACCATTATGAAAATACTACTTGTTGAAATGATAGTAATTGTTTCTTTATTTAGGTAGTGATATGTACATAGTGTGTCCCATTGGTTAACTGACTCCAATAAAAATTCAAAGTCCTCTTTACTACTGGCTTTCAGTATAATAAAAAACATACTTCCTTTAGTTGAGGGTGTTATGATAGAAAACATATCACACTATGGAAAAAGAATATCACCCTCGACTTCGTCTCGGGTGATATTCTTTTTCCACAGTGTGATATTTTTTCCCTTGTGTGGTAATCTACCATAACACCCTCAACAAAAGGCAGTATGTTTATAAAATTAACGAAGAATGCAACATTGAACACTAGATTTGTGCTTGTAATACAGGAGAGATATTTTTTTCTAAGAAAATACCTTTTTAATGATCAGTAAATAGCTTGTGGATTAATAATACAATAATTTTAGGCAAATTAAAAGAACATACATCCAATTGAAAATGTACCCAAAAAAAAAATAACATTAATAAGTTAGTTTTAGAATTATGCGTGTGATAGCGGTTTGTTTCATTGTTTGTTTCCTTCAAGGAATATGGATTTTAAGATCTTTTCATTTTTAGCACAAAACCCCGATCATCTTTCTATGTAGATAATTGATAGAAATGTTTGCAAATGATCCTTAAAATGAAAGTTAATTATAGCCTGTCATAGTCCTTGCAAAATATGTGTCTGGCATGTGGGAAATCTCACTTTCCTATCCGTTCTACTGGTACCTTCGTGTGTTCCTACCATTGTACCAGTTGTTACTTACTGCATATGCATATACGTTGCAAGACAAGTTTAGAGTTATTCCGAAATTTCAAGTCCATGAATGCGTAAACGAAGGGATTGACTATGTTATTGATGATAAACATCTGATACAAGAAGATAATTCCTGGTCGTTGTGTATTGGACAGTTGTTCCCAGAAATATGGAGAAATGCCTTCGATGATTAGCAGTATAACCTTAGGAACGTAACTTAGTAGAAACACTATTGTAATTACGAGAAACATCATTGTAATTTTATTAGTCAGTTGACGATTTTTCATTTTTCGACTCTTTGAAGTAATATATTTAATTTTCACTTCTTTGCCGCCATTTGTTGGAATATTATTTGAAGTTGCTACCGGTTCATCTAATGACGTAGCATCGCAATTTACATCCGTATCTTCAACCTCAGTAGTTGACGTCACATGTGTGTCTTCCTTAGAGAAAGTTGATGATTTCTGTACTTCCGGTCGTGTGTGCGTTTGCTCATATTTATCATATTTTAATGTTGTATATACTGTGTATGCAATTTTACTGTAAAGTCCAATAAGAACTATGACTATGATCAAGGCACTTAAGCCTATGACAACTCCGTAAATAGATCGTACCAGTTTGTTACCTTCTTTTACTTTCCCACATCGACTTCCGGTAATTATGTACTCTGCAGTGTTGAATGGGACAACGCCATAAACAAAAGGAATAGGTATCGCAAGCAAAACCGCAAAGACAAAGGCAATGCAAACTACACAATTTAACGTACAATGGCATTGACGGTCTACGCGGTTTGCATACTTTGATATATCTTTGAACTGCAATTATAACCAATAAGAAAATGGGCATGTAGGTGGTTAGTCCAACAAAGAATTGAGCAATTTGACACAATATGATATTATAAAAGCTAACGTAGTGTGTATTTTGGTAAATGCACCATAGTGAGATGTATGATGCACTTATCATATCACAAACTGCCAAAATTGATATGAAATAACGCTCGTCATTTTTCTCCTTCATTTGGAATGTATATACAGCAATGCCAATTAGATTACCAAACATACCAATAATAAGGCACAATGAAAGTATCACAATATTTGGAATTAAGTTTTGTGTAATTTCAGCATTCCATTCTTCCAGTGTTATGTTCGACATGTTTTCCTCAGACGGTAGCCACACTTTAACAAGTACTCTCCCTGTTAACCACTTTTAAATTATTTGGTTATCCATTCTTTTGACTTTGAGCGTACTTGATGAATGTTCTGAACGAGCGTACATGATGTAGATTCTGAACGTGCGTACTTGATGAATGTTCTGAACGAGCGTACTTGATGTAGGTTCTGAGCGATCGTACTTGATGTAGGTTTTGAGCTAGCGTAATTGATGAATGCTCTGAGCGAACGTACTTGATGAATGTTCTGAGCAAGCGTACTTGATGAATGTTCTGAGCGAGCGTACTTGATGTAGGTTCTGAGCGAGCGTACTTGATGAATGTTCTGAGCGAGCGTTCTTGGTGTAGATTCGCTTATATTATTATTCCATCAAATTCGTCGTGTGCGTGAAATTAGATATCTATGTTTTTATTAAGTTATTCCCAGCTTATACGAATGCCATTTTGACATGCCAAATGAATGCACAATGTATTTGTTCTTCATTTAAACAAACATACAACAAACAGTACTCCTCTCTAAGCTTAATATCAAAGTAAAAATGTAAAACAAAATATGTCCTTGTTTGTTTCTACTTCCTTATTATTTACATCACATTTTCTTTTTCAATTGTGCACTATTTTTGTTGCTACAATAATAAACGGGAAGTAATTTTGTCAGTCTTGATTTTTCCGTCCTTGTTGCTTTCTTTTCTTATCTTAATAGTCAATACCAGCTACATAAAACGTAAATATCAAGTTTAATTCGTCCTTGTTGCTTTCTTATCTTGATGTGAAATTGTCAATACATAAAAACGTAGATATCAACTTTAGTGCGCACAACGTTTTTTCTGGAATAATCTTCATCAGATACACTCAGAATCGAGAAATTGGAAAAACAAATAATTCAAAAGTGTTTAGGAGCAATAATACCAAAGGGCTTGAAAAGGAAAGTCAAAGTCGTCTACGGTCATATATGCCTGAGGGAGGAAACCATTAGGTTAAATAATATCAAAGACATTGTAAATTTTGTAAAACATTGGATGGCGAATTCCACTTTTTCTTTGATTGTAAAGTTACTGATAATATTAGACCTGCCTTTATTGATTTTATGAAAACAAAATATCCTCACTTTAATCAACTAGATTAGAAAAGTTAAAAATTATTCTTAATCCTGATAAAGAAATTTTGCCCAGTGTTTGTAACTTTATAAAGCGATCATTAGAAGCGCGAATATGAGGTTCACGTTGGTCAGAGCATATACAACATACTATTGTTATTATCAAGCAGTGGTAGTTGTATTTGTTTATACATGTATATATACATTGTCTGTTTAATGTTAGTTTATGTTTGTATTGCTATACCCAAAAGGGTTTTATATGCAATACAGATTATAATAATAACTGCATTATTTAGAAACTGACCAGTAAATTTAATTATTAAATACATGTAGAAGGACTAGTACAAGTGAAACAGACTAAGCGTACATAAGTCAAGGGGAATAAGGGAAGAAAAATAAAATAACTCTCAAGTCTCATATATAAAGTTCAAGATTAGAACTTTGAGTTCTTTACAACTAGGGTCATTCAGTTACGTATTTTACTCTCCTGTGGAAAACACTTGCATCATCTCATCATTTCACTCAAAACGAGTTTAGCCCCGACACATTTAAGTGTCTTCACCAAACCTGAATATGGGAGGTCATTTATATGTGTTAGGAGAGCTTATCAAAGGCAACAGTCATATACCATTAAACTTATATGTCCATAACAAACGCTTCATTACATGCTAGGGACCGTCGTGGTCGTGATCGTATGGTAGCTGGAGTTGTCAGTTCGAATCCGGTTCAGACAAGGTGTATTCGATATAACATTATGTGATAAAGTTTGTCAGTGACTTGTGACAGGTCGATGGTTTTCGCCGGATACTCCGGTTTCCTCCTCCAATAAAACTGACCGCTATGATATAGCTGAATAATTTATTGAAAAGTACTGTACTAGTTTATAGATAATTAATTGTCTAATTAAATCGTTTATGTTCGATATAGCAATCGTATGACTGCTAATATACATGGAATGAAACATAACGCCAACATTTAATGCATCCATTTACATTAAGATGAGGAAATGGTTTTCATCCACTGTAGAAAATGTGGTATATCATTTTACTGTAGCATTAAAATGATGAAATAGTTTGTATTTTTGATCCGTCTGAAGTGCGTTGGGGTAAGCACTTTTTTGGTAATTTGTCTTTTTGAAAAATTTCACAGACATATATTTGTGAAGGTAGAACATTTCAATGCCTATGAGTTTATATATAATACAAGAAGAGCACTTAAATGATGCACATGTACAGTTACATGATTAAATATTTCAGCTATAACATGGCGACCAGGTTTAGTGGTGGAAGAAGCCGGAGTACCCGGAGAGAACCACCGACCATGGGATAGCAACAGGTAAACTTTATCACTTGCGGCTGCGAGTCGAGTGCACCCTTTTTTGTAATTTACAAAGCAGGGCGCGAACCCACGCCGTATTGGTGATAGGCTTGTATGAGTTAACTCATTGGGCCACCCAGGCCCCAAGCAATAATATACTAAATCTTGGAGAGAAAGAAAAGAAAGGAAATTCAAGTTGTCCCTACCATTTAAATATTTGAGAATATCGCACTGTTCCTAGCCAGTTTTGTCCATTCTGTGTAGGCCCTTTGCTACCAAAACTTTTTAAATTACGGGGCTTTAAAACCTTTCGAATTTGAGTGTAACTGATGCAAGTTATTCCTGAAGTGCGTCGTGCGCACTAAATTTGATAGCCACGGTTTCTTTTTACCACAGTGAATAACTACAATGTCTGAGAATTTTATGTGTGGGAAAACACACCAGGACCTGGATTTCAAATGCCAAATATCATGGTCTCTTTGTTGTATATATACGATTACCATACGGAAATTATTCATATCTGTTCCGTCATTGTTTGCTATATAATGTATGTATGTATGTTTTCGGTTAATAAATAAAGCATGTGGTTGAAAAGTAAAAGATGCTGTTCTAAAGATAAGTACGAATTATTGATGAGATGCGATATCAAACAGTTCCCCAAACACAGTAATATGACACCTCTTTGTGTTCAGAGAGTTCAGTTAAGATGATTAGTCGTTTTGTTGATATTGCTGGAATTAATTAACATCCTCGTATAAACTTTCTTTTCATAATTAAATTAATTAATTTCTGGTAGGACCGGCATGGTCGTGATCGTATGGTAGTTAAATTTCAACTACCTATGCAATCAGTGCCTATCGCTACTAACGTTGTGAGTTCGAACTACGCTCGGGTGAGGTGTACTCGATACAACATTATGTGATAAAGTTTGTCAGTGACTTGCGGCAGGTCAGTGATAAACTGACCGCCACGATATAGCTGAAATATTTTTGAAAGTGGCGTTAAACACCATAACCCTATCCAAACCAACACCAATAGCTGGTAAGCAATAAAATAATTGGAGATAAAAATAATTAAGCTGATGCTAATGTACATTTTTTAATATATATACATTGAAGTACATGGACGATTTAGATAATGTAAAGAAAAATGCGTACTCCATCAGCAACTCTAAATGAATAAACAAATCATAAAAGGAAGTTAATTCTATAATTCTAACATGGTCTCCTTCTTTCGTTTTGTCACCAAACGAGCGAGTTATCCACAAAATCATACACAAAACGAAGTAATGCAAAGACATGGAGTGTGGAAACAGAACTTAGAGTGGATAATGCAGGCTCCCCGCGCTTCACATTTTATGCTATGGCCCGGGTGGCTCAATGAGTTAGGTAGTGGATTACCTAACAACTCATACAAGCCTATCACCAATGCAACGTGGGTTCGCGCCCGGTTTGTAAATTACAAAAAGGTGCATTAGACTCGCAGCCGCAAGTGATAAAGTTTATTAGTTGCTTGTCCATGGTCGGTGGTTCTCTCCGGGTACTCCGGCTTCTTCCACAACTAAAACTGGTCGTCATGATATAGCTGAATTATTGCTGAAAGTGGCGTTAAATACCAAAAATTTTAATCAACATCAAATATTACAATACATCGTTACGATTTATAATTCATCAATATACACTCTTGGACAAAATCATAGACAAAACAAAGTCATGCAAAGATATGGAGTGTGGGAAAAAAAGAACGTAGAGTGGATTATACAGGATTCCTGCGGTTCACATATTATGCTTATTGCAAGCACTGAAAATAAATTCTCTAGATCCCATTTTGGAAGCTGGTAGTATGTCGCTTAAACATAATCGTTTAACCATAGCTGGATAATAGGTATGTTCGCTGCTCGCTGTTTTCATATGTTTATTAAATACACAAAATAATATATCTTGAAATCCAGCTTTGATGAAAACAATATGGGTATGAACACAATCGCCTAATCATAGCTGTATTATATGTATGTATGTTTCACGCTGTTTTGATATGTATATTAAATACACAGAAAAAATATTGAACAGATATATCATGTTTGGGAGGGGTATTTGTGAAAAATACAAGTCGATAGACGAAAAATTTCCGTGCCGATATGCGAGTGAAATTTAGTCTCAAGACTGGTATTTTTCGCAAATACCCCTCCCAATATGATATATCTGTTTAATTACACCGAATATTATTTAGAACACTGGCTAAATAAATAATACCTTTTGTTTGTCATTTTCATGAATATTCTGTTTTCAATGTTTGTTTCAGGAACGTTTTAACTTGTTATAAAACTTTTGAGGAATTTTGATTTTTGTTAATGTTTTTACTGTTTTACGTTTACATCGGAACACTTCGGGGTTTCAAATCTGATTAATCATGTGACCTTACGCATAAAGGTAAAGAAGAAATATTCCGAATGAATTTGGCGCGAGGGTAAAAAAGTGAAATACGTTTTCGCAAATACCACGGCATAGAGGGAAACAAAGTTAAATCCTCATGCAAATAACCCAGCAGCGGTAAAAATGAACGAAGTTAATCCTAAATATGACAATACACGAACAATACACCGGCTATTAACCAATCAAAATCCAGGATTCTTATATAAGGTGTAATTAATCTTCCAGTTTCGAGAAAATAATATTATGGGCATGAACATAATCGTTGAAACATAGCTTTAGTGTCATCCCGGAACTGACTATCCATGAATGCATATATAAATGGGTTAACTATATTATTGATAATATACATCTGGTAGAAAAATGTAAACAGAGGTAGTTCTACATCAGATAAATTTTCCCAAAAGTCTTGATATATCCCTTGTATGTTAAGAAGTATTACCACTGGTAGAAAACTAATAATAAACAATAGCGTTATTATGAAAAACATCAACGTCAGTTTGTTTGCGATTCTTATGTGTGCCTTTTTACGCTTTTTAGAACAAGGCGACGGGCATATTTTTGTATTGGCATTGTCAGTGGGCCGTTGTTCTTCTGGTTCAGTGTGTATTTGTTCTGCTGGGTCAGTAGACATTGACTCGTCCGGGTCAGTAGGCCGTTGTTGTTTTGGATCAGTTTGCCTTTCTTCTAGGTCAGTAGGTATTTGTTCTTCTGGGTGAGTTTGCCTTTCTTCTTCTAGGCCATTATATTTTCGTTCTTCTGGGTTAGTAGGCCGGTGTTCTTTTAGGTCAGTTTGCCTTTCTTCTAGGTCGGTAGGTCTTTGTTCTTCTGCGATAGTAGGAGTTAGTATGCCTAGGTCTGTAGTCCTTTGTTCTTCTGTCATATCTACGTCAGTATCTCTTCCTATAAGCTTAGGATTTGCAACTGTCTTGTTTTTGTTTGGATAGGCCTCCGAATTGTTCGTATTCCTTCCGGTTGGGGTATTTATTTTATATTTCTTCTTTATTGTCTTCATCGTAAGAAATCTAATTATGAGTTTCCTGTATATGGTGTATCCGATTTTACTGTATAAAACAATTAATGCAGTTACTATGACAACGATAGTAATTCCTAGTATGCATTCGTATGCAACCCCAGCTATCATGTTACTATTCTTCAACTTCCCACAGCGCGTTCCATTGATTCCATGGTTTTCATTTTTATATGGAAGAGTACCATATATAAAAGGAATGGGCAATGCAACCAAAAATGAAAATAAAAATACTAAGAATACCACCCTTCTTTTGACAAAGACTGTCATTGGTCGTTTTGGTGTCTGACATACTTTCATATACCGCTGTATTGCTATTATTAGTAGTAGTCCAATCGATGTATATGCAGTAGCTCCAATAAAGAATTGTATGGTTTGACATAAGATTCTGTTTGGAAATGTGACGTATTTTACATTTTTCAAAATGTCAGACGAGGCACAATGCACTACTGCTATTAAATCGGAAGTTGCTAGAATGGGGATAAAGTATCTTTCGTCGCTCACCTCATTCATTTGGCATGCATACACTACAATTACAATGCTGTTCCCACATATTCCAACAACTAAATATACTGCAAGCATCAATGTATCTGGAATTAAATTTAATGTCATGTGGTCATTCCATTCATACAAAGTAAAATTTTCCATTTCGAACACAATGCTATGAACTTTAAGTTGAAGTCAATCTCTCTAAAAGTGACCTTAGCTGACCTTAGCTGATCCTGTTTCGACTCTTTGGGTGTACTTGCTACCAAAGACTTTTAAGCAATTTGTCTTTCTTATCGTATGTCTATTGCCATACGTGATGTACGATATTCCAGACAAACGTCGTGCGCACACAATAAGTTATCTATGTTTGTGTTAAATCGATTTATAGTCAAAAATGCTAAATGTTCAAAGTTTAGTTTCAATTTCCCTAATTTAATATATTTTTGAAAAAAATTCCCACGGCTTCGTTTTTTTTTTCAATTATCAAAATGACTTTAGTATCTTTTCGCAATTTTTTTGTTCACAAAACCGGAACAGTAACGAATCAAAACATGCATAATGTAATCCAAAAAGGAAATTATTTGAAATACAATTATCCCAGTATAATGAATTAGTCTCGATATCACGACAGTCAATAGGCACTGGTGATATATACAAAATGCTACAAAGAGAGGAAAAATCGAACACGCATAATTATTAGTGATCGCTCACTTTCCAGCTTGGTACAGACACTCCAATAAAAATGTCCGGGTTAAATAGACGTTAGAGAATACCGAAGGCACAATAAAACAAAAACTGGAAAATCAAGAGAAATTGGCAACATAGGGTACACAAGGCACAAGACGAAGACAAACAAAACAAATGCACAACACAATATGTGTTGAACGCCACTATTCGCAAACAAACAATCAAATGTCAAATTCATCGAAAGAGGCAAAATCAATACCCCAAACACACAAATACATGACAGCTTACTTTCATGGCTTGATACCGACGCTTGAATAAAAAGTGCCTGAGTGAAGAAAAGATAGACGATACAAAAGAGGAAATCAGAAGCCGTAAATAGAAGAGGACCGACAATAAAATGGCAAAATGAAAAAGTACAAAAGGACAAACAACGATCTACAAAACATTACACAGAAAACTGGTTTTATGTGTTCAAACCTCCCCCTCTTATTGAAATGATGCGGTTATGCAAGTGCTTTCCACATGTAAGCAAAGTGCCAATTATCAGATATAGCCGGAAGAACGTTATTATTAAGACCGCTATATTCTCGAACATAATAAAGAGACGTCACTTTGAACAATATTGGAGTAATATCGTGGTGGTCAGTTTTATTGGTGGAGGAAATCTGAGTACCCGGAGAAAACCACCGACCTGCCGCGCAAGTCACTGACAAACGCTATCACATAATGTTGTATCGAGTACGCCTCGCCTGAGCAAGATTCGAACTCACCGATCTTTGCGTTGTGTATTTTGGCACTCTATATGATAAAGTTTAATTTTTCAGTTATGTTCAGCAAGTCAATTCTGAAATAAATGTTAAACAGTGATGGTCATCAATTCTACCAATATCAACAAAACTAACCTCTCGTCTTAACAGAACTCATTAAACACAAAAGAAACAAGACATATGACGTTGGAAATCCAGATCCTGGCTTGATTGATTTTGGTTGATTTTTGTTGTTTAACGCCACTTTCAACAATATGTCAGCTATATCATGGCGACCATTGTTAGTGGTGGAGGAAGACGGAGTACCCGGAGAAAACCACGGACCCTGGGGAAGAAATTGGTAAACTTTATCACTTGCGGCTGCGATTCGAGTGCACCTTTTTCTGTAATTTACAAAGCTGGACGCGAACCTAAGCCGTATTGGTGATAGGATTGTATGAGCTGTTAGATCCAGCGACCTAACTCATTGCGCCACCCGGGCCCCAAATCCAGGCTTGAGACAACACAAACATGTAGTTTAATAGACACAGTTTCTCCGGGTACGCCTGTTTCATCCAGCAATAAAACTGGCCGATACTCTATCATTGAAATATTGTTGAAAGTGGCATTAAAACAGTTATAATCAATAATCATTTAACACAGCCAGGAAATACATTCACAGTCGGAACATATTTTTAACTTGTCAAAACGGACATTATGTATATGTACGAATCAAGTATTACTGCTCCCTCCTTTTCTTATTCGATGAGTTGGTTGTTTTTTGTTTTTTTTGGAGACGAGAGTACTCGGTAGCTTCAACGATATCGAAAACATTGACAGAAATATTGAACGGGTTTGACAACGAATTTTGAATGCCGCTGGAAAAGTATGCCGAGTTGAGATGTGGCAAAAAGTTATATTCAATTGAAAATGGACCCAAGAAAAAACCCATAATAACATTAATAAGTTAGTCTTAGAATTATACGTGTGATAACGGTTTATTTCATTGTTTGTTACTTTCAAGGAATATCGATTTTAAGATTTTTTTTATTTTTAGCACAAACCCCGATCAACTTTCTATGTAGGTTATGGATTTAATTGATATAATTGTTTGCTTTTGATCCTTAAGATTAAAAAAAAATTATATCCTGTCATAGTCCTAGCAAAATATTTGTCTGGCATGTGGGACATCTCACTTCCGTTTCCATTCTACTGGTACCTTCATTTGTTCCTACCATTGTACCAGTTGTTACCTACTATACATGGATACACGTTCTAAGAAAAGCTTAGAGCCATTCCCGTGTGGCATGTAGAAAATCTCACTTCCGTTTGCTCTATACTGGTACATTCGTTCTTTCCTACCATTGCAGCAGTTGTTACTTACTGCATATGCATATACGTTGCAAGAACAGTTTAGAGTTATTCCGAAATTTCAAATCCACGAAAGCGTAAACGAAAGGATTGGCTATGTTATTGATGATAAACATATGATACAAGAAGATAATTCCTGGTCGATGTGATTTGGACAGTTGTTCCCAGAAATATGGAGAAATGCCTTCGATGATTAGCAATATAACCTTAGGAACGTAACTTAGTAGAAACACTATTGTAATTACCAGATACATCATTGTAATTTTATTAGTCAGTTGACGATTTTTTATTTTTCGACTCTTTGAAGTAATATATTTAATTTTCACTTCTTTGTCGCCATTTGTTGGAATATTATTTGAAGTTGCTACCGGTTCATCTAATGGCGTAGCATCGCAATTTACATCCATATCTTCAACCCGAGTAGCTGACGTCACATGTGTGTCTTCCTTAGAGAATGTTAATGATTCCTGTTCTTCCAGTTTGATATTTAGTTCCGGTCGTGTGTGTGTTTGCTAATATTTATCACATTTTAATGTTTTATATACTGTGTATACAATTTTACTGTAAAGACCGATAAGAACTATGACTATGATAAAGGCACATAAGCCTACGACAACTTCGTAAATAGATCGTACCAGTTTGTTACCTTCTTTTTCTTTCCCACATCGACTTCCGGTAATTATGTATTCTGGGGTGTTGAATGGAACAACGCCATAAACTAAAGGAATAGGTATCGCAAGCAAAACCGCAAAGACAAAGGCAGTGCAAACTATACACCATTTAACATACAACAGCATCGGCGGTCTTAGCAGTTTGCATACGTTGATATATCTTTGAACTGCAATTATAACCAATAACCAAATGGGCATGTAGGTGGTTAGTCCAATGAAGAATTGCCCAATCTGACACAATATAACATTAGAAAACCTAACGTGGTGTGTATTCTGGTAAATGCACCATTGTGAGATGTATGATACAGTTATCATATCACAAACTGCCAAAATTGGTACAAAATAACGCTCGTAATTTTTTCCTTCATTTGGAATGTATATACAGCAATGACAATTAGATTACCAAACACACCAATAATAAGACCCAATGAAAGTATCACAATATTTGGAATTAAGTTTTGCGTAATCTCAGCATTCCATTCTTCCAGTGTTATTTTCGACATGTTTTCCTCACACGGTAGCCACACCTTAACAAGTACTCTCCCTGTCAACGATTTTTAAATTATTTGGCTGTCCATTCTTTTGCGTTTGAGTGTACTTGATGAATGTTCTGAGCGAGCGTACTTGATGAATGTTCTGAGCGAGCGTACTTGATGTATGTTCTGAGCGAGCGTAGTTGATGAATGTTCTGAGCGAGCGTACTTGGCGTAGATTTGTTTATATTATTATTCCATCAAATTCGTCGTGTACATTAAATTAGATATCTATATTGTTATTAAGTTATTCCCAACTTCTACGAATGACATTTTTTGACATGTGTCAAATGAATGCTAAATGTATTTTTCCTCCTTTAAACAAACATACAACAAACAACACTCCTCGAAGCTTAATATCAAAGTAAAAATTTTAAAAATATGTCCTTGTTTCTTTCTACTTCCCTATTACTTACATCACATCTACTTTTATAATCATGCACTACTTCTATTACTACAATAATAAACCTGATACATTTGTGTCACGCAGTGATGTTAAGGTTGTCTGGAATGTCCTTTATACCTGAACGAAAGAGGAACTCTTCTTTGTAATTGCGACGATATCAATATCAATATTGAAACTTTGCTCTTTGGGAACGATAAGTATAGTTATGACGTCAACTCCAAAATATCTGGAAAAGTTCGAACTTTTATAAATCAATCAAACAGATTTTAGGGCTGTCAGCAATTTTGTTTTCACTTTTTCACTTGTACTTCTGTCTTTCTTCTTATCAGTGTTAAAATTTTAAATGTCTATTGTTTGTGTTTTGTTTTGCTGTCATTAATTCATGTGTATATTTTGTAAGGAGAGTTTTGTTTATGTACAATAAAATATTATTAAACTAAAGGTTGTCTTGTTTTTTTTCAGCATAAATTTATGACAATTGATGAGAATGTAATATTTTCATGACGCATGTCTACATCTGTTTTTTTGAATAGCATTGTTGTACGACTTTGATAAATCTATACTGTCGTACTGAATATTAAATAATTATGTGTTCGTTATGATAGAATAGTAAATACTAAATAATGCCATTTATAAATTAATAGAAACAAACGTAACAATTTCCAAGCATTTTGATTTTTGGTTATCTGTCAATCTGTTTGCAAGAGGCGGTGCTTATGATACTTTTCCGGAAGTCGCGATCATTTCGTGCTTGCATTTGACAACACCTGTACAAAGGCATGCACGACAAAAGTTACGCCAAGACTCGAGTACACAGAAGTTTTACATTATTAATGTGGTGAGTATTGTTTTTAATAGAAATTTACCTTCTATTTTATACCAAGATCCTACATTTATAAATACACCAACGTTACGTTTTAAATGAAATAACCCTTGCGCCATAATCACGGACATTCTACTTCACGTATCAATGCATGTATTACCCATTTCTGTTAGTGGGTAACAGATCGACAGTGAGAAAAATATTTGTCAATGGCGCAAATTTAGTGTATGGGAGCAAGTCCCTGTGACCCAGTTGGGAACACTTGGTAGTAATACATTACATCATCAGCCTATCATGCATCACAAATGTACATTTTTATTTATTTAATTAATTATAAACGGAAACCACGATTTGCCACCAACTTTAAGATAAAGAAAATCTTCATTTCAAGTCGATAAGACATGCACAGATTAATCAATTTGCCTACCATTAATGTGTGGGTAAAATGGGGGGAGGGGGAGGGGGAGGGGGTGATGGTGCGCGGGTGAACTCAAAGCTAATTGTAGCTATGGGCAGCACTGGTCCACAACGGTCAGGTTGCAGGTTCCGTTGTGGAGTCCTGATATGAGTATACTGTCTTACTTTTTAGTCTTCGTTATGTTCATGATCTGAGTATCAGGAGATTGTTATTTGTATATACTACAGAAGGGTGATACAAAAATTTAGGAGCCGTCGTGATCGTGATCGTATGGTAGTTGAATTAACAAGTATCTGTGCAATCAGTGCCTATCACCTTTAAAGTTGCGAGTTGGAATCCCGCACATGGCGAAGTGTACTCGATACAACATTATGTGATTGAGTTTGTCAGTGATTTGCGACAGATATGTCGTTTTCTCCAGGTACTCCAGTTTCCTCTACAAATAAAATGGCGGCTACATAACACTAACCTTAACCCTAGAAAAATGTATTTATGTATATACACCTACTTTAATTATCATACAAAAATGATAATGACTGCATGATAAATACTACTTCTTGATTTTAACCAAGTTCTGTCTTTAAGTAAATTATGACAATATCAGCATTGAAAGTGCAACTTAATTATTCATTAGCTACGAAGAATATTGATCTTTTTGTCCCTTCCCCCAATTTTTTGGCAAAAATTTAACTTAATTACAGCTTCAGTTCATGGTACTTTGCTATATTTTATATCTTTAATTTCTGACAAAATTTCACACACATGATTTGCTGGACCCTCAGGAGATGAGATGCTTGTTGGTTTCTGTGTGTTACTGAGTCCATCTGATTATTGCATCAATTTAGAATTTTTATATCTTTAAATGAATAATACACAGATCAAGTTTGTTCTTGCAGTTTCCTTTCAAAAGACAACATTTTAATATCTAACATCTCTGGTGAGTGACAACAGGCTCCCTGGAATCAATTTGTTCACTCTATAAAGGGGTTGTATTAAAAGCATATAATATCGCATGTATTTTTTTTATTTAAGGTGGAAATGTCGAAATTGTCTATTAAATTTAGCTTGATACATGTATAGTGAGACCTTTGACTAAGTTGGTATTTTATTTTCAGAGTTAACACAGAAAAAAACAAATGATGAGTTAAACTCAAAGAAGATTTAAATACCACAGAAGAATCAGCATAAAGTTGGAAGGAACAGGAATATTTGACTTAAAAAGAACTAAGATATACATGTATTACATGTGGTAGTAAACAGGACATATTTTTCAAGATTATCTATGCAAAAAATGTACATATAATGTGAAACAATGTGTTTGATTCCTCATAGTCTACTTGCGATTTTTCATGTATAAATCCAACGAATACAATGGCATGGATAATTTGGATTCAATATTCAGTGATCAAAGACAAAAAGATGTGATGAATTAAGTGATTGATTATTTATTTAATGATTCGGTTGGCGGATACCGTATTAGTAGATTTTATCCCTTGCTTCTGGTTCGGGTTAAAATACTAATATCCACCAACCCATGAATAAAACTGAAAACACATTCTGGCTTCCATGAATTATTTCGATTCTGATATGTCTAAGAGTACAAATACGGTAGTATATTTTGATTGGAAGACGGTTGTTATATTTACGCTTACGGAATATGTTGCACACAATTTATGCTACCAAATTCGAGGAGACGATAATTCATCAACATGTACATCTACGACGGGAAAGTCAGTCACATGCACCTGTGCATGTGCTATTGAGATTACACCCAATTGATGAATCGCTCGTTTGTTCACAAAGCGAAAGAAGGACGTCATGTTAGAATTAAAATTAGGTGTTTGTTCGATTATTTTTTTGTGATATACTAAATCTTAGTTTACAAAAAAGTATCCAACAAACATCTCATTGCAATAACACTATTATGACAGAAGCATGTCAACTGTTGAAAATCACCCTACTTATTCATTTAAAAAAATACTTTGTCTGTTATAATATTTTTGGATTTTCATCAAACTTATAACTCTAATAAGACTATTTTCTGTAGTTTTTAATGGAAATAATACAATAAATTATTTTTTTACAAATAATTGTTTTAAAAGAAAACTTAGCTATTGCCATCACTTAGCATCCATCTTCGTCCATAAACATTTAAAACTATGTTTTACTAACCACAGGCCCAATTAGAGCCAAACATGGTAGAAATATTACCTTGTAAACATTACATGTTTTTTTCATTTGATTCAGAAATTCAACATGGCTGCTACGACCAATTCTTTCTGATGCTGAAATTTCAAAATCTTCTTTGAAACCACATGTGGGATGAACATGTTATTTTGTAGGAATGTGTCATATATGACCATCTTAAAAAGTTTTGTTTTTGACCATCGGAAATTTAAGATGGTCACCGTTTCAGGAGAAATAAAGAAAAATAATTCATCTCAGAAACTAGATATTTCATTGAACCCAAACTGAACATGAGTAATCGTTGGATGATCCCTTAAATATAAATATTTTTTCTCTGATAATCAGAAATCCAAGATGATCATGAGGACAAATTTAACATAGGGCCCTACAGGAAAAACATTTCACAATTATTCCTATTTGAAAAATTGAAGCATTTGTAAACAAATTTGGCTTTGCAAAATATCTGGTTTTAAGATGAAAATTGGTGGCATCAAAATAGTGTATGAATACACACTCATGTTTTGCTTTGTTTTTAATCTTTTTGTTGATCTGAAATCCAAGTTAGCAGACAGCACATGCTTTGGGGGCCTCAGGTTTACTCTTGTTGATCCAATTTAATTTGGATTCTTTAAATAATCGAGACAAGTGAGTCTTATTTTATCTTCTTATTTTTCTATTGTTAGGTTGTTAGTGAATGGTGATTATTTATACACATTGCGACATAACCAATCGAACATACATCCAATACAAAAAAATGTTATACAGTGTCCTCAATTCTAGATAGTGAGGTGCATTATAAAGGATGTTAATTAGATTTAAAGGACTTTTTGGTTGATCAATATTGGTAAAGTTTGAAAATTTTGTTTTACTTTATCAAAATGGGGTTTATATATCTATTTGAAAATGAATAATTTAGAAGAAATGACACTCCTAATCAATATTATTAATATATACCCTTCCCTCTTTTTGTATCTTTCTATGATGCCCTGTTTCAATTTGAAATTTGCCTACACAAATTCTGAATTTACTAAATATTTTTGCTTTCCAAATTTGAATGTGAAAGATAGTAATTTATTTTACCAAGATCTATCTCGATACATTTTAATAATGAAATAATATTCTAATGAATGAATAGGTACAATTTGGGTTGTATTTCAGTTTTCATTTTTTATCATAAAATTTTAAGTAGAAATCCATATGCTTTACACATGACATGCTATTATGAAGGACAAGTCCAAAATACCAAATGCATTTATCCATTGCAAATAAAATCTGACAAGACAAGGTAATGAAGACAGATTAAGATATTTCTATATAAAAGGTGGCACATCTTGGTCATCTTGTAACTATGGTTTTAGTGGGATATTCAGACAAAATTGATTGAGAACTAACTCTTTGTTGGCCCTCCCACAAGTGCTTGGGATATGAAATCTCTCTTATTAACTTTCTGTTTGCATATTTATTTTGAATAACAGGTCTTTATTATTTACTCTCTTTTTACTTTATTAAACATGTGTATATCCATACATTCGAATGGTAATACTATCTTAAATGTGTCTGCTATTCAGTGCCGTCTTAACGCAAGGGCACGACGGGTAGTTGCCCTGTGGCCCCACGAGCATAGGGACCCATGCTAATATATGTATGTTGTGTATGGCATGTTTTGTAATGGTTAACACTGATTTTGTTGGAAGTACCAATACAATAAATATATATTTAATATGATCGACAATTACAGTTTTATTCCTGTGGCTGTCAGTGGTTGTGTAGGTAGGGGCCCCAGTGCACTGCTTTTCCCAGGGCCTAGTATGTTGATAAGACGGCCCTTTATTTGTCCTACATCTTTTGCGCCATCTTCCGAATAACGAGGGCATTCGTGAGCAGCTTCGTTGTCAGTAATGTGAGTATAACTAACTGGGTAATAATCAATTGTTTTAGCTTTGCAGGAAGCTCTCATAAAATTAAAACCACAGCACAAAATCCAGGTAACTATTATTCCAAATAGAGGTCAAATAGCGAGTCATAACCCAAAACATATCTGCTGGATTTGCACTGCCATACCTCTCCTTACAACTGGGAACTTCCCACATGTCAACTTTGCAACTGGCATGGGCTTTTCCTGTGTTCCATAACAGTCGGGGAGGACCTGTTGAGTTTCTTGCTTTAAAGATCGAATATACATGTAACATGTAAGTTTTGTTTACCATCGACATAACTGGCATATCACCACCGACACCCACATCAGCTGGACAGGAAAAATCATGAAACATTACTCCATGAGATGCATGGACAGATGCTAGTGGGGCAGGAACTGCCTACCCTTCCCGAACACCTGAATTCAGTTCCAGTTTTTAGTGGGTTCGTGTTACTTGATCTTTAGTTTTATATGTATGTTTTGTGGATAGTTGTTTGTCCTTTTGTACTTTTTTTGTTGGTCATTGTTTTGTCAGTTCTTTTTCAATTTACGGATTCTGATTACCCCTTTTGTATCTTCAAACTCTTCTTACACAAAACAGATCATTAAATAGTTGATCCTAATCGTCAAAGTCAGAAGGGAATATGAATGGGACATTTAGATTTCTTAAAATTTGGAGACAGTAAATTAGAAGTCATTTCAAAAGCGAGGGATATGACAGCTTACAACTCTTAAAAACAAGAATATGTTTCTGAATGACATAGTCTGCTAATCAGAGTAGTCCGTTCCACACTCCGAAACCAGTGTCAAAAACAAAATGTGCTTTGGAAACTTCCATCGTCCATTGGCATTGGTCTCGGCTCGACATATAACTTGGACAATAGAACTGACAAGACGTTCATCTTTGGTATTACTAAAGTTGTTTTTTTCTGCCTGACATCAAAATGGACAGAAATTTATTTCAAACCGCAAGTAAAGACTTGCTTTGGTTAGATAAAGTACACAATGTATGTGTAGCCGGAGGCCAGTGGAACACTTCATCCTCAAAGGCATAAAGTAATTCTTTACAAAAAACAGTATCTGTAATTGGTGATTTTTCCCTTAGTGTCCATCTTTTTGAATTTAAGTTTTGCACC
>MJUT01023287.1:786435-799565 GCA_002080005.1 Gigantidas platifrons
CAACGCCATAAACAAAAGGAATAGGTATCGCAAGCAAAACCGCAAAGACAAAGGCAATGCAAACTATACACCGTTTAACGTACAATAGCATCGGCGGTCTCAGCGGTTTGCATACTTTGATATATCTTTGAACTGCAATTATAACCAATAAGAAAATGGGCATTTAGGTGGTTAGTCCAACAAAGAATTGAGCAATTTGACACAATATGATATTATAAAAGCTAACGTAGTACGTATTTTTGTAAATGTACCATAGTGAGTTGTATGATGCACTTATCATATCACAAACTGCCAAAATTGGTACGAAATAACGCTCGTCATTTTTCTCCTTCATTTGGAATGTATATACAGCAATGACAATTAGATTTCCAAACACACCAATAATAAGGTACAATGAAAGTATCACAATATTTGGAATTAAGTTTTGTGTAATTTCAACATTCCATTCTTCCAGTGTTATGTTCGACATGATTTCCTCAGACAGTAGCCACACTTTAACAAGTACTCTCCCTGTCAACCACTTTTAAATTATTTGGTTATCCATTCTTTTGACTTTGAGCGTACTTGATGAATGTTCTGAGCGAGCGTACTTGATGTAAGTTCTGAGCGAGCGTACTTGATGAAGGTTCTGAGCGAGCCCACTTGATGTAGGTTCTGAGCGAGCGTACTTGATGTAGGTTCTGAGCGAGCGTACTTGATGTTGGTTCCGAGCGAGCGTACTTGATGTAGGTTGTGAGCGAGCGTACTTGATGTAGGTTCTGAGCGAGCGTACTTGATGTAGGTTCTGAGCGAGCGTACTTGATGAATGTTCTGAGAGAGAGTACTTGATGTAGGTTCAATTATATTATTATTCCATCACATTCGTCGTGTGCGTCTATGTTTTTTTTAAGTTATTCCCAGGTTCTACGAATGCTATTTTGGCATGCCAAATGAATGCAAAATGTATTTGTTCCTCAGTTAAACAAACATGCAACAAACAGTACTCTTCTAAGCATAATATCACAATAAAAATGTAAAAACGAAATATGTCCTTGTTAGTTTCTATTTCCTTATTATTTACATCACATTTTCATTTTCAATTGTGCACTATTTTTATTGCTACAATAAAAATCGGGAAATAATGTTGTCAGTCTTGAGTTTTCTGGAATAACCTTCATCAGATACACTCAAAATCGAGAAATTGGAAAAACAAATAATTCAAAAGTGTTTGGGAGAAATAATACCAAAAGTCAAAATCGTCTAAGTTCATCAATGCCTGAGGTAGGAAACCATTAAGGGTGTAGACCTGGGTTACCCTAAAATTTTCCCATCATTCAATTTTTTTTAAATTTGCATCATGGAATAGTTATGTCTAAATACATTATCTGCCAAAGTTTCAAAAAATTCCACCGTGCCGTTTTCTCCATAGCACATCCTAAATATAGCAATATTAGGGGTATTCTTGACGCCAGATGGTAATACTAGTTTCGGAAGATTCTAATAGATATGCACATTTATTTGTGATTGAAAGGAAATATTTTGGCTTTAATACACTTGAGAGTGTTGTTGTTGAATAGATATGAAATATCTAGCATATCTGAATATCCTGTTTGGAGATAATCACGTGCAAAACAGTGAAAATTGCAAAAAAGGGGGATGCCCTGAGGACCACCTTGGTATTAAAAATCGGATTAAAAAATATCCTGTCATTTAATTTCCACCAAAAAATGTCACACTGAAGAATAGACAGATAGATATCATTGCACCAAATTTTACAAACTTTTACCGTCAGCTTTTTAAAATATTTAGATTTATGTTTTCCATGGATGGCACCCAGAAAAGGAAATTGTCGAGGAAAGTTATCACACACCTATCTTTTGCTAGTTTCTTTGTTTGTGAGATAAAAATTAACTAGTTACCAATAACAAAAAGCTTTTGAATTCTTATAATTGACACAGTGAATGTCCAAATTACTAAATGACTACATTTGTCTTTTTTATTTTCAGGTTAGCTGGGGAGGGAGAGTGGTGGTTTTAGGGTGACTCTACTTGATTAATTCATAACACAAACACACACAAAAAAAAACCCAAAACACAGACAGCCACCCAGCTGTATTGTTATATTCCTTCAAATTCGGTGCTCCAGTTGTATTCGTTTGATTCTGATTATTCTTTAGTTGTCTTAAGAGAAGGGGGCGGCGGTATAAGAGAGGATCAGATATTACAATGTTTTTCCCAAACATAGCTTTCTATTTTTTTTACTACCAAACAAGAATTTGCTATATAGTTTCATAATATTAAAGATTCTGGTGTATATATCTAATTTTTTTTACAAACCCTTGAAATTCAATAGAAAAAGTTTGTCACACAAATAGTTTTACATTTCTGGCATTTTTGACAACATATTTCGATGAAAATTTTTTCTGGAAAGAGATATTTCGATGATATTTTGTGGGCACCGGCATATAATAATAACACACTGCCTGACATTGGCATAAGCAGCAATAAGATATAAAAATGCAAGG
Source organism: Gigantidas platifrons (assembly GCA_002080005.1). Taxonomy (NCBI): domain Eukaryota; kingdom Metazoa; phylum Mollusca; class Bivalvia; order Mytilida; family Modiolidae; genus Gigantidas; species Gigantidas platifrons. The sequence continues at coordinate 788,939 of MJUT01023287.1, forward strand.
AGCACAGCTATGTAAAGGTAAAAGAAAAAGTAGGTTTTTTTTAACTGGCCATATCCAATGTAAACAATCTTTGTCATCAAGAAGCTTGGAATTGAGGGAGAATTTTCAAACCCACAGATGATCATGTATTTGAGAAGACACTGAAAAAAGAGTTATCTCCCATACCCCAGGCCTAACCCCTTAAGTTAAATAATAATTGCATTATTTAGAAACTGACCTGTAAATTTAAATATCAAATACATGTAGAAGGACTAGTAAAAGTAAAACAACATAAGCTTACATAAGTTATGGACATTTAGGAAGAAAAATAAAATAACTCATATATAAAGTTCAAGATTAGAATTTGAGTTTTTTTTTTCCAATTATGGTCATTCAGTTACGTATTTTACTCTCCTGTGGAAAACACTTGCATCATCGCATCATTTCAATAAAAACGAGTTTAGTCCCGACGATTTTAATGTCTTTACCAAACCTGGAATGTGGAAGGTCATTTACAGGTGTTAGGAGAACTTCTCAAAAGCAACAGTCATATACCATTAAACTTATATGCCCATAACAATCGCTTCATTACATGTTAGGGACCGTCGTGGTCGTGATCGTATGGTAGTTGGATTTACAACTACCTATGCAATCAGTGCCTATCACCACTAACGTTTTCAGTTCAAATCCCGTTCAGACGAGGTGCACTCGATACAACATTATGCAATAAAGTTTGTCAGTGACTTGCGACAGGTCGGTGATGTTCGCCGGATACCGCGGTTTACTCCACCAATAAAACTGACCGCTACTGACAATATTGCCTGTCTCAATCTAATCGATATAGAGACAGAAAAAGACTAATTTGTCGTTGGCGTTCATTGGTTCTTACTTAGCTCTTTTTTGATTGGTAGAGCTATTTTTAGATACAAATACTGGGAAAACTCTTCTTTTCCATTTTCTGACTCTATAGAGCGTACCATTTTCTTATTTTCGCCGCAAACACAGCACACTTTTGTTGATTTGCTCGGTGTTAAGCTGATCGAACTCATGTTTACAACATCTTCTCAGCATCATCATCATCATCTCTGTTTGAATATTTCTCCCGCTTGTTTACACCGGAAGTTCAATATTTATGAAAAAACGGTCTAATTTTATTTCATGATTTTTATAGAAAAATAAACTCTTTACCTTTAAAATACTCATTTGTATCAGTTAAAATAGATTAAAGATAAAAAAGATCAAGGATTATATAGTGATGACGTCACCTACGTAGAAATTCCACTGCGACAGATTAGTGTTTATCTGTGCCTTGAGACGAGGTACGAGCCAGGGGACAGAACTCGTCAGTCTATACGATATAACTGAATAATGTATTGAAAATGGTGTTAAACACGATAACCCTAATCACAATCATTTCATCACATGTACCATCCATCTACTTTCCTCTCAAAGTACTCTACTAGTTTATAGATAATTAATTGTCTAATTAAAACGTTTATGTTCGATATAGCCATCGTATGACTGCTAACATACATGGAATGAAACATAACGCCAACATTTGATGCATCCATTTACATTAAGGTGAGGAAATGTTTTTTTTCTACTGAAGAAAATTTGCTATATCATTTTACTGTAGCATTAAAATGATGAAATAGTCTGTATTTTTGATCGGTCTGAAGTGCGTTGGGGTAAGCAATTTTTTGGTAATTTGTCTTTTTGAAAAATGGCCCAGACATATATTTTCAAAGGAAGAACATTTCAATGCCTATGAGTTTATATATAATATCAGAAAAGCACTTAAATAATGCACATGCACAGTTAAATGATCAAAGACGACGAGAACGAAAACAATACAATTTGATTTTAATTGATTGATTTTTTGTGTTTTAAGGCCACATTCAGCAATACTTCCGCTATAACATGGCGACCAGTTTTAGTGGTGGAGGAAGCCGAAGAGAACCACCGACCATGGGATAGCAACTGGTAAATTTATCACTTGTGGCCGCGAGTCGAGTGCACCCTTTTTTTTAATTTACAAAGCCGGGCGCGAACCCACGCCGTATTGGTGATAGGCTTGTATGAGTTGTTAGGTAATACAACTACCTAACTCATTGAGCCACCCGGGCTCTTTGAAAAAAGAAAGGACATTCAAGTTTCTCCTACCATTTATATAGTTGATCTTCTTGCACTGTTCTTAGTCGATGTTGTCCCTCCTGTATAGGCCCTTTGGTTTACTTAATCCCAAAACTTTTTAAATTACGGGGCTTTAAAACCTTTTGATTTTGAGTGTAACTGATGTTTACTACAGTGACTAATTATAATGTCGGATAATTATTCATATCTGTTCGTCATTGTTTGATATATAATGTATGTATGTATGTTTCTGGTTAATAAATAAAACATGTGGTTGAAAAGTAAAAGATGTTGTTCTAAAGCCAAATACGTATTATTGATGAGATGCGACCTCAAACAGTTCCCCAAACACAGTAATATGACACCTGTTTGTGTTCAGTGAGTTCAGTTAAGATGATTAATCGTTTTTTTTTACATTGGTGGAATTAATGACCATCCTCGTATACACTTTCTTTTCATAATTAAATGAATTAATTTCTGGTAGGACCGGCGTGGTCGTGATCGTATGGTAGTTAAATTTCAACTACCTATGCAATCAGTGCCTATCGCTACTAACGTTGTGAGTGAGTTCGAACTACGCTCGGGTGAGGTGTACTCGATACAACAGTATGTGATAAAGTTTGTCAGTGACTTGCGGCAGGTCACTGATAAATTGACCGCCACGATATAGCTGAAATATTTTTGAAAGTGGCGTTATGCACCATAACCCTATTCAAACCAACACCAATAGCTGGTAAGCAATAAAACAATTGGAGATAAAAAATAATTCAGCTTATCCTAATGTACATTTTATAATATATATACATCGAAGTACATGGAAGGTAAAAAGGTCAGATTTAGATAATGTTAAGAAAAATACGTACTCCATCAGCAACACTAAATGAATAAATAAATCATAAAAGGAAGTTAATTCCATAATTCTAACATGACCTCCTTCTTTCGCTTTGTTACCAAACGAGCGAGTTATCCACAAAATCATACACAAAACGAAGTCATGTAAAGACATGGAGTGTGGAAAAAAGAACTTAGAGTGGATTTTGCAGGCTTCCCGCGGTTCACATATTATGCTAGGGCCCGGGTGGCTCAATGAGTTAGGTAGTGGATTACCTAACAACTCATACAAGCCTATCACCAATACGACGTGGGTACGCGCCCGATTTTTTAAATTACAAAAAAGGTGCACTAGACTCGCAGCCGCAAGTGATAAAGTTTATCAGTTGCATGCCCATGGTCGATGGTTCTCTCCGGGTACTCCGGCTTCTTCCACCACTAAAACTGGTCGTCATGATATAGCTGAAATATTGCTGAAAGTGGCGTTAAACACCAAAAATCAAATCAAATCAAAATCATATTATGCTGATTGCAAGCATTGAAAATATATTCTCTAGATCCCATTTTTGGAAGCTGGTAGTATTTTGCTTAATCATAATCGTTTAACCATAGCTGGATATAAGGTATGTTCGGTGCTGGCTGTTTTCATATTAAATACACAAAAACATACATCTTGAAATCCAGTTTTGAGGAAAACAATATGGGCATGAACACAATCGCTTAATCATAGCTGTATTATATGTATGCATGTTGCACGTTGCTTTGATATATTTATTGAATACACAGAAACAAATATTGAACAGACATATCATGTTTGGGATGGGTATTTGCGAAAAATACTAGTCAATAGACGAAATATTGAAATATTTGCCGAGCCGATAGGCGAGTGAAATTTAGTCTCAAGACTGGTATTTTTCGCAAATAGACCTCCCAATATGATATATCTGTTTAATTACACAGAATATTATTTAGAACACTGGCTAAATAAATATTACTTTTTGCTTGTCGTTTTCAGGAATATTCTGTTTTCATTGTTTTTTTGAGGAATGTTTTAACTTGTTATAAACCTTTTGAGGAATTTTGATTTTTGTTAATTTTTTTTTACTGCTTTACGCTTACATCGGAACACTTCCGTGTTTCAAATTTAATTAACCACGTTACCTTACGCATAAAGGTTAAGAAGATATATTCCGAATGAATTTGGCGGTTTGATGCACGTGAGGGTAAAACAGTGAAATACGTTTTCGCAAATACCACGACACAGAGGGGAAAAAGTTAAATCCTCATGCAAATAATCCAGCAGCGGTAAAAATGAACGAAATTAATCCTAAATATGAAAATACACGAAAAATACACCGGCTATTAACCAATCAAAATCCAGGATTCTTATATAAGCTGTAATTAATCTTCCAGCTTCGAGAAAAAAAAAATATTATGGGCATGAAAATACTCGTTTAAACATGGCTTTAGTGTCATCCCGGAACTGACTATCGATGAATGCATATATAAATGGGTTAACTATGTTATTGATAATATACATCTGGTAGAAAAATGTAAACAGAGGTAGTTCAACATCAGATACATTTTCCCAAAAGTCTTGATATATCCCTTCTATATTAAGAAGTATCACCTTTGGTAGAAAACTAACCATAAACAATAGCGTTAATATGAAAAACATCAACGTCAGCTTGTTTGTGATTCTTCTGTGTGCCTTTTTACGCTTTTTAGAACAAGACGACGGGAATGTTTTTGTATTGGCATTGCCAGTAAGCCGTTGTTCTTCTGGTTCCGTATGTATTTGGTCTGCTAGGTCAGTAGGCTTTTGTTCGTCCAGGTCAGTAAGCCGTCTTTCTTCTGGGTCAGTTTGCCTTTCTTCTAGGTCGGTAGGTCTTTGTTCTTCTGAGTTAGTATGACTTTGTAAGCCTAGGTCAGTAGTCCTTTGTTCTTCTGTCATATCTACGCCAGTATCTCTTCCTGTTAGTTTGAGATTTGCAACTGTCTGGATTTTGTTTGTATAGTCCAAATTGTTCATATTCCTTCCGGTTGGCGTATTTATTTTATATTTCTTCTTCATTGTCTTCATGGTAAGAAATCTAATTATGAGCTTCCTATGTACGGTGTATCCGATTTTACTGTATAAAACAATTAATACAGTTACTATGACAACGGTAGTAATTCCTATTATGCATTGGTATGCAACCCCAGCTATCATGTTACTATTCTTCAACTTCCCACAGCGCGTTCCATTGATTCCATGGTTTTCATTTTTATATGGAAGAGTACCATATATAAAAGGAATGGGCAATGCAACCAAAAATTAAATTAAAAATACTAAAAATATCAGCCCTCTTTTAACAAAGACTGTCATTGGTCGTTTTGGTGTCTGACATACTTTCATATAGCGCTGTATTGCTATTATCAGTAGTAGTATAATCGATGGATATGTAGTAAGTCCAATAAAATATTGCATGGTTTGACATAAAATTCTGCTTGAAAATGTGACGTATTTTACATTTTTCAAAATCCCATACGAGGCACCATACACTACTGCTATTAAATCGGAAGTTGCTAGAATGGGGATAAAGTATCTTTCGTCGCTCACCTCTTTCATTTGGAATGCGTACACTACGATTACAATGCTATTCCCACATATTCCAACAACTAAATATACTGCAAGCATCAATGTATCTGGAATTAAATTTAATGTCATTTGGTCATTCCATTCATACAAAGTAAAATTTTCCATTACGAACACAATAAAATACAATTTAAATTGAAGTCAATCTTTCTAAAGGTGACCGTAGCTGATCTTGGCATTCCTGTGTCGACCTTTTGGTGTACTTGCTTCCAAAAACCTTTAAGCAATTTGCCTTTCTTATCGTATATATATTGCCATACGTGATGTACGATATTCCAGACAAACGTCGTGCGCACACAATAAGTTATCTATGTTTGTGTTAAATCGATTTATAGTCAAAAATGCTAAATGTTCATCAAAGTTTAGTTTCAATTTCCTTAATTTAATATATTTTTGAAAAAAATTCCCACGGCTTCATTTCTTTTTTTTCAATTATCATAATGACTTTAGTATCCTTTCGCAATTTTTTGTTACAGAAACACGTCGTGCGCACTAAATTAGATATCTATATTTGTTTTAAATCGATTTAAAAATAGACAAAAAATGTTAAATAACACACAAGTTCATAAACTCTACTTTCAATTTCCTTAATTTAATATATTTTTGAACAAATTTATCACGACTTCAATTGATTTTTTTTAATTTGATGACTTTAGTATTCTTCCGTAATGGTTTGTGCACACAGCCGAAACAGGAACGAATTAAAATATGAAAAATCTAATTCAAAAAGGAAATTATTTAAAATAATATGATCCCAATGTAAGTCATTAGTCTCGTTATCACGACAGCCAAAACTAGTGATACATACCAAATGACCAGTTTTACCAAAAACAAACAATTCTACACACACAAAAAAGTTCGAAAATTCAATTGACAAATTGTAGAAAGAGAGCAAACATTTAACACACACATTAGTGATGGCTCACTTTACAGCTTGGTGCAGACACATTAGTGATGGCTCCCTTTACAACTTGGTGCAGACACATTAGTGATCGCTCACTTTCCAACTTAGTGCAGACACTCCATTAAAAAATTCCGGGTTAAAAAGACGTTAGAGAATACCGAAGGCGCAATAAATAAAGGAAAATCCAGAGGAATTGGCAACATTGGGTACACAAGACTCAAGATGAAGAAAACCAAAGCAAAAACACAATACAATATGTGTTGGACACCACTATTCGCAAACAAAAAATCAAATGCCGAAAGAGGCAAACACACATTTACATGACAACTCACTTTCATGGCTTGATACCGACACTTCAATAAAAAGTACCTGGGTGAAGAAAAGATAGACGATACAAAAGAGGTAATCAGAAGCCGTAAATAAAAGAGGACCGACAATAAAATGGCAAAATGAAAAAGTACAAAAGGACGAACAACGATCTACAAAACATTACACAGAAAACTGGTTTTATGGGTTCAAACCTCCCTTCTTATTGAAATGATGCGATCATGCAAGTGCCTTTCCACATGTAAGCCACGTGTCAATTATCAGATATAGCCGAGAGAAGAACGTTATTATTAAGACCGCTATATTCTCAAACATAATAAATAGATGTTACTTTCAACAATATTGCAGTTATATCGTGGCGGTCAGTTTTATTGGTGGAGGAAACCGGAGTATCCGGAGAACACCATCGACCTGCCGCGCAAGTCACTGACAAATGTTATCACATAATGTTGTATCAAGTACGCCTCGCCTGAGCGGGATTCGAACTCACCGATCTTTGCGTTGTGTATTTTGGCACTCTATATGATAAAGTTTAATTTTTCAGTTATGTTCAGTAAGTCAATTCTGAAATAAATGTTAAAAAGTGATGGTCATCTATTCTACCAATATCAACAAAACTAACCCCTCGTCTTAACAGAACTCATTAAACACAAAAGAAACAAGACATATGACGTTGGAAATCCAGATCCTGCCTTGATTGATTCTGATTGATTTTTGATGTTTAACGCCACTTTCAGCAATATGTCAGCTATATCATGGCGATCATTGTTAGTGGTGGAGGAAGCCGGAGTACCCGAAGGGAACCACGGACCCTGGGCAAGCAATTGGTTAACAAAGCTGGACGCGAACCCACGCCGTATTGGTGATAGGCTTGTATGAGCTGTTAGATCCAGCGACCTAACTCATTGAGCCACTCGGGCCCAAATCCTGGCTTGAGACAACACACACATGTAGTTTAATGGAAGCATTTTTTCCGGGTATGCCTGTTTCATCCAGCAATAAAACTGACCAATACTCTATCAATGAAATATTGTTGAAAGTGGCATTAAAACAGTTATAATCAATAATCATTTGATACAGCCAGGAAATATTTTCACAGTCGGAACATATTTTTAACTTGTCAAAACGGACATTATGTATATGTACGAATCAAGTATTACTGCTCCCTCCTTTTTTTCATTCAGTGAGTTGGTTGTTGTTTTTTGTTTTTTTTTGTTTTTTTGTTTTTGGACGAGAGTACTCGGTAGCTTCAATGATATCGAAAACATTGACAGAAGTATTGAACGGGTTTGACAACGATTTTTGAATGCCGCTGAAAAGTATGCCGAGTTGAGATGTGACAAAAAGTTATATTCAACTGAAAATGTACCCAATAAAAAAAAACATAATAACATTAATAAGTTAGTCTTAGAATCATACGTCGTGTGATAACGGTTTATTTCATTGTTTGCTACCTTCAAGGAATATAGATTTTAAGATCTTTTCATTTTTAGCACAATCCCCGATCATCTTTCTATGTAGGTTATGGATTTAATTGATATAATTGTTTGCTTTTGATCCTTAAAACGAAAGTTAATTATATCCTGTCATAGTCCTTCCAAAATATGTGTCTGGCGTGTGGGAAATGTCACTTCCGTTTCCATTCTACTGGTACCTTCGTTTGTTCCTACCATTGTACCAGTTGTTGCCTACTACACAGGCATACACGTTCTAAGAAAAGTTTAGAATCATTCCCGTGTGGCATGTGGAAAATCTCACTTCCGTTTTCTCTATACTGGTACATTCTTTCTTTCCTATCATTGTACCAGTTGTTACTTACTGCATATGCATATACGTTGCAAGAAAAGTTTAGAGTTATTCCGAAATTTCAAATCCATGAAAGCGTAAACGAAGGGATTGACTATGTTATTGATGATAAACATCTGATAGGAGAAGACAATTCCTGGTCGTTGTGTATTGGACAATTGTTCCCAGAAATATGGAGAAATGCCTTCGATGATTATCTGTATAACCTTAGGAACGTAACTGAGTAGAAACACTATTGTAATTACCAGAAACATCATTGTAATTTTATTAGTCAGTTGACGATTTTTAATTTTTCGACTCTTTGAAGTTATGTATTTCATTTTCACTTCTTTGCCGCCATTTGTTGGAATATTATTTGAAGTTGCTACCGATTCATGTAATGACGTAGCATCGCAATGTACATCCGTATCGTCAACCTCAGTAGTTGACGTCACATGTGTATTTTCCTTAGAGAATGTTGATAATTCCTGTACCTCCGGTCGTGTGTGTGTTTGCTCATAGTTATCACATTTTAATGTTTTATATACTCTGTATCCAATTTTACTGTAAAGTCCAATAAGAAGCATGACTACGATAAAGGCACTTAGGCTTATGACAACTCCGTAAATAGATCGTACCAGTTTGCTACCTTCTTTTACTTTCCCACATCGACTTCCGGTAATTGTGTATTCTGTAGTGTTGAATGGGGCAACGCCATAAACAAAAGGAATAGGTATCGCAAGCAAAACCGCAAAGACAAAGGCAATGCAAACTATACACCGTTTAACGTACAATGGCATCGGCGGTCTCAGCGGTTTGCATACTTTGATATATCTTTGAACTGCAATTATAACCAATAAGAAAATGGGCATGTAGGTGGTTAGTCCAACAAAGAATTGAGCAATTTGACACAATATGATATTATAAAAGCTAACGTAGTGTGTATTTTTGTAAATGTACCATAGTGAGTTGTATGATGCACTTATCATATCACAAACTGCCAAAATTGGTACGAAATAACGCTCGTCATTTTTCTCCTTCATTTGGAATGTATATACAGCAATGACAATTAGATTTCCAAACACACCAATAATAAGGTACAATGAAAGTATCACAATATTTGGAATTAAGTTTTGTGTAATTTCAACATTCCATTCTGCCAGTGTTATGTTCGACATGATTTCCTCAGACGGTAGCCACACTTTAACAAGTACTCTCCCTGTCAACCACTTTTAAATTATTTGGTTATCCATTCTTTTGACTTTGAGCGTACTTGATGAATGTTCTGAGCGAGCGTACTTGATGAATGTTCTGAGCGAGCGTACTTGATGTAGGTTCTGAGCGAGCGTACTTGATGTAGGTTCTGAGCGAGCCCACTTGATGTAGGTTCTGAGCGAGCGTACTTGATGTAGTTTCTGAGCGAGCGTACTTGATGTTGGTTCCGAGCGAGCGTACTTGATATAGGTTGTGAGCGAGCGTAATTGATGTAGGTTCTGAGCGAGCGTACTTGATGTAGGTTCTGAGCGAGCGTACTTGATGAAGGTTCTGAACTAGCGTACTTGATGTAGGTTCTGAGCGAGCGTACTTGATGAATGTTCTGAGAGAGAGTACTTGATGTAGGTTCAATTATATTATTATTCCATCACATTCGTCGTGTGCGTCTATGTTTTTTTAAGTTATTCCCAGGTTCTACGAATGCTATTTTGGCATGCCAAATGAATGCAAAATGTATTTGTTCCTCAGTTAAACAAACATACAACAAACAGTACTCTTCTAAACATAATATCACAATAAAAATGTAAAAACGAAATATGTCCTTGTTAGTTTCTACTTCCTTATTATTTACATCACATTTTCATTTTCAATTGTGCACTATTTTTATTGCTACAATAATAATCGGGAAATAATGTTGTCAGTCTTGAGTTTTCTGGAATAACCTTCATCAGATACACTCAAAATCGAGAAATTGGAAAAACAAATAATTCAAAAGTGTTTGGGAGAAATAATACCAAAAGTCAAAATCGTCTAAG
>MJUT01023287.1:799745-819085 GCA_002080005.1 Gigantidas platifrons
GGGGTATTCTTGACGCCAGATGGTAATACTAGTTTCGGAAGATTCTAATAGATATGCACATTTATTTGTGATTGAAAGGAAATATTTTGGCTTTAATACACTTGAGAGTGTTGTTGTTGAATAGATATGAAATATCTAGCATATCTTAATATCCTGTTTGGAGATAATCACGTGCAAAACAGTGAAAACTGCAAAAAAGGGGGGATTCCCTGAGGACCACCTTGGTATTAAAAATCGGATTAAAAAATATCCTGTCATTTAATTTCCACCAAAAAATGTCACACTGAAGAATAGACATATAGAAATCATTGCACCAAATTTTACAAACTTTTACTGTCAGCTTTTTAAAATATTTAGATTTATGTTTTCCATGGATGGCACCCAGAAAAGGAAATTGTCGAGGAAAGTTATCACACACCCATCTTTTGCTAGTTTCTTTGTTTGTGAGATAAAAATTAACTAGTTACCAATAACAAAAAGCTTTTGAATTCTTATAATTGACACAGTGAATGTCCAAATTACTAAATGACTACATTTGTCTTTTTTATTTTCAGGTCGGCTGGGGAGGGAGAGTGGTGGTTTTAGGGTGACTCTACTTGATTAATTCATAACACACACACACACCAAAAAAAAACCCAAAACACAGACAGCCACCCAGCTGTATTGTTATATTCCTTCAAATTCGGTGCTCCAGTTGTATTCGTTTGATTCTGATTATTCTTTAGTTGTCTTAAGAGAAGGGGGCGGCGGTATAAGAGAGGATCAGATATTACAATGTTTTTCCCAAACATAGCTTTCTATTTTTTTTACTACCAAACAAGAATTTGCTATATAGTTTCATAATATTAAAGATTCTGGTGTATATATCTAATTTTTTTTACAAACCCTTGAAATTCAATAGAAAAAGTTTGTCACACAAATAGTTTTACATTTCTGGCATTTTTGACAACATATTTCGATGAAAATTTTTTCTGGAAAGAGATATTTCGATGATATTTTGTGGGCACCGGCATATAATAATAACACACTGCCTGACATTGGCATAAGCAGCAATAAGATATAAAAATGCAAGGAGCACAGCTATGTAAAGGTAAAAGAAAAAGTAGGTTTTTTTTAACTGGCCATATCCAATGTAAACAATCTTTGTCATCAAGAAGCTTGGAATTGAGGGAGAATTTTCAAACCCACAGATGATCATGTATTTGAGAAGACACTGAAAAAAGAGTTATCTCCCATACCCCAGGCCTAACCCCTTAAGTTAAATAATAATTGCATTATTTAGAAACTGACCTGTAAATTTAAATATCAAATACATGTAGAAGGACTAGTAAAAGTAAAACAACATAAGCTTACATAAGTTATGGACATTTAGGAAGAAAAATAAAATAACTCATATATAAAGTTCAAGATTAGAATTTGAGTTTTTTTTTTCCAATTATGGTCATTCAGTTACGTATTTTACTCTCCTGTGGAAAACACTTGCATCATCGCATCATTTCAATAAAAACGAGTTTAGTCCCGACGATTTTAATGTCTTTACCAAACCTGGAATGTGGAAGGTCATTTACAGGTGTTAGGAGAACTTCTCAAAAGCAACAGTCATATACCATTAAACTTATATGCCCATAACAATCGCTTCATTACATGTTAGGGACCGTCGTGGTCGTGATCGTATGGTAGTTGGATTTACAACTACCTATGCAATCAGTGCCTATCACCACTAACGTTTTCAGTTCAAATCCCGTTCAGACGAGGTGCACTCGATACAACATTATGCAATAAAGTTTGTCAGTGACTTGCGACAGGTCGGTGATGTTCGCCGGATACCGCGGTTTACTCCACCAATAAAACTGACCGCTACTGACAATATTGCCTGTCTCAATCTAATCGATATAGAGACAGAAAAAGACTAATTTGTCGTTGGCGTTCATTGGTTCTTACTTAGCTCTTTTTTGATTGGTAGAGCTATTTTTAGATACAAATACTGGGAAAACTCTTCTTTTCCATTTTCTGACTCTATAGAGCGTACCATTTTCTTATTTTCGCCGCAAACACAGCACACTTTTGTTGATTTGCTCGGTGTTAAGCTGATCGAACTCATGTTTACAACATCTTCTCAGCATCATCATCATCATCTCTGTTTGAATATTTCTCCCGCTTGTTTACACCGGAAGTTCAATATTTATGAAAAAACGGTCTAATTTTATTTCATGATTTTTATAGAAAAATAAACTCTTTACCTTTAAAATACTCATTTGTATCAGTTAAAATAGATTAAAGATAAAAAAGATCAAGGATTATATAGTGATGACGTCACCTACGTAGAAATTCCACTGCGACAGATTAGTGTTTATCTGTCCCTTGAGACGAGGTACGAGCCAGGGGACAGAACTCGTCAGTCTATACGATATAACTGAATAATGTATTGAAAATGGTGTTAAACAGGATAACCCTAATCACAATCATTTCATCACATGTACCATCCATCTACTTTCCTCTCAAAGTACTCTACTAGTTTATAGATAATTAATTGTCTAATTAAAACGTTTATGTTCGATATAGCCATCGTATGACTGCTAACATACATGGAATGAAACATAACGCCAACATTTGATGCATCCATTTACATTAAGGTGAGGAAATGTTTTTTTTCTACTGAAGAAAATTTGCTATATCATTTTACTGTAGCATTAAAATGATGAAATAGTCTGTATTTTTGATCGGTCTGAAGTGCGTTGGGGTAAGCAATTTTTTGGTAATTTGTCTTTTTGAAAAATGGCCCAGACATATATTTTCAAAGGAAGAACATTTCAATGCCTATGAGTTTATATATAATATCAGAAAAGCACTTAAATAATGCACATGCACAGTTAAATGATCAAAGACGACGAGAACGAAAACAATACAATTTGATTTTAATTGATTGATTTTTTGTGTTTTAAGGCCACATTCAGCAATACTTCCGCTATAACATGGCGACCAGTTTTAGTGGTGGAGGAAGCCGAAGAGAACCACCGACCATGGGATAGCAACTGGTAAATTTATCACTTGTGGCCGCGAGTCGAGTGCACCCTTTTTTTTAATTTACAAAGCCGGGCGCGAACCCACGCCGTATTGGTGATAGGCTTGTATGAGTTGTTAGGTAATACAACTACCTAACTCATTGAGCCACCCGGGCTCTTTGAAAAAAGAAAGGACATTCAAGTTTCTCCTACCATTTATATAGTTGATCTTCTTGCACTGTTCTTAGTCGATGTTGTCCCTCCTGTATAGGCCCTTTGGTTTACTTAATCCCAAAACTTTTTAAATTACGGGGCTTTAAAACCTTTTGATTTTGAGTGTAACTGATGTTTACTACAGTGACTAATTATAATGTCGGATAATTATTCATATCTGTTCGTCATTGTTTGATATATAATGTATGTATGTATGTTTCTGGTTAATAAATAAAACATGTGGTTGAAAAGTAAAAGATGTTGTTCTAAAGCCAAATACGTATTATTGATGAGATGCGACCTCAAACAGTTCCCCAAACACAGTAATATGACACCTGTTTGTGTTCAGTGAGTTCAGTTAAGATGATTAATCGTTTTTTTTTACATTGGTGGAATTAATGACCATCCTCGTATACACTTTCTTTTCATAATTAAATGAATTAATTTCTGGTAGGACCGGCGTGGTCGTGATCGTATGGTAGTTAAATTTCAACTACCTATGCAATCAGTGCCTATCGCTACTAACGTTGTGAGTGAGTTCGAACTACGCTCGGGTGAGGTGTACTCGATACAACAGTATGTGATAAAGTTTGTCAGTGACTTGCGGCAGGTCACTGATAAATTGACCGCCACGATATAGCTGAAATATTTTTGAAAGTGGCGTTATGCACCATAACCCTATTCAAACCAACACCAATAGCTGGTAAGCAATAAAACAATTGGAGATAAAAAATAATTCAGCTTATCCTAATGTACATTTTATAATATATATACATCGAAGTACATGGAAGGTAAAAAGGTCAGATTTAGATAATGTTAAGAAAAATACGTACTCCATCAGCAACACTAAATGAATAAATAAATCATAAAAGGAAGTTAATTCCATAATTCTAACATGACCTCCTTCTTTCGCTTTGTTACCAAACGAGCGAGTTATCCACAAAATCATACACAAAACGAAGTCATGTAAAGACATGGAGTGTGGAAAAAAGAACTTAGAGTGGATTTTGCAGGCTTCCCGCGGTTCACATATTATGCTAGGGCCCGGGTGGCTCAATGAGTTAGGTAGTGGATTACCTAACAACTCATACAAGCCTATCACCAATACGACGTGGGTACGCGCCCGATTTTTTAAATTACAAAAAAGGTGCACTAGACTCGCAGCCGCAAGTGATAAAGTTTATCAGTTGCATGCCCATGGTCGATGGTTCTCTCCGGGTACTCCGGCTTCTTCCACCACTAAAACTGGTCGTCATGATATAGCTGAAATATTGCTGAAAGTGGCGTTAAACACCAAAAATCAAATCAAATCAAAATCATATTATGCTGATTGCAAGCATTGAAAATATATTCTCTAGATCCCATTTTTGGAAGCTGGTAGTATTTTGCTTAATCATAATCGTTTAACCATAGCTGGATATAAGGTATGTTCGGTGCTGGCTGTTTTCATATTAAATACACAAAAACATACATCTTGAAATCCAGTTTTGAGGAAAACAATATGGGCATGAACACAATCGCTTAATCATAGCTGTATTATATGTATGCATGTTGCACGTTGCTTTGATATATTTATTGAATACACAGAAACAAATATTGAACAGACATATCATGTTTGGGATGGGTATTTGCGAAAAATACTAGTCAATAGACGAAATATTGAAATATTTGCCGAGCCGATAGGCGAGTGAAATTTAGTCTCAAGACTGGTATTTTTCGCAAATAGACCTCCCAATATGATATATCTGTTTAATTACACAGAATATTATTTAGAACACTGGCTAAATAAATATTACTTTTTGCTTGTCGTTTTCAGGAATATTCTGTTTTCATTGTTTTTTTGAGGAATGTTTTAACTTGTTATAAACCTTTTGAGGAATTTTGATTTTTGTTAATTTTTTTTTACTGCTTTACGCTTACATCGGAACACTTCCGTGTTTCAAATTTAATTAACCACGTTACCTTACGCATAAAGGTTAAGAAGATATATTCCGAATGAATTTGGCGGTTTGATGCACGTGAGGGTAAAACAGTGAAATACGTTTTCGCAAATACCACGACACAGAGGGGAAAAAGTTAAATCCTCATGCAAATAATCCAGCAGCGGTAAAAATGAACGAAATTAATCCTAAATATGAAAATACACGAAAAATACACCGGCTATTAACCAATCAAAATCCAGGATTCTTATATAAGCTGTAATTAATCTTCCAGCTTCGAGAAAAAAAAAATATTATGGGCATGAAAATACTCGTTTAAACATGGCTTTAGTGTCATCCCGGAACTGACTATCGATGAATGCATATATAAATGGGTTAACTATGTTATTGATAATATACATCTGGTAGAAAAATGTAAACAGAGGTAGTTCAACATCAGATACATTTTCCCAAAAGTCTTGATATATCCCTTCTATATTAAGAAGTATCACCTTTGGTAGAAAACTAACCATAAACAATAGCGTTAATATGAAAAACATCAACGTCAGCTTGTTTGTGATTCTTCTGTGTGCCTTTTTACGCTTTTTAGAACAAGACGACGGGAATGTTTTTGTATTGGCATTGCCAGTAAGCCGTTGTTCTTCTGGTTCCGTATGTATTTGGTCTGCTAGGTCAGTAGGCTTTTGTTCGTCCAGGTCAGTAAGCCGTCTTTCTTCTGGGTCAGTTTGCCTTTCTTCTAGGTCGGTAGGTCTTTGTTCTTCTGAGTTAGTATGACTTTGTAAGCCTAGGTCAGTAGTCCTTTGTTCTTCTGTCATATCTACGCCAGTATCTCTTCCTGTTAGTTTGAGATTTGCAACTGTCTGGATTTTGTTTGTATAGTCCAAATTGTTCATATTCCTTCCGGTTGGCGTATTTATTTTATATTTCTTCTTCATTGTCTTCATGGTAAGAAATCTAATTATGAGCTTCCTATGTACGGTGTATCCGATTTTACTGTATAAAACAATTAATACAGTTACTATGACAACGGTAGTAATTCCTATTATGCATTGGTATGCAACCCCAGCTATCATGTTACTATTCTTCAACTTCCCACAGCGCGTTCCATTGATTCCATGGTTTTCATTTTTATATGGAAGAGTACCATATATAAAAGGAATGGGCAATGCAACCAAAAATTAAATTAAAAATACTAAAAATATCAGCCCTCTTTTAACAAAGACTGTCATTGGTCGTTTTGGTGTCTGACATACTTTCATATAGCGCTGTATTGCTATTATCAGTAGTAGTATAATCGATGGATATGTAGTAAGTCCAATAAAATATTGCATGGTTTGACATAAAATTCTGCTTGAAAATGTGACGTATTTTACATTTTTCAAAATCCCATACGAGGCACCATACACTACTGCTATTAAATCGGAAGTTGCTAGAATGGGGATAAAGTATCTTTCGTCGCTCACCTCTTTCATTTGGAATGCGTACACTACGATTACAATGCTATTCCCACATATTCCAACAACTAAATATACTGCAAGCATCAATGTATCTGGAATTAAATTTAATGTCATTTGGTCATTCCATTCATACAAAGTAAAATTTTCCATTACGAACACAATAAAATACAATTTAAATTGAAGTCAATCTTTCTAAAGGTGACCGTAGCTGATCTTGGCATTCCTGTGTCGACCTTTTGGTGTACTTGCTTCCAAAAACCTTTAAGCAATTTGCCTTTCTTATCGTATATATATTGCCATACGTGATGTACGATATTCCAGACAAACGTCGTGCGCACACAATAAGTTATCTATGTTTGTGTTAAATCGATTTATAGTCAAAAATGCTAAATGTTCATCAAAGTTTAGTTTCAATTTCCTTAATTTAATATATTTTTGAAAAAAATTCCCACGGCTTCATTTCTTTTTTTTCAATTATCATAATGACTTTAGTATCCTTTCGCAATTTTTTGTTACAGAAACACGTCGTGCGCACTAAATTAGATATCTATATTTGTTTTAAATCGATTTAAAAATAGACAAAAAATGTTAAATAACACACAAGTTCATAAACTCTACTTTCAATTTCCTTAATTTAATATATTTTTGAACAAATTTCTCACGACTTCAATTGATTTTTTTTAATTTGATGACTTTAGTATTCTTCCGTAATGGTTTGTGCACACAGCCGAAACAGGAACGAATTAAAATATGAAAAATCTAATTCAAAAAGGAAATTATTTAAAATAATATGATCCCAATGTAAGTCATTAGTCTCGTTATCACGACAGCCAAAACTAGTGATACATACCAAATGACCAGTTTTACCAAAAACAAACAATTCTACACACACAAAAAAGTTCGAAAATTCAATTGACAAATTGTAGAAAGAGAGCAAACATTTAACACACACATTAGTGATGGCTCACTTTACAGCTTGGTGCAGACACATTAGTGATGGCTCCCTTTACAACTTGGTGCAGACACATTAGTGATCGCTCACTTTCCAACTTAGTGCAGACACTCCATTAAAAAATTCCGGGTTAAAAAGACGTTAGAGAATACCGAAGGCGCAATAAATAAAGGAAAATCCAGAGGAATTGGCAACATTGGGTACACAAGACTCAAGATGAAGAAAACCAAAGCAAAAACACAATACAATATGTGTTGGACACCACTATTCG
This sequence comes from Gigantidas platifrons, assembly GCA_002080005.1. Taxonomy (NCBI): domain Eukaryota; kingdom Metazoa; phylum Mollusca; class Bivalvia; order Mytilida; family Modiolidae; genus Gigantidas; species Gigantidas platifrons. The sequence goes on from MJUT01023287.1 coordinate 807,581, forward strand.
CAAACAAAAAATCAAATGCCGAAAGAGGCAAACACACATTTACATGACAACTCACTTTCATGGCTTGATACCGACACTTCAATAAAAAGTACCTGGGTGAAGAAAAGATAGACGATACAAAAGAGGTAATCAGAAGCCGTAAATAAAAGAGGACCGACAATAAAATGGCAAAATGAAAAAGTACAAAAGGACGAACAACGATCTACAAAACATTACACAGAAAACTGGTTTTATGGGTTCAAACCTCCCTTCTTATTGAAATGATGCGATCATGCAAGTGCCTTTCCACATGTAAGCCACGTGTCAATTATCAGATATAGCCGAGAGAAGAACGTTATTATTAAGACCGCTATATTCTCAAACATAATAAATAGATGTTACTTTCAACAATATTGCAGTTATATCGTGGCGGTCAGTTTTATTGGTGGAGGAAACCGGAGTATCCGGAGAACACCATCGACCTGCCGCGCAAGTCACTGACAAATGTTATCACATAATGTTGTATCAAGTACGCCTCGCCTGAGCGGGATTCGAACTCACCGATCTTTGCGTTGTGTATTTTGGCACTCTATATGATAAAGTTTAATTTTTCAGTTATGTTCAGTAAGTCAATTCTGAAATAAATGTTAAAAAGTGATGGTCATCTATTCTACCAATATCAACAAAACTAACCCCTCGTCTTAACAGAACTCATTAAACACAAAAGAAACAAGACATATGACGTTGGAAATCCAGATCCTGCCTTGATTGATTCTGATTGATTTTTGATGTTTAACGCCACTTTCAGCAATATGTCAGCTATATCATGGCGATCATTGTTAGTGGTGGAGGAAGCCGGAGTACCCGAAGGGAACCACGGACCCTGGGCAAGCAATTGGTTAACAAAGCTGGACGCGAACCCACGCCGTATTGGTGATAGGCTTGTATGAGCTGTTAGATCCAGCGACCTAACTCATTGAGCCACTCGGGCCCAAATCCTGGCTTGAGACAACACACACATGTAGTTTAATGGAAGCATTTTTTCCGGGTATGCCTGTTTCATCCAGCAATAAAACTGACCAATACTCTATCAATGAAATATTGTTGAAAGTGGCATTAAAACAGTTATAATCAATAATCATTTGATACAGCCAGGAAATATTTTCACAGTCGGAACATATTTTTAACTTGTCAAAACGGACATTATGTATATGTACGAATCAAGTATTACTGCTCCCTCCTTTTTTTCATTCAGTGAGTTGGTTGTTGTTTTTTGTTTTTTTTTGTTTTTTTGTTTTTGGACGAGAGTACTCGGTAGCTTCAATGATATCGAAAACATTGACAGAAGTATTGAACGGGTTTGACAACGATTTTTGAATGCCGCTGAAAAGTATGCCGAGTTGAGATGTGACAAAAAGTTATATTCAACTGAAAATGTACCCAATAAAAAAAAACATAATAACATTAATAAGTTAGTCTTAGAATCATACGTCGTGTGATAACGGTTTATTTCATTGTTTGCTACCTTCAAGGAATATAGATTTTAAGATCTTTTCATTTTTAGCACAATCCCCGATCATCTTTCTATGTAGGTTATGGATTTAATTGATATAATTGTTTGCTTTTGATCCTTAAAACGAAAGTTAATTATATCCTGTCATAGTCCTTCCAAAATATGTGTCTGGCGTGTGGGAAATGTCACTTCCGTTTCCATTCTACTGGTACCTTCGTTTGTTCCTACCATTGTACCAGTTGTTGCCTACTACACAGGCATACACGTTCTAAGAAAAGTTTAGAATCATTCCCGTGTGGCATGTGGAAAATCTCACTTCCGTTTTCTCTATACTGGTACATTCTTTCTTTCCTATCATTGTAACAGTTGTTACTTACTGCATATGCATATACGTTGCAAGAAAAGTTTAGAGTTATTCCGAAATTTCAAATCCATGAAAGCGTAAACGAAGGGATTGACTATGTTATTGATGATAAACATCTGATAGGAGAAGACAATTCCTGGTCGTTGTGTATTGGACAATTGTTCCCAGAAATATGGAGAAATGCCTTCGATGATTATCTGTATAACCTTAGGAACGTAACTGAGTAGAAACACTATTGTAATTACCAGAAACATCATTGTAATTTTATTAGTCAGTTGACGATTTTTAATTTTTCGACTCTTTGAAGTTATGTATTTCATTTTCACTTCTTTGCCGCCATTTGTTGGAATATTATTTGAAGTTGCTACCGATTCATGTAATGACGTAGCATCGCAATGTACATCCGTATCGTCAACCTCAGTAGTTGACGTCACATGTGTATTTTCCTTAGAGAATGTTGATAATTCCTGTACCTCCGGTCGTGTGTGTGTTTGCTCATAGTTATCACATTTTAATGTTTTATATACTCTGTATCCAATTTTACTGTAAAGTCCAATAAGAAGCATGACTACGATAAAGGCACTTAGGCTTATGACAACTCCGTAAATAGATCGTACCAGTTTGCTACCTTCTTTTACTTTCCCACATCGACTTCCGGTAATTGTGTATTCTGTAGTGTTGAATGGGGCAACGCCATAAACAAAAGGAATAGGTATCGCAAGCAAAACCGCAAAGACAAAGGCAATGCAAACTATACACCGTTTAACGTACAATGGCATCGGCGGTCTCAGCGGTTTGCATACTTTGATATATCTTTGAACTGCAATTATAACCAATAAGAAAATGGGCATGTAGGTGGTTAGTCCAACAAAGAATTGAGCAATTTGACACAATATGATATTATAAAAGCTAACGTAGTGTGTATTTTTGTAAATGTACCATAGTGAGTTGTATGATGCACTTATCATATCACAAACTGCCAAAATTGGTACGAAATAACGCTCGTCATTTTTCTCCTTCATTTGGAATGTATATACAGCAATGACAATTAGATTTCCAAACACACCAATAATAAGGTACAATGAAAGTATCACAATATTTGGAATTAAGTTTTGTGTAATTTCAACATTCCATTCTGCCAGTGTTATGTTCGACATGATTTCCTCAGACGGTAGCCACACTTTAACAAGTACTCTCCCTGTCAACCACTTTTAAATTATTTGGTTATCCATTCTTTTGACTTTGAGCGTACTTGATGAATGTTCTGAGCGAGCGTACTTGATGAATGTTCTGAGCGAGCGTACTTGATGTAGGTTCTGAGCGAGCGTACTTGATGTAGGTTCTGAGCGAGCCCACTTGATGTAGGTTCTGAGCGAGCGTACTTGATGTAGTTTCTGAGCGAGCGTACTTGATGTTGGTTCCGAGCGAGCGTACTTGATATAGGTTGTGAGCGAGCGTAATTGATGTAGGTTCTGAGCGAGCGTACTTGATGTAGGTTCTGAGCGAGCGTACTTGATGAATGTTCTGAGCGAGCGTACTTGATGTAGGTTCTGAGCGAGCGTACTTGATGTAGGTTCTGAGCGAGCGTACTTGATGAAGGTTCTGAACTAGCGTACTTGATGTAGGTTCTGAGCGAGCGTACTTGATGAATGTTCTGAGAGAGAGTACTTGATGTAGGTTCAATTATATTATTATTCCATCACATTCGTCGTGTGCGTCTATGTTTTTTTAAGTTATTCCCAGGTTCTACGAATGCTATTTTGGCATGCCAAATGAATGCAAAATGTATTTGTTCCTCAGTTAAACAAACATACAACAAACAGTACTCTTCTAAACATAATATCACAATAAAAATGTAAAAACGAAATATGTCCTTGTTAGTTTCTACTTCCTTATTATTTACATCACATTTTCATTTTCAATTGTGCACTATTTTTATTGCTACAATAATAATCGGGAAATAATGTTGTCAGTCTTGAGTTTTCTGGAATAACCTTCATCAGATACACTCAAAATCGAGAAATTGGAAAAACAAATAATTCAAAAGTGTTTGGGAGAAATAATACCAAAAGTCAAAATCGTCTAAGGTCATCAATGCCTGAGGTAGGAAACCATTAAGGGTGTAGACCTGGGTTACCCTAAAATTTTCACATCATTCAATTTTTTTTTAAATTTGCATCATGGAATAGTTATGTCTAAATACATTATCTGCCAAAGTTTCAAAAAATTTCACTGTGCCGTTTTCTCCATAGCACATCCTAAATATAGCAATATTAGGGGTATTCTTGACGCCAGATGGTAATACTAGTTTCGGAAGATTCTAATAGATATGCACATTTATTTGTGATTGAAAGGAAATATTTTGGCTTTAATACACTTGAGAGTGTTGTTGTTGAATAGATATGAAATATCTAGCATATCTTAATATCCTGTTTGGAGATAATCACGTGCAAAACAGTGAAAACTGCAAAAAAGGGGGGATTCCCTGAGGACCACCTTGGTATTAAAAATCGGATTAAAAAATATCCTGTCATTTAATTTCCACCAAAAAATGTCACACTGAAGAATAGACATATAGAAATCATTGCACCAAATTTTACAAACTTTTACTGTCAGCTTTTTAAAATATTTAGATTTATGTTTTCCATGGATGGCACCCAGAAAAGGAAATTGTCGAGGAAAGTTATCACACACCCATCTTTTGCTAGTTTCTTTGTTTGTGAGATAAAAATTAACTAGTTACCAATAACAAAAAGCTTTTGAATTCTTATAATTGACACAGTGAATGTCCAAATTACTAAATGACTACATTTGTCTTTTTTATTTTCAGGTCGGCTGGGGAGGGAGAGTGGTGGTTTTAGGGTGACTCTACTTGATTAATTCATAACACACACACACACCAAAAAAAAACCCAAAACACAGACAGCCACCCAGCTGTATTGTTATATTCCTTCAAATTCGGTGCTCCAGTTGTATTCGTTTGATTCTGATTATTCTTTAGTTGTCTTAAGAGAAGGGGGCGGCGGTATAAGAGAGGATCAGATATTACAATGTTTTTCCCAAACATAGCTTTCTATTTTTTTTACTACCAAAAAAGAATTTGCTATATAGTTTCATAATATTAAAGATTCTGGTGTATATATCTAATTTTTTTTTACAAACCCTTGAAATTCAATAGAAAAAATTTGTCACACAAATAGTTTTACATTTCTGGCATTTTTGACAACATATTCTGATGAACATTTTTTCTGGAAAGAGATATTTCGATGATATTTTGTGGGCACCGGCATATAATAATAACACACTGCCTGACATTGGCATAAGCAGCAATAAGATATAAAAATGCAAGGAGCACAGCTATGGAAAGGTAAAAGAAAAAGTAGTTTTTTTTTAACTGGCCATATCCAATGTAAACAATCTTTGTCATCAAGAAGCTTGGAATTGAGGGAGAATTTTCAAACCCACAGATGATCATGTATTTGAGAAGACACTGAAAAAAGAGTTATCTCCCATACCCCAGGCCTAACCCCTTAAGTTAAATAATAATTGCATTATTTAGAAACTGACCTGTAAATCTAATTATCAAATACATGTAGAAGGACTAGTACAAGTAAAACAACATAAGCTTACATAAGTTATGGACATTTAGGAAGAAAAATAAAATAACTCATATATAAAGTTCAAGATTAGAACTTGAGTTTTTTTTTACAATTATGGTCATTCAGTTACGTATTTTACTCTCCTGTGGAAAACACTTGCATCATCGCATCATTTCAATAAAAACGAGTTTAGTCCCGACGATTTTAATGTCTTTACCAAACCTGGAATGTGGAAGGTCATTTATAGGTGTTAGGAGAACTTCTCAAAAGCAACAGTCATATACCATTAAACTGATATGCCCATAACAATCGCTTCATTACATGTTAGGGACCGTCGTGGTCGTGATCGTATGGTAGTTGGATTTACAACTACCTATGCAATCAGTGCCTATCACCACTAACGTTTTCAGTTCAAATCCCGTTCAGGCGAGGTGCACTCGATACAACATTATGCAATAAAGTTTGTCAGTGACTTGCGACAGGTCGGTGATGTTCGCCGGGTACCGCGGTTTACTCCACCAATAAAACTGACCGCTACTGACAATATTGCCTGTCTCAATCTAATCGATATAGAGACAGAGAAAGACTAAGTTGTCGTTGGCGTTCATTGGTTCTTACTTAGCTCTTTTTTGATTGGTAGAGCTATTTTTAGTTACAAATACTGGGAAAACTCTTCTTTTCCCTTTTCTGACTCTATAGAGCGTACCATTTTCTTATTTTCGCCGCAAACACAGCACACTTTTGTTGATTTGCTCGGTGTTAAGCTGATCGAACTCATGTTTACAACATCTTCTCAGCATCATCATCATCATCTCTGTTTGAATATTTCTCCCGCTTGTTTACACCGGAAGTTCAATATTTATGAAAAAACGGTCTAATTTTATTTCATGATTTTTATAGAAAAATAAACTCTTTACCTTTAAAATACTCATTTGTATCAGTTAAAATAGATTAACGATAAAAAAGATCAAGGATTTTATAGTGATGACGTCACCTACGTAGAAATTCCACTGCGACAGATTAGTGTTTATCTGTCCCTTGAGCCGAGGTACGAGCCAGGGGACAGAACTCGTCAGTCTATACGATATAACTGAATAATGTATTGAAAATGGTGTTAAACACGATAACCCTAATCACAATCATTTCATCACATGTAACATCCATCTACCTTCCTCTCAAAGTACTGTACTAGTTTATAGATAATTAATTGTCTAATTAAAACGTTTATGTTCGATATAGCCATCGTATGACTGCTAACATACATGGAATGAAACATAACGCCAACATTTGATGCATCCATTTACATTAAGCTGAGGAAATGGTTTTTTTCTACTGAAGAAAATTTGCTATATCATTTTACTGTAGCATTAAAATGATGAAATAGTCTGTATTTTTGATCGGTCTGAAGTGCGTTGGGGTAAGCAATTTTTTGGTAATTTGTCTTTTTGAAAAATTGCCCAGACATATATTTTCGAAGGAAGAACATTTCAATGCCTATGATTTTATATATAATATCAGAAAAGCACTTACATAATGCACATGCACAGTTAAATGATCAAAGACGAAGAGAACGAAAACAATACAATTTGTTTTTAATTGATTGATTTTTTGTGTTTTAAGGCCACATTTAGCAATACTTCAGCTATAACATGGCGACCAGGTTTAGTGGTGGAGGAAGCCGGAGAGAACCACCGACCATGGGATAGCAACTGGTAAATTTATCACTTGTGGCGCGAGTCGAGTGCACCCTTTTTTAATTTACATAGCCGGGCGCGAACCCACGCCATATTGGTGATAGGCTTGTATGAGTTGTTTGGTAATACAACTACTTAACTCATTGAGCCACCCGGCTCTTAAAAAAAAGAAAGGACATTCAAGTGTCTACTACCATTTATATAGTTGATCTTCTTGCACTGTTCTTAGTCGATTTTGTCCCTCCTGTATAGGCCCTTTGGTTTACTTAATCCCAAAACTTTTAAATTACGAGGCTTTAAAACCTTTTGATTTTGAGTGTAACTGATGTTTACTACAGTGTCTAATTATAATGTCGGATAATTATTCATATCTGTTCCGTCATTGTTTGATATATAATGTATGTATGTATGTTTCTGGTTAATAAATAAAACATGTGGATGAAAAGTAAAAGATGTTGTTCTAAAGCCAAATACGTATTATCGATGAGACCCGACCTCAAACAGTTCCCCAAACACAGTAATATGACACCTGTTTGTGTTCAGTGAGTTCAGTTAAGATGATTAATCGTTTTTTTTTATATTGGTGGAATTAATGATCATCCTCGTATACACTTTCTTTTCATAATTAAATTAATTAATTTCTGGTAGGACCGGCGTGGTCGTGATCGTATGGTAGTTAAATTTCAACTACCTATGCAATCAGTGCCTATCGCTACTAACGTTGTGAGTGAGTTCGAACTACGCTCGGGCGAGGTGTACTCGATACAACATTATGTGATAAAGTTTGTCCGTGACTTCCGGTAGGACACTGATAAATTGACCGCCACGATATAGCTGAAATATTGTTGAAAGTGGCGTTATGCACCATAACCCTATCCAAACCAACACCAATAGCTGGTAAGCAATAAAACAATTGGAGATAAAAAATAATTCAGCTTATTCTAATGTACATTATATAATATATATACATCGAAGTACATGGAAGGTAAAAAGGTAAGATTTAGATAATGTTAAGAAAAAATACGTACTCCATCAGCAACACTAAATGAATAAATAAATCATAAAAGGAAGTTAATTCCATAATTCTAACATGACCTCCTTCTTTCGCTTTGTTACCAAACGAGCGAGTTATCCACAAAATCATACACAAAACGAAGTCATGTAAAGACATGGAGTGTGGAAAAAAGAACTTAGAGTGGATTATGCAGGCTTCCCGTGGTTCACATATTATGCTAGGGCCCGGGTGGCTCAATGAGATAGGTAGTGGATTACCTAGCAACTCATACAAGCCTATCACCAATACGACGTGGGTACGCGCCCGATTTTGTAAATTACAAAAAAGGTGCACTAGACTCGAAGCCGCAAGTGATAAAGTTTATCAGTTGCTTGCCCATGGTCGGTGGTTCTCTCCGGGTACTCCGGCTTCTTCCACCACTAAAACTGGTCGTCATGATATAGCTGAAATATTGCTGAAAGTGGCGTTAAACACCAAAAATCAAATCAAATCAAAATCATATTATGCTTATTGCAAGCATTGAAAATATATTCTCTAGATCCCATTTTTGGAAGCTGGTAGTATTTTGCTTAAGTATAATCGTTTAACCATAGCTGGATAAAAGGTATGTTCGCTGCTGGCTGTTTTCATATTAAATACACAAAAAAATACATCTTGAAATCCAGTTTTGAGGAAAACAATATGGGCATGAACACAATCGCTTAATCATAGCTGTATTATATGTATACATGTTGCACGTTGCTTTGATATATTTATTGAATACACAGAAACAAATATTGAACAGACATATCATGTTTGGGATGGGTATTTGCGAAAAATACTGGTCAATAGACGAAATATTTGCCGAGCCGATAGGCGAGTGAAATTTAGTCTCAAGACTGGTATTTTTCGCAAATAGACCTCCCAATATGATATATCTGTTTAATTACACAGAATATTATTTAGAACACTGGCTAAATAAATATTACTTTTTGCTTGTCGTTTTCAGGAATATTCTGTTTTCATTGTTTGTTTGAGGAATGTTTTAACTTGTTATAAACCTTTTGAGGAATTTTGATTTTTGTAAATTTTTTTAACTGCTTTACACTTACATCGGAACACTTCCGTGTTTCAAATTTAATTAACCACGTTACCTTACGCATAAAGGTTAAGAAGATATATTCCGAATGAATTTGGCGGTTTGATGCACGTGAGGGTAAAACAGTGAAATACGTTTTCGCAAATACCACGACACAGAGGGGGAAAAGTTAAATCCTCATGCAAATAACCCAAGCAGCGGTAAAAATGAACGAAATTAATCCTAAATATGAAAAAACACGAAAAATACACCGGCTATTAACCAATCAAAATCCAGAATTCTTATATAAGGTGTAATTAATCTTCCAGTTTCGAGAAAAACAAATATTATTGGCATGAACATACTCGTTTAAACATGACTTTAGTGTCATCCCGGAACTGACTATCCATGAATGCATATATAAATGGGTTAACTATATTATTGATAATATACATCTGGTAGAAGAATGTAAACAGAGGTAGTTCTACATCAGATAAATTTTCCCAAAAGTCTTGATATATCCCTTCTATATTAAGAAGTATCACCTTTGGTAGAAAACTAGCCATAAACAATAGCGTTAATATGAAAAACATCAACGTCAGCTTGTTTGTGATTCTTCTGTGTGCCTTTTTACGCTTTTTAGAACAAGACGACGGGAATGTTTTTGTATTGGCATTGCCAGTAAGCCGTTGTTCTTCTGGTTTCGTATGTATTTGGTCTGCTAGGTCAGTAGGCTTTTGTTCGTCCAGGTCAGTAAGCCGTCTTTCTTCTGGGTCAGTTTGCCTTTCTTCTAGGTCGGTAGGTCTTTGTTCTTCTGAGTTAGTAGAACTTTGTAAGCCTAGGTCAGTAGTCCTTTGTTCATCTGTCATATCTACGCCAGTATCTCTTCCTGTTAGTTTGAGATTTGCAACTGTCTTGATTTTGTTTGTATAGTCCAAATTGTTCATATTCCTTCCGGTTGGCGTATTTATTTTATATTTCTTCTTCATTGTCTTCATGGTAAGCAATCTAATTATGAGCTTCCTATGTACGGTGTATCCGATTTTACTGTATAAAACAATTAATACAGTTACTATGACAACGGTAGTAATTCCTATTATGCATTGGTATGCAACCCCAGCTATCATGTTACTATTCTTCAACTTCCTACAGCGCGTTCCATTGATTCCATGGTTTTCATTTTTATATGGAAGAGTACCATATATAAAAGGAATGGGCAATGCAACCAAAAATGAAATTAAAAATACTAAAAATATCAGCCCTCTTTTAACAAAGACTGTCATTGGTCGTTTTGGTGTCTGACATACTTTCATATAGCGCTGTATTGCTTTTATCAGTAGTAGTATAATCGATGGATATGTAGTAAGTCCAATAAAATATTGCATGGTTTGACATAAAATTCTGCTTGAAAATGTGACGTATTTTACATTTTTCAAAATTCCATACGAAGCACAATACACTACTGCTATTAAATCGGAAGTTGCTAGAATGGGGATAAAGTATCTTTCGTCGCTCACAATGATATTCCCACATATTCCAACAACTAAATATACTGCAAGCATCAATGTAGCTGGAATTAAATTTAATGTCATTTGGTCATTCCATTCATACAAAGTAAAATTTTCCATTACGAACACAATAAATAAAATAAACTTCAAGTTGAAATCAATCTCTCTAAAAGTGACTTTAGCTGATTTTGCCTATCCTGTTTCGACCCTTTGGTTTACCTGCTCGCAGAAACTGCTAAGCTTTTTTCCCTTCTCATCTTATAACTATTGTAATACTTGATGCAATTTATTCCAGTAATACGTCGTGTGCACATTACATTGATTTAAGATTATAGTCAAAAATGCTGAAAAACACAAGTGCATTAAACTCTACTTTCAATTTCCTTAATTTAATATATTCTTGAACAAATTTCCCACGACTCTAATTTCTTTTTTCAGTTATCATAATAACTTTAGTATACTTCCTCAATTGTTTGTCCATAAAACGGGAACAAGAACGAATTAAAATATGCATAATCTAATTGAATAAAGGAAATTATTTGAAATAATATGATCCCAATATAATTAATTACTCTCGTTATCACGACAGCCAAAACTAGTGATATATATCAAATAACCACTTTTAGCAAAAACAAACATTTCTACACTGACAAAAAAAGTTCGAAAATTTAATTGGAAAATCGTAGAAAGAAACATTTAACACACACACAATACTGATGGCTCCCTTTACAACTTGGTGCAGACACATTAGTGATGGCTCCCTTTACAACTTGGTG
>MJUT01023287.1:836770-878051 GCA_002080005.1 Gigantidas platifrons
GTATAAAAATATTATCACAATACAATTTAAAATTGAAATAAAATAAAATAAATTACACTATCGGAACAGTTCCAAAATAAAATGAAATCATCCCACACACAGAGGCATGATGGTTGCATTATTATGTACCTATGCAATTATTGCTGATCACCACACAATTTGTGAGTTCGATTCCGCACATGTCGAGAAAATTTGAAGATACCAAATGGGTAATCAGAAGCCGTAAATCAAAGAGAGGCAGACAATATAATGACCAAAAAGAACATAAACACACAATGACCTACAAAACTTTGAATACAATTATGTATTTCGTCGTCTGTATTCCTTGAGAAATGCCTGTACCAAGTCAGGGCCATTGCGGTTTCCCAGTTTCCCGGTTGTTGACTGATTTTGTCTGTTTATTGATTTATGAGCTTTGAACTTCCCTTTGGAAGATTGCTCTGTGTTCAGTAATTTTGTTATTACCATTATTTGATAATTCTGTGATATTTTGCTTCTTGCTCTGATAATAATGCTGCTTAAACATCTGTGTCTCAGTTATGGCAGTTTGTGCCACTTTTTGATAAACTCACATTAAAAACAACAAGCTTAGTTCTGTACATACTGACAAAGTGAATAAGATAACTAACGGGTGCCACTAGTGGAGCAGGAACTGCTTGTCCTTACGGAACACCTGAGTTCACCTCCGGTTTTTAGTGTGGGTTCGTGTTACTCGATCTTTAGTTTTATGTGTGTGTTTTGTAGATTGTTGAGTGTTCTTTTGTCCTTTGGTATCTTCAAACCCTTCTTATTAGTTGTGTTTATATGTCTGTGTCGCTTTAATGATAGTTTGTGTTACTTTCTAACAACTTTAGTTCCGTTCCTACGGATTCTGATTACCCCTCTGGTATCTTCAAACCCTTATACTGACAACGGCAAGAAGATAATTGATCGCATTCAAAATATGTGGGTTATCTGCCCATCTTATTACTGACTGCTAGAACGTTTCCCTATCTAGTTGACCACAATAATATGGGTTAACGCCTCATCTAATAACTTCCTGTTAGAACGTTTCCTTATCTTGTTGACCACAATTTGACTGAATAACATCAGGAATATCTGCCATAATTAAATCAGCTTTCCCTTATTTCATCTAAGTCAATAAAATTAATTTGTAGTTTCTACTTTTATAACTATTATCACTTATTATTAAATTATTTCTTATCAGTTCGTATTTCTTTTATTTAATCTTTATGTCATATCTTTATAATGTTCGTTGAAGGGAAACGAAGTTACAAAAAAATAAGATAATCTTAAAGCATGGTTACAAGGCCGCGACAGAGTTAGACCAAAACAGATCTAGGCCGAGCTAGATTAACATTCGTCTTATCATTTGAACATATTAATCAAATGTTTAATACTATGGCATAACTCACAAAATGAATAGAGGTTAAGCTAGGGTTATGGTTTTTACCACCACTTTCAACAATATGTCAGCTATATCGTGGCGATCAGTTTATTGGTGGAAAGAACCGGGTAGCCGTAAAAAAAACCACGGACTATGTCGCAAGACACTGGCATTTATTACAAAATGTTGTATCGAGTACACCTCACTATGAGCGGGATTCGAATTCACAACGTTAGTGGTGATAGACACTGATTGCACAGAAAGTATATTACGAGGTGTTTGAAGATATCTACCAAAGGGGTAATCAAAATCCATAAATCGAAGGACAGACAACACGATTACCAAAAGGAAAGGAACAAAAGGACAATCATTGATCTATTAAACGTAAACGTAAACCAATCAACCGCCGACATTGTTATCAAGCCGGGGATAATATTTATTAACCACAATCTAATGGTAATTAAGGATGTCAAAATTTGAGTTTACTACGATGGGATTATGACTATAGAGTTTCATTTCAGATTAATAATACGATATACATTAATCATCAGTGTCAGTGTCGAAGTGTAATTATATCTAGAGAACGCTGTCATTCTGAAATCCATCGAGACAATATGTTACATCCGGTTTATAAGACAGATGAAACAATATCATGTTTTTCTGATTGAATGTGATTCATTTATGGAGTCTGCACCTTTAGGCACAGATCTATACGACAAGTTAGATGTTAATATGGTTTTGGATTCAGTCTTGTGGGAAGAAATCTGATATTTGATGGATTTTGTAGACTCGTGTTGCTCAATATTTAGTTTTTTTGCTTAGAATTTTGTTACGTCTGGAGTTGACCCCATGCTTTTTGTGGGGTTCATCTTGCTTAATCTTTAGCTTTCGGTGTATTATTTTGTAGACTATTGTTTATCTCTTTGTCTCGTTTCCTTTGGTTATTGTATTGTCTGTCCTGTTGCTACTTACGTCTTTCTTAGTTAGTTTGGTTGATCCACGTAAGTGAAAAGATGCATGCAATGCTACCATATGGTTGTAAGTATTTTACTGTAGTCGGGGATTTTAGTGAGACTACGGTTTTCCGCTCAAATAAAAGTGATCACCTCGGTATATATTAAATATTGTGGAAATTTGCATTTATTAAGCATTTACAATAAGCAATCCATTTTTTCTTCGAGCATATGTCTTTTTCAAGTCATGTTCATTTTTTGTCAACTTTTTTCAGTAAATAGGAATTATTTGACACATATGTCCTTTATATTAAAATAGATGATAACTTGTACGTTATTAATTCAAAATGTCCAGAATTCACTGTATTAAACTGGCCTCTAATGTTAATATTGATGAATTTAGTCCATAAAACTAGATTCGCCCGCCATCTTTTTTTCAAGCGCCGGTGGAAAGATAGAAGTGATAAGTGACCGGTCATCAATATACGTGGAATCATTCTTGCCTCTGTTTCGTGCGATTTTTCAATTGGATTCTAGAACTCTTCCGACACTGTGGTATTTTTTTTTTGTTGTTGCTTTTTTATTTTCATTTTATTCACAAAGCATATTATGTCAGCAAAAATTTATTTACTATACATATGTAACGTCCTGCATAAAATACAGCTGGAATTTATACAAAATATATGAGTTTCGGAAAAAAACAAAACCGAATCATACATTACATATGACTCATTATAGATCATACCGCTTTATATGTTATTTCTATGGGTCATGGAATTATATCTTTGTAGAACGAATGTCAGTGAACTTCATGTGAATAAGTAGATCAAGTAGACAAAGTTATGCTAGTAATGCACAAAGCCAAATAATAATAAATATCAAAACAATACAACGTTTCACAATAACGTCAAAAGGTAAATATGTTATATTAAGTAAATAAGAGGTTCATTTAAAGGGTTATTAAAGCTCATTTTGGTAAAACAATTTTATCATGCAATTGGTTCAATAAATGATATTTATGATAAATTATCCCGGTTTTCATCAATGAATCTTTGTAAAAGTGACATAATTCGTTGATAATTCGGTTTTCTCTGGGTTTTTCCAATAATTGAATTTTTTGCTTCCTAGACAAAAATTAATTTTGACCCTTTTAAGTGATATTTTAACGATATTAGGTATTATATGGGCGTGCAAAGTATTTTTGGATTGTTTTTACAATTAAATTGATAAGAAACAACCTTCCTCACGAGTTGAAAAAATATATGTTAAAACGAGCTTTAATATCCCTTTAAAAAACCCAAACCGGTGTAAGAAGAGTTTAAGGATACCAGTGAATTCGTAAATCGAAGGACAGACAACACAATGGTAAAAAGAAAAAGGATATACATACATGTAGATATACAAAACGCTACGCAGAAAACTAAATATTGAGCAACTTTCACATATATATGATATTCATGCTCTCCCCTACTGTTCATGTTGTCAATAGTGTGTCGGGGAACTCTGGCTCTTCCGGAACGCCTGACGTCACTTCCGTTTTTGTTGTATAGTTGTTAGCGATAGTTGTTTAACTTTTTTGTGTTTTTATTGTTATTTCTACTAATGTCGGCCTCGGTTGTCCTGGGGTTCGTGCTCCTCAATCTTTAGATTTCTGTGTGATATTTTATAAATCATTGTTTTCTTTTTTGTTCTTTTACTTTTGACCATCGTGTTGTCTCCCCTTCTTCTGATTAGCGCTGTTAATAACGTCAAACTTCTCATTGCATTTAAAATATATGAAAAATGAAGTTAAAAATTTCATTGCATTAAAAAAGTTGAAATGGAATAAAAGATTGCCGGAACTATGACTAATAAAATGGAAATCGCTGGAAAGCGTAGCATTACAAGGTTCGACCGAGTGCATATTACATCCAGAAATTACTTACATAAGAAATTGATTCTATATTATTTTAATTTAGAACATGATGACTTGGTTAACCTTTACAGACTATTTGCTGATTCTAAATGTTTTTAAATGTCGTTAAAACATATACTTCCTGGATCTTATACTTAATATCTGCTATTAAGGGTTTCTAAGTACACATCGGCCGCGCAAATTTGTTTTAAAATTTAATGAGACAGACTAGACTGCTACTTACATAATCGTATGGTATATTTACGCCTACCTACATTTCGAGTTCGGTACCTACCCGTAGCTAGGTGTTTAGACTTAGACACACAATTATGTGATAGAAGAAAAGTTAAAGAAACCAAGAGGTAATCAGAATTCTTAAATCGATGAAGGACAGACAACACTTTGATCAAAATGAAAAAGGACAAAAGGACAAACAACGATCTGTGAAACATACACATAAAACTTATAAAGATCGAGTCACATGAACCCCACTAAAACCAAGGGTGAAATCAGGCGCCCCGGAAAGGTAAGCACTTCCTGTCCCATTAGTGCTACCTTCCGTGTAACTCTAGTTACAAACACGGTGATAAGGATGTGGAAATGACCGAAAATTGTCCGTGGAAATTTGTCAGGCAGTTAGATGGTATTTCCAAGATAAAATGAATTCCTTATTATTTGTGGTGCACCATTTTATGTGAATTTCGTGGATAATATCAAACCTTGAAATTAAGAATTTCACGAATATTTGGTCCATATGGACTGGCTGTAGACGGGATCCACGAATTAACATACATGTATCCAACAAAATAAAGTTTTCTCTCAATCCACGAATACTGTGTCTACGAATTTGAATGAATTTATAGCACTATGTTGTTTTCTACAAATAAAACTTACAAAAAGTAGATCACCTCTATTATATATATAAAAAAAAGAAATAATCCTTTTATTATATAGTAATAAATATTTATAGTAATCAGTTTTGAAATTTTATGAAATTAGAAAAAAATAATAAATATTTTATTTTTTTTTATTTTGAGATAGTGCAATATACATATACATAGAGCGTGCAAATACAAGGATATATTGCACGATTATTTTCCATTGAAATTAATGAGAAAACATTTATTACTATATAATAATAAAAGGTTATTGCAAATTATAGCGTCTGAGTATGATTTTGCTATACAAATCAACAATAGGTCATAAACTTGGATTTCATCTGCATTCATACATATGGCTTAATCTTCCGCAGTCAAATTTTACCCAAACACAAACGTGGCAATCTAATCACCTATCCAACGTACAATATTTGATGAACCCACCAGTTGTGTCTGACATTTGTTTAGACTGTCATATTCGTGTTTAAAACAGGTACACATGTAATGTTAGAAGTGAATTTGAAGGACAAATGACCATGTAAACGCACCTTAAATTATACATGTGTAGATACAACCCTGTAAATGTCATATTGAAATGAGGGACCCGGGTGGCTCAATGAGTTAGGTCGCCGGATCTAACAGCTCATACCAGCCTATCACCAATACGGCGTGGGATTGCGCCCGGCTTATTAAATTACAAAAAGGGTGCACTCGACTCGCAACCACAAGTGATAACGTTTACCAGTTGCTTGTCCATGGTCGGTGGTTCTCTCCGGGTACTCTGGCTTCCTCCACCACTAAAACTGGTCGCCATGATATAGCTGCAATATTGCTGAAAGTGGCGTTAAAACACCAATAATCAAATCAAATCATATTGGAATGATATGTATTATTTATATAGTGTAATGTGAGGGTTACATCTGAGTGAACTATGGCTCTATCTAATGCTGGGTCCATAAAACTAGCTGTACCCAACAACATTTTACTAATGTGTTTGTGCAACATTAAATAGTGTCAGCCGTGAAATAGTGTCCGCCCTAACAATTGTCTCCTATGATAAAGTCCGAGGACGGAATAAAACACAGCGATGACTTCTTTCGGTTTGTGTAAGGTTTTTCATTACAAATATAACACAACCGGACACAATTTCACAGGACACTATTATGTACCAAGCCATGAAAAGCCAATAGCGGTCAAGTATTTGTTTTTTAGGGCTATCGATTTTACCTTCTTTTACAATTTTGATATTTGAATTTGGAATTGTTCTGACAGCGTGGTAATTTTTTTTTTTTTTTTCATTTTATTCATACGGGAAATTTGTTATGTGACACATATACGTTTTATGTGATTTAATAAATTATTATTGTACATTTGTATGTATCCCTGTAAAATAGTTTATCATGCATATATTATAACTGGGTATATTATTGTCTACATGTTCTACAGACATAAACATAATTTACAAAGTAAATAAATTCAACCCAGCAAAAAAATGTTGGCTACTTTTCAAACACAACATGGCTTCCGGTACCGATAGCACAATCTATATATTCTATTGAATTTCAATTACACACATAAATTGTCTTCTGATAAATCCCCTCTCACCAAACAATACCCGTCTTATCAGATGCACTGTTGTAAGCCATAATATTGTCCTGTGAAAATGTATCCGATTGTATCTTTTTCAAATGAAAAATCCCCAACAGACCAAAAGAAGCCACCTCTGTGGTTTATTCCGTCCTCGGACTTTATCATAGAAAACAATTGTAACAGAGGACAATATTTCACGGCGGACACTATTTAATCCTACACTCTAGCGGTAAAATTCCACCAATGTGTCCCTCTCATTAAAGGGGAGCCCCTCTTATAAGACCACTTTTGTCACTGCAGAAGGGGTAGGCTAATTAGAGGTAGACCTTCTGTATATAGATTGGTAGAATAAAATCAAGTTCTATTGTTGAAGGTTTTTCCAGTCATTCCTGAGTTACAGCTCTTGTTATATGAAAAATGATATATTTAGATATGCCACTCCTCTGGAATACCTTATCACTCATTATGTTATAGATTTTTGATCAGTAATAAGTATTAACTATTCTACACATTGTAAGTACAAGTCACGTGATGCATAACGTCAAACGAATATAAAGATGTCGCTGAATTTTGAAAATGGCATAGCGATTTATTTTTATCCTCTCTATTGCCATGGCTATTGAACTACGACTGAGCATTTGTCACATAATTCATCCGAACTTCAATCCATTCGAATAGATGTCGCAGAACTTTGAAAATGTCACAGCGACGATTTTTTTTAAGGTTTGCCATCCATCATTTAATCTTCCCCATCGTCCTGAATAATGAACTATGGATGCGTATTTGTACTTCCGGTTATTGCTAGTTACTGGAAACAATGGTTAATTGGTATAAATGAAATATTTGTTGTGACAGCTTCTGGAGGAGAAGACATTCTAAGTTGTATCTGATCCTAGTGTGATGTTTTTGGACAATAAAATATGTTTAAACTGAGAACTTCTCATAAAAAAAAAAAACAATCCCGAAAAGCGATTTGTTTTCCTGTTTGAAATATGCATAGAACTCCGATCTCTATCATTATTCCAAATGTTGATGATTAGATTGTAGGGTTGTTTTACACTATGTACTATGCATGGATGGTCCAGTTATACTGTGATAGGTAACAATCGAGGCCGGAATAGATGTCTCACACTGTTCATAATTATCGAATTAATGTATTGTAGTTACGAAGGACTTATTTTTCATATTCGGAATGCAACAGTTGCTATGCTAAAAATAACAGATTTTCTCTATTATTAACGCAGAAAGCGTTTCACTAAATGGAATTGTTTTTCATCGTCGGCGCTCAATGATTTTTTCGACGGTGACGTCATTGGTACTCTGACGTATCATACATCTCCACTTCCGTTTGTGCTAATAAAGCATTTCAAAATGGAAGGTTCTTTTTATTGTCGGACACTCAATATTTTCAATTATGGCGACGTTGGTATTGTAATGTCACAAAGTGAAAGAAAACCCATTTTATTTCTTGGAAATCTCAGTATTTCACATACATATTTTTTTTTTTTTTTTTTTTTTTTTTTTGTGTTTTAACGCCACTTTCAACAATATTTCAGCTATATCATGGCGACCAGTTTTAGTGGTGGAGGAAGCCAGAGTACTAGGAGAGAACCACCGACCATGGGAAAGCAACTGGTTTACTGTATCACTTGCGGCTACATCTATCTATTAATAATAATAATATTATTATCTAAGAATTGTAAACTATGGAACGGCATAGGTGACAATAATTAACGCAACGTTCTAGCATATGTCCGATCTATCCTTCGTCTAATAACCAATGGAGCGTGTAGCTGTTTACCTCTCTTGATGATTTGCGAATTAAGGTATGGTTGATTCACAGTTCGGCCTG
This sequence comes from Gigantidas platifrons, assembly GCA_002080005.1. Taxonomy (NCBI): domain Eukaryota; kingdom Metazoa; phylum Mollusca; class Bivalvia; order Mytilida; family Modiolidae; genus Gigantidas; species Gigantidas platifrons. Next base: position 845,325 of record MJUT01023287.1, read on the forward strand.
CTCGAACTATTGGACGGTATACTAGCTGTATTGTGCTGTTGATAATTAACGTAGGGTTGCGCTGCATGTATACTTAGAACTATAAGCTGCTCGGCTACTTCTCCACGTGTTAACGTGTATGTCAAATGCTGACCTCTTCTGTGGCCGTAGGCAATTCTTAACTTTATCAAAGGCAGCGTCACTGAAGAAGAGGTAAATCCACGGATTTGTGCAACTGTTTAAACTTGCTAGCAACAGTATGATGGTAAAAGCTGGACCTGAAACAAAGGATAAAGTGAAACTTGAATACACATAAATATATATTAAAAAAAAAAAAAAAAAAAAAAAAAAAAAAAACTCGTGTAGCTTGTCTTAGTTATATAATTAGTACACACGGCGCGTTAGCTAACCGTGGCCAGGCACAATTGTACGATCAGAGTCATCGAATTGGAGTGCGATATATTTTTTTAATAAGACACACTATTTATAATACTGCAAATTGGTTTGAAGTGAATTTGTTATTTGTAATTTTTGATTATATGTTAAGTTACAGTTTATTATTCGTAGTTCGCATGTTTCCATGAGAACTAAAAATAAATACTCTTACGACAGTATGATATATTTTGTTTTTCACTTAATTATTTAAAAAATATCTTCCTTTTAAATAAGACTATACAAAATATTGTTTGAATATCTACAAACCAAATAGCCTGGGTTTTTTTTTTCTTATCCAGTTGTGTGCATTACATGCATGTAAGCTTGGAGAACATCATGGACTTCTGGTGTTATATATTAACAGGCGAATAGATTTAATGAAACAATTCGTAAGTAAAATTAAAATAGTAGACTACTCAAATAGTTTGTTCGTTTTTGTTTCCGCATGAAATGTTTCCTTTTAACTTGTAAGACTCGAAAATAATGAAAATCATGATGGGACGTAATTAAATCCCAATCGGATAACGGAAGTTGACTGTTAAATATTAAGCAATCTCTTCGTTAAGCAATTTCCTTATCTGACAACAGTTTTGATGGATTTGTCACACGGTTGAACGCCATCTTGAAATCTATGTCGTAAAATATTTACGGTATGTCGTAAACCATTTACGTTAGAACATCTAAAATAGATATTTGTACTGTATGAAGACAAGAAAAACAGGAATCGATGTAAACAATGACATAACTAGGGATTTGGAAGTCGATGAATGTTTTACATATTGACAATTTTATTAATTTAATTGCCCGGACTGATCATTATCAAGACACATTTATGGTTCTATTAGACGGCAATATTCTAGCATTGCACTTTTTAGATAATCATACTTTCCTCCCTATTAAGTTAATCAGATTTTAATGGAAGCCTTAACAACGCAATGAGTATTTTTATATACAAAATAAGGCATGTGTTACTGAACTAAGAATACATGAAAAACATATGTAACTGAACCATGAATAAAACCGAATCATCTTTAAACTCAAATCGTATGCACACAAATCTTGAAGATACCAAAAGGGTAATAGGAAATACAATGCTAAAAGTGAAGCACTAAGAGACAAACAATGATCCACAAAGTACTACACAGAAAGCTGAGAATTCAGCAAAACGAGCCCTTCAAAACACTGGGGGTGACGTGGTCCATAAATAAAGCGGAAACCTGTGTAACTAATCCATGCATAAACCGGACATCATCATCATGTCATTGCAAAATAACTTGTCTTGGTCTCGCCATGATATGCTGGAAAATTACTCAGTTGACATTAAGCAACAACCACTCGCAAAGTTATATATTTCACTTTGCTACACTTTATACTCAGCACTATCTACAATAAAATTTAAGACCTGCTTAGAACAAATCATTAAAAATTCTAAAATGGCGTACTACTTTCGCTTTGAAAACAACAGAGGGTTCTAAATAGCACTGAACACCTTAGCACATGCACAGAAGGCATATCTAATCGACAGCGTATTTTGCATATTTGTACTTTATATATGTTAAATTAAAAGAATAAAAATTATAAATATACAAAAAAATCAAATGAAACTAATTTTTGCTCTTAATCAATTTTTGTAACGTTTACGTAGCGTTATATATTCTTGTAAATAATAGCGGGAGGTAATTGGAACAGCTTCTGTAGCGTTATATATTTTTGTAAACAATAGCGGGAGGTAATTAGAACAGCGCCCAAAAATAACCTCTGTCTAGGTACGCTTGAATGCATAAAATTAACGTAAATGCCCTGTTATAATCGAAATAATTAACTTGTGCCCGCCATGATATAGCTATAAACATTGCTAAGTTGGCATTAAACAATAATCACTCATTATCTCACTCACAAGGAACATGGCTTTGACATGATGTCGTATTGTTGATTGTAGAGGTATACACAGTTGCGTGTTTTATATTATGAACCAATTTCTAAAAAATATCTTTTTATCCATTTATTGTTTTGGTATTTGTACATGTAACACAATTGTTTTATAAACAAATATGTTTTATTTCTAAGTTTGGTACAAAAAATGAAATAAAACAAAAAGTCTGGTAGAAGTGGAAACTAATTTGTAAAATTTGTTCACGTCACGATGTCGCTGAAATTCTGCTACGTTGGAGTAAAACACCAATCAATCAATCTATCATATATAAGGAACAACGACCTGAATGTATTCCACTTAATTGCAATTATTCACTAAAACATGTTATAATTGAATACGTGGATGCTTCTAATTTACGACAAATATTCTACAGCTTCAAGTCCTAATCTGATTGTTCTACCAATGTCGCAGGCACGAAACAATTTAAAGATTTTAAAAAGAAATTAATTTAAATACTTAAAGATAAATGGATAACGTCCTTTTCTGAATATTTGATTTTATCATTTTAATCTGTGTTTTATTTAGATATAATTTGATTGTGTACACATATTTTCTGATTTGTAATTAAATACGAACATTAATCTTTGAAATCTTTATGTGATTAGATGTTATACAAGATAGAAAAGTCAACTATCAACAACAACAAACTTACAATCAAGGAAATGTACTTAAACAAAATGTTTAACACTTCAAGGGCTAATGTTATGGTATTTATCTCTACTTTCAACATTATTTCAGCTATATCGTGGTGGTCAGTTTTATTGGTGGTTTACACCGTAGTACCCGGAGAAAATCAACGATCTGCCACAAATCACTGACGATTTGAATCACATAATCTTGTATCGAATACACCTCACCATGAACAGGATTTGAACTCCCAACTTTAGTGATGAATGGCACGCATTACATAGGTAGTTGTACTACAGTACGATCATGGTGGCCCATAACTCTTTGACAGTGAGTGTTTGCATACAGCATTACACAAATTGATAACAAGTTGTCTGATTGTAGTTAAGGTGCTTGTTAGGAGACCAGAAATTTTAGTGGTTGACCATTTTGCTAGAGACTGATATCAAGCCAAATTTGATGTGTTATTAAGAAGAGTTTGAAGATACCAAAGGGGTAATCAGAGTCCGTAAATAGAAGAATAGACAACACAACGGCCAAATGTACAAAAGGACAAACAATGGTCTACAAAACATACCTATAAAACTAAAGATCGAGTAACACGAACAGCACGAAAAACCCGGGATGAACTCATGTGCTCCGGAAGGGTAGCAGTTCCTACTCCACTAGTGGCACCCGTCGTATTAATCGAGTTACAAACCCGGTGATAAGTCATGAATGAGAAAATGACCGGGAAGTGCTTATGACAAGTAGAACATACCCGTGGTCATTTGTGACACAGATATTCCATAACGGACAACCAAGTCATAGTGATGACCGTAAAACTTTGGAAGTGATGACTTCAACTTAACCAAGGGGAACCATTGGTTCAGTAGCTTCCTTGTTAGCAGCAGCCATCTATCAAGGAAATTCTGATAGGAACCACAAGCTCTGGAATATCGTATCAACTGACAGATAAAGTAGCCAGTGCATAGTAGAAATATTCCTATGAGGGGATATTTCGCTTTGATGTGTTAATAATTAATGATACATATTCTCGTCGATAAACAGTTACACATGATGTAAAGCAAACCGCTATTTTTATATCAACATTTCGAAATGTTTTATACGAAACAAATTCAGATCTTATATCAACATTTCGATATGTTTTATACGAAACGAATTCAGAACAATGGCGGCTGATAAATGCCTTAATATGCTGGTATTCCGATAATAAAATCGCATATAAGCTACTTAGTGTGCGCCGTGCGTTTCTGTAATAACAATCATTAGGTACTATTATAGTCAAAAGATTGGAACGACTATTAGTTATTCAGTTACCCTTCCGGAGCATCTGAGTTCACCTCCGGTTTTTAGTGTGGTTGCTGTTACTCGATCTTTAGTTGTATATGTATGTTTTGTCGATCGTTGTTTGTCCTTTTGTACTTTTTCTTTTGGCTATTATGTTGTCTGTTCTTCTTCGATATACGGTTTCTGATTACCCCTTTGGTATCTTCAAACTCTTCTTAGTCTTTTCGCTAATTTGCTCACAAGACTTTTAAATCATTTGGCTGTCCAATCTGTTGACAATGAACGTAAGTAATAACACATCGTCTGCACTACATTATCCACGTTTTTATCGCAAGTCTCTGTGAGAAAGGTATCCACAATGCCTAAACAGAATAACCAAAATCGGTTAAGGTTGCCTCTGCCTGAAAGAGACTGGTCTTATTTTTACATTATTAAGAACTAAGTTATGGACTATGACGGGTAGAAAGTACCTCTGACGGTTTAATGAGTATGGCTGATTGAATCCAGACGCAACATTACAAATATAGCGATTTGACGAACGACTTGTGGAATTTTTATTCATCTTATTTAATAAGTTTTGTCTATTTGAGGAGGGGGAGGGACTATGGTGTTTCAATTATATTCCAGTTATGTCGTGGCGGTCGGTGGAGGAAACCAATTTGATGATTATTGTTACATCCCAAAAAGCAAATACTTATTAGTTCAATGACTCTAATATGAACATAGTAAAACATTAGACTACATTTGCAATTACTTACCGTTAAATGGTGCATTTTCGTCGTAAGCTGACCACATTTGAGCTATGAAAAAAGGTGACCAGCACACTAGATAACACAGTACTACAGTCAAGGTCATTTGAACCGTTCTAATTTTAGCACGGGATATTCCATGATTGACTGCTGGTCTATGAATTTCACCATTTGCTTTTATCTTATCCAGGCTACTCCTACTTGCATTTATTTTATGAGTCTGTGATTCAGACCAAGAACGACCTCCATGTCCAGATGAAGGTATTGGTTCTCCAACTCGACCACGCTTCCACACAGTATAACAAATACATCCGTAACAGAATATTAAGATAACTGTAGGAATTATGTAAATGAGAACTGTGAACACGGTGACGTAAAGTTTCAATGTCCAGAAGGGGTCAAAGGTTGCCCAACAGTCATATTCACCATCAGACCTGACCTCTAAGGCAAATATCCATATCTGAGGTAGGCTGTATAACAAAGCCAAACTCCAGGCTACAGCAACCATATAGTGCACTTTTTGAGAAGACCATTTGTGCGCTGTGAATGGATGAATGACCGCAATGTATCTGTCAATGGCCGTCATCACTAAGACATATGACGATGCATACATTGCAACAATTTGAATGTATTTTACAAAGCGGCATAAAAAATCTCCACCTAAAAACACGTACGTCAAATCCCAGCATATTTGTGGAAGGACATTACAGAACGCAACAAACAAATCAGCAGAACTTAAGTGTATCATCAGTAGGTGAACACGTGATAACTTCCGTCTTCTCGTCCATAATGTTAATAAAACAGTAGTATTACCGATTACTGCCAACCCAAAAATTATACACTGAACTGAAATCTCTATTAGAGCGAGATTTTCATTTCTATGACTATAAATAGATGAGTTTTTGCTCGTAAATGTTGTATTAGAATACGATAGGGTGGTATTTATTCCCGCCATTTTTAGAAAATATAAATTCCCGCCATTTTTTGTTTATTATAAAATATGCATAGTCATCATTGGAATACACGTTGAATGTTAACTGTTGGTATCGCTATTGACCTGAAAAGAGAAAAATAAACGCATGACAATGACTATTCCATATCAGACCCATAATATTATGTTATTATACCTCAGTATATTTTTTCTGCATGGATATAATAATTAAATAAATTGAACGTTTTCACATAAAAATCAAATTGTGAATCTTGTTCAGTAGTTCCATTGTCATTTGCGCCTTAGGAAATATTTTTCTTGACGAAATGCAAACCAATCTGCTAACAGCTAACTTTTGTCCGAACTATTTATGGTTCTGATCTTTCTGGTTTTATCCGGGACATTTGTGAGTGGAAAATGACGATTTGGCCGGGAAATGATGACGTCATATACGCATTTAATTGCTCTATGACGTCATATTACGGTATTATTACCACCCACAAATGACCCGGATGAATGCAGATCCGCAGTTATCATGAAAGGATCTACAAACTAGATACTGACATCATAGTCGGTATATAATTTTATAATGCTTTGAATTATTTCATTGGGTAAAAATTCTAGACATCAGAATCAATCATTCTGCAGTTTGTAATACTGTAACACGAACAAGCATTTAGAACATAAGACAGTGCATCGTAAAATATGAAATACGACCGTCTAATGAACGATTTTTTTTCTGGAATGGCTTAATACGTAAGAAAAAGATAAAATACCAGACAGTTATATAAACAGTACGACACCAATAATGACCCAGTCAGTTCAACACTAGTGAAGCATAATATCATGATGAAATCAGAACATTTCTAACTCTTACAAAAAAGCTCGAATCTAAATAAAGGTTATATAATACCGAAGTGGCAATCAAAATGGACTTTCCAGAGAAACTGAAAACATAGATTTTACACAAGACGAAGAAAAACAAAACAAAAACTTCAAAACAATAGGAGTTGGACACCACTATGCATAAGCAAACACAAATAACGTAGATAAGACATACGCCCTGCTACAAACAACTGGACCGAACATCGTTTTTTTTTGCGGAGCATGTGGTCTTAACATCTAACGTTCTATACCCTTTACAAACAAATACACGACTCCGCACTTTCCTGGCTTGGCACAAGCACTTCGATAGAAATCGGTTAAACAGTTTAATATTCCTTAATAGAAACAACAATACTATATCAAGCTAATGTTAGCGTTTATTCATTGTGCAGTAAGCCATATATTCTCAGTTGACCCGAAGTAGTAGTGATATTTACTGTTTGTCGATATTTATTTCCAAAACCGCGACCGTTCGTCATGTTTCTAACTTTACTATTTTAATTAATGTCTTGATATCGTACGATATAAAACTTACAAGTATTGCAAGACAATGGTAGATGTTCAATAGTCTAGAGAATGCATTGCTAAATGTTTCCACAACAAAATAGTTCCATTAGTTATAAAGCGCATTAGTACATGCCGTTATGCAATTGATCAGTACAAAACAATTACAGTATCCAATAGTACAACGTTATTAGAATATGCCACAGAATATAAAGAAGACGGATATCTCCTTACACAGATATAGACATTGTTATTTCCTTAAACGGTTGATGCTATTAAACTTTTAATAAATGAGTTTTCGTCATCCTCCATATTCCCTTAAATACGATTTAAACACGAGACAATATTATTATTAAATGACGTAAAGCGTCCCCGGTAGAATTGCAACAATCAAATTAATTAATGGATGCATTTTCTAAATTTAGAAAACGGATTTTAATTATTTTTGTGAGATCATTTGACTGTATAAGTTTTATGGGTAATTAAAGTTGATTAAAACTGATAAAGAAACCAGTTATTATTATCCGGAAGCCAGTTATATTATCCGGAAACCAGTTTTATTACCAGGGAACCAGTTTTATTATCAGGGAACCAGTTATATTATCAGTTCAACAATTGTCAAGTCAATTCTTATGGCAGAAATTATAGTTGGTTTACTTTTATTATTTGCTATAACATTGCACTCTCTTTATTCGGTCCTATTTCCCGTGCTGCAATATAAATTGATCGTTATTTCATGATTTCATCTTAGCAGCTTCCGGAATCAATAATTGCCTGAATTACATCATTGGATACGATAAGATTGCCATTTATGATGACATGGAGTGATTTATATCGCCTTAATTCCTTATTAGAACTCCATTAGAACCTTGAATATTATATACTTTACTTATATTAACGGCAATCTACATGACATATTTCATTGTACATTTTTAATCAACACGTCTGGATTGTGAAACGCTTAGATAACACTGACACGACATTAAATAAATGTAGACTACATACGGCTATAAAAAAAACATGGAAGTGAGAAGTGATTGTTAGATTTGTTGATATTAGTAGACTTGTTGATCATTACTGTTTACATTTGCTTTTCATTACTAGATTATATTTATTTTCATACTGCAAAATTGGTGGAGGATGCCTGATTACCGGTTACTATTGACCTGTCAGTAATAAAAACGTAGATATCATATTTAGTACGTACGAATTTCTTCTGGAATAACATTCACCAGGGACACTCAAAGTCCAACGACTGTAAAACAAAATAGCTTAAAAACCCTTAGGAGCGATACAAACTTAATATAATATCAGCTAAGGTCACCTATGTCTGAGGGATGGGATCCTTAGTTAATAATAATAATAATTACATTACTTAGGAACGGTAAATGTCAATAATAAACCGTGTCTGAAACTAATAGTCCTCCGGCATAGGTATCGGCCCAGTGTTAATAATAACATTACTAGAAAATGTAATAGCCTAAAGTTGGAACGTGTGCACCCGTCCGGGCGAGGGAGATGAAGTCAGGATTCTTATCGCGGCGATACTCTTGGATTAATTAGTTTTAGATATAATTTGTGCTACCCGCCAACCTCACCTCACCCCACAAACACTGATTACTTACTTCTGATTATCCTTTTGATATTTTCAAACAGTTCTTATCATATGCAAACAATGACATGGAGCAACTTTTGCTGGTCATTAGGTGTCATTTAAAATATAATTATACGTCAACAAAATTGGCCTAAGCAACATTGATAAAATGTGTCAGTGACTTGTGGCAGGTCGGTGGTTTTCTGCGAATTCTCATGATTCCTCCACGTAAAAAAGTGACCATCAAAGTATAACTGAAATATTGTTGAAAATGGCGTTAAATACAATAATTATCTCTCTCTCTCATTTATATGAACATCATTATTATATAAATAGTGCTCCACAATACGCTTAGTATATAGGTTACCTCTGCCATCGGGTTAAAAACATCTATATAGGTTACAGACAAACGATTGTCAAGAACGTCGGGAAAAATCTGAACAATAACGTGGTATTGTTGTTATGACAAAAACATTCGAGGTATATCGAAAGTACTGGTAAATCTATTCAACCCAATTATCGTAAGTAGTTAGAATAATTACATTTACAATATGTATCTACTAAGCTTCCGAAATCAATGAAGAAGTGATGTAGCATCGCCGCGGAAGCATATGTAAAACATCTAAAAGTCTTCTGAGAGGGATACCAGTTGACTGCCTTTGTTAATCTAGTAATGGGGAGTTCACATAGAAGTTAATGCTGTTTTGTATTCTATTATATCTGTAGTAGATATGTAGATTGGTTTTCTCTCGATCGTATGGTAGTTGGATTTACAACTTCCTATGCAATCAGTGCATATAACCACTAACATTGTGAGTTCGAATCCCGTTCATGGCGAGGTATATTAGATACAACATTATGTTATAAAGTTTGTCAGTATCTTGGGACAGATTGGTTGTTTTCTCCGGGTACTGCGATTTCCTCCACCAATAAAACTGACCGCCGATATAGCTGACATATTGTTGTAAGTGGCGTTAAACACCATACACCCCCGATTTTTTTTGATATTTTACATTGCATATGCAAATATAGAGACAGAACACCTGACCACACCACGAATAAAGTGTACCAAAGAAACCAGTGAATGTAGATTTTAGTGTAAAAGAGCTACCACGTGCATACAAATAGAAATAATTCAATGACAAATAGAAAAGGAGAAAATGAGAAACGACGATCTACCAAAATTACATATAAAACTAAAGATCTAATTATCGGGAACAGCAGAACAACATAAAGGACGGGCAGATGATAATACTAGATACAAATATAACAAAAACACCACAAAATAAAACTAATTTATACAATAAACTGCAATTTATCCTATTGAACGTCAATATATTTACAGAAAACAGAAAAGAATATTCTAATAGAAACATGAAGTGTACTTTATCGTAGGTGTCTACTACATAGTGAGAATCAGGAAGCTTGACTTCATGTAGGCGTCGATTTCATTGAGGAAAAGTTGTCAAGCGAAAATTTGCAAAACAATAGCCGAAAGTGAAATCATAAAAGAACATTGCAACAATCGACATATCCCGACCTTGTGTAGTTTTCATATGCAGAATATTGAATAGTCTGGTTTTCTGGCATGGTGTCTGTGATCACATGGTTAAAGCTAACCCGCTCAAATTAAACGCTACTACGGAAATGATATGCAATTAATTATTGTATATAGAAATGATTGATTGATTGGTGTTTCACGCCTATCTTAGCAGTATTTCAGCTATATCGTGGCGTGAACAATTTTTTATAATTAACCTAGACACCTACAAGACCCGCATATAGAAATCAATGGCAAAACAAATAAATATGGATTAACGAGTATTTTGTTGTTTTTTTTTTTTTATCAAAGTACATTACGAATGCAGTTAACTATGGTAAAAGTGTAGAATGTGTGACGTCAGACGATTATTATGACGTTGTCTGTTGCTTTTTAGTCTCGTGTTTGTGACATTTATGTATTGTTGTGACATTTTTGGCTCGACACTTTTCTTCAATCATCAGCTCTGTGAAATGGATTCCTAAATACTTCCTGGTTGATTAATATTTAAAACGAAAAAAGAATATACCAATATGTCGAAAAAAATACAAAGGCTAACAGGAAAATCGAATACACATAGAGTGAGTGATTGTTGTAAAATATTTGTTACGATCATCAACATTTAATCCATAATTGAAATTATCGTCACTATGAATTTCATCTTTTTTCACTGGTAGTGCAGATGGATAATTGCACCCCCCTCCCCGTAAAAAAAAAAACACAAAAAACACAAAAAAACACACAAAAAAAACAATAAACAAACAAACAAAACATAACAAAAACAAATTAAAACAAAACAACAACTTAAACAAATATAATCAAAACTGCTGTAAGCTGTATATTATAACATCGCAGATATTCTTGCCTTGCAGTTATTGCTATTAGATGGGTACACAGAGTAAGTCAGTTAACAACACCAGAATTGCCTTAAATGTCTATACACGTCAGACATTCATAAAAACTAAGCATTTTTACAATCCTTAAATTATATTTACTTAATTATATAAGAAATAGCCATGATAATTTACGAAGCATTATAGCGATGAAAGAACTACGCTTCTGATATAATAAGCAGTATTGAAAGATAGACATGATGATTGGACAATACAGCAATTAAAAAGGGAGAAAACTGTGATAAGTACTTTGTTATTTGTTTTTTTTTCACTTTCATCTGTATTCAAATGAAGAGATATATAATTTAGTGTGCGCACTGAGTTTCTTCAGCTGCGATAACCTTCATCTGGTTCGCCCATAGTCAAATGATTGGAATGCCAACTAATTAAAATGTCTTAGGAAGAAAGAAAACCAAGGGTCCTAAACAGGATAGCCAAACACGGTTAAGGTGTCACCTATGCCTAAGGAAAGAGATCCGTAGCTTAAACACTGTCTTAAATACTTTGCCAACTAATTAAAATGTCGCAGGAAGAAAGGAAACCATGGGTCTTAAACAGGATTGCCAAAAATGGATAACAGTGACGTGTCACCTATGCATGAGGAGAACCTTATATTATACAATGCATATATCATTTAAGAACTGTAAATTACAATAATTAATATACAGGCAAACCGGTCCATGCGGCCACTTCGATTAAGCAGTCACCTGTATTAAAAGGTCACCTTTTTTGTCCTGTCATACAACATTTCACATGAATTGAACCTCTTTTGAGACGTCGTCTGTCTTATAAGGCCACTTTTTCTCATTGTCCTAAAAGTGACCTCTTAATACAGGTTTGACTGTATATATACATGTAATAAATACAGATTATTAAACTATTTATTGCATACTTCCAACATCTAGAAAAGAGACACCCATATTGGCTCGGACCGATATAGAAATGATCTTGTAGTAATCCAATAACCGGTTATTTTCCCGGGTATGAAAATATGGACAGTTTACTTCCGGTCATATTGGTCATACGAAAATGCCTTTATTTTAACTAAGTATGTAATAAACCATGTTATTTTAGAAGATGTAAACCTACTGGATAATATATAGTCCACAGGCAGTGGTATCGACCATGTGATACAATGTAGTAATAAGAACAGATATATTAAATTGTGTGCGCGGGGCGGAAATGTATAGATATTTGATGAATTCTAAGTATAAGGATTTTGATTTTTGGAGTTTAACGCCACTTTCAGCAATATTTCAGCAATATCATGGCGACCAGTTTTAGTGGTGGAAGAAGCCGGACTACCCGGACAGAAATACCTACCATGGGCAAGCAATTGGTAAGCTTTATCACTTGCGGCTGCGGGTCGAGTGCACCTTTTTGTAATTTACAAAGCCGCCCAAGAACCTACGCCGTATTGGTTAGAGGCTTGTATGAAGTGTTAGGTAATCCAACTACCTAACTCATTGAGCCACCTAAGTATTCGGTTAGTGTAATCAGAAGCCGTAAATCGAAAAACATGAAGACGGACAGACAAGACAATGCTTTACACAACACCACACAGAAATCTATTTTCTGCCTTTCAACGAAAACCATAAAAGTATCCGGTGTGTTACCGCAGCTGGAGTTAATGGGACTCCATCGGATGGACATATTATTTCTATGGAAATGCCTGTACCAAGTCAGGGTCATTACGGTTTTCACAGTTTTCCGGTTGTTGACTGATTTTGTCTGTTTATATACTTATGAGTTTTGCCTTTACCTTTGGAAGATTGTTCGGAGTTCGGTAATTTTGTTATTACCCTTATTTTTATTAAGCGAAATTTATCATTTCGAACTTCATTGCTTATGATGTTACTTATACAGTGAAACATGTCCAAACCGAACCCTGAGTAAACAGAAAACCTGCTTAAACCAGACAGACTGTACAGTCCTATCTACTGAACCCTGAGTAAACAGAAAACCTGCTTAAACCAGACAGACTGTACAGTCCTATCTACTGAACCCTGAGTAAACAGAAAACCTGCTTAAACCAGACATCTATTGAGACCTGAATAAACAGAAAACCTGTTTAAACCAGACAAACTGTACAGTCCCATCTACTGAACCCTGAGTAAACAGAAAACCTGCTTAAACCAGACATCTATTGAGACCTGAGTAAACAAAAAACCCGCTTAAACCAGACAAACTGTACAGTCCCATCTACTGAGCCATGAGTAAACAGAAAACCTGCTTAAACCAGACAGACTGTACAGTCCTATCTACTGAACCCTGAGTAAACAGAAAACCTGCTTAAACCAGACATCTATTGAGACCTGAGTAAACAGAAAACCTGCTTAAACCAGACAAACTGTACAGTCCCATCTACTGAACCGTGAGTAAACAGAAAACCTGCTTAAACCAGACATCTATTGAGACCTGAGTAAACAAAAAACATGCTTAAACCAGACAAACTGTACAGTCCCATCTACTGAGCCCTGAGTAAACAGAAAACCTGCTTAAACCAGACAGACTGTACAGTCCTATCTACTGAACCCTGAGTAAACAGAAAACCTGCTTAAACCAGANCATACTTCCGACATCTAGAAAAGAGACACCCATATTGGCTCGGGCCGATATAGAAATGATCTTGTAGTAATCCAATAACCGGTTCTTTTCTCGGGGTGTGAAAATATGGACAGTTTACTTCCGGTCATATTGGTCATACAAAAATGCCTTTATTTTAACTAAGTATGTAATAAACCATGTTATTTTCGAAGATGCAACCCTACTGGTTAATATATAGTCCACAAGCAGTGGTATCGACCATATGATAGTAATAAGAACAGATATATTAAATTGTGTGCACGGGACGGAAATGTATAGATATTCGATGAATTCTAAGTATAAGGATTTTGATTTTTGGACTTTAACGCCACTTTCAGCAATATTTCAGCTATATCATGGCGACCAGTTTTAGTGGTGGAAGAAGCCGGAGTACCCGGAGAGAACTACTGACCATGGGCAAGCAACTGTTAAGCTTTATCACTTGCGGCTGCGGGTCGAGTGCACCTTTTTGTAATTCACAAAGCCGCCCGAGAACCTACACCGTATTGGTTACAGGCTTGTATGAAGTGTTAGGTAATCCAACTACCTAACTCATTGAGCCACCCGGGTCCTACCTAAGTATTCGGTTAGTGTAATCAGAAGCCGTAAATCGAAAAATCTGAAGAAGGACAGACAATACAATGCTTTACACAACACCACACAGAAATCTATTTTCTGCCTTTCAACGAAAACCATAAAAGTATCCGGTGTGTTACCGCAGCTAGGAGTTAATGGGACTCCATCGGATGGAAATATTATTTCTATGGAGATGCCTGAAATTTTGATTTTTGTTGTTGAAATTTTAATTTTTTTTTTGTAGTTTTGACATTTGTTGTCCAATGAAAAAAACGGTTCAAAGGTTAGTTAAATAGTCTGCCGTGCAATATTCTCTTGAAGACTATTGACGCGTCAATAGATCACAGGGGAGCAAAAACGCAAAAATATCTTAAAATATGTAGTTACTTAATAAACAAGAACAAATTTACAATTAGGTAATAATAAACTATATGTAAGCAAACCGTTGTCTTCTAAATTGAGCTAATAGTCTGAAAATAACTCTGGATGTGAATAATGGTGAGATTTCTACATTACATACTATGAAACAGCTAGCATTTAGTGGGGTTCGTATAACTCGGTCATTAGTTTTATGTGTTAGTTTTTGTAGATCGTTGTTTGTCCTTTTGTACTTTATATTTTGGCCATTGTGTTGTCTCTCCTTCTTCGAATTACGGATTCTGATTACCCCTGTGGTATCTTCAAACTCTTAGTAGTCTTAGGAACACATTTAGCTATGATTTACAATTTTTGTGTAGCTATGTATTTGGATATTGTCAATACTTACCAAGTGGTGTCCCCTCTCTTAATTATTCATAAAAAAGTTAGGTTCAACTGCCAACAGTATAGAAATAAAAATTTCCAACTTCACAACAAAAACAGGAAGCAGTTTAAACAAACATATCACAGAATGAATACAATGAAGGATTGTGTACCGGTTACAGGAGTTAAATGTATTCCGCCAACATCGAATACGCACCAACACACCAGACAGTAAATGTAAATAAAAGAACACAGGCTCCAACAAACGGAAAGCCGTACAAAGCTTGAAAATGCATCCGTTTTAAAAGAAATATAAATGAAACACTATCACAATGCTGACAATAATCATAACAAACTTCAGTTTTGACGGATAATAGAGAAAGTCCGAACACACAATATAGGTTGAAAGAGAACTCCTAGTAAAATAACGAGAATTATTTTGTAAAGTGAATTTTTGTACAATACATAATATGAGAATAAAAGTCAACATACTATACCGTTCGAATGACGTCACACCTTTGACATTATTATGGTTGCACGTGACGGATAAATAATGCTAATGGTGTATGTGATGTACTTTTCATAGCAAACTGTAACACAAATTTGTTTGGTTTCTATGTCCATAATAGATAAAATTATATAAAACAAAATGGCAACTCTTGACCGCTACTCACTCAATAGAATTGAACTTTTATCTTAGAAGCCAAATAACGTCTCTTATTGTACGACATCTTGAGAAGGATATACTATAACATATGAATAAGTTGAATGTATCTGAATGACAGGAGTGGAAAGGACATCTTGATATAAGGGTAATGGTGTTTAACGTCACTATCAACAATATTTCAGCTATATCGTTGCGGTCAGTTTTATTGGTTGAGGAAACCAGAGTACCCAGAGAAAACCGACATTTCGATGACAAACTTTATCACATAATGTTGTATCGAGTACACCTCGCCATGAGTTCTTGGTATAAGATTACAGTCCTAAATTCTTAATACATGACATTGTTGTAAATGACCAACGTTACATGTATCAGCCACAAAAAAAGTAGACAGCGTTTCGGGACAGGCAAGATTAATATGATTTATATGGGACAATAAAACTAGCTTAACCCCACGCTTTTTTTGTAAGTACATGAACAGATGCAGCAAACGGAGCAGTCATATATCTGTGTGTATCAATGTTGCTTCTGTTTCTACCATATTGCTATTAGATTTTAGAACTGTTCCGTTATTGTGACACTTTTCCTGCTTTCCATTTTATTGTCAAAGCTAATGTTCATCTCCGCCAAGCAGCATAGGTAAGCGTATCACATTGTTGTTATTTATGTTTGTAAACTTTTGGTTGCATTCTCCTAATTATTTGACTTTGATCTCAGATCATGTATGTTAATCTGTAACGCAGGTCCACTGTGAGTGAAAGTCTCAATCGGAAAGAAGACTATATCTATTATATCTGGTACAGCTAGTCAATGACATATAGAGGTTGTTGGATTTCACTAGTTATCTCAGCCTCCTCAACCAATTAATGCGTACGTTATAATGTAACTATTTATTGTATTCAAAGTTGCATTTAGCAAGAAGAGTTTGAAGATATCAAAGGGGTAATCAGAATCCGTCTATCGAAGAAAAACAGACAGAACAATGACCAAACGAAAAAGTACAAAGGACAAAAAACGATCTACAAAACATACACATAAAACTAAAGATCGAGTAACACGAACCCCACTAAAAACCTGTGGTGAACTCGGGTGCAAACATCACCAAACATTGATGTAACATTTCTTTATAGTATTGTTTTAAACATAACGTTCATGTTCCTATCATGTTTTGTCTACACAGGAAATACTGTTACAGGTAGCCTTTTGCAGCAATATCAGGATTTGTAGATGGAAGAAAAAATTATTATAGTATTAATAAATGGGTGTTTTCATAATGGACCGGTTATATGTCCAAGGTTAGTCATATTGGTCCAAGGAAGGTTGTATTGGCCGGAGGCAACACCGAGGGCCAATACAACCTTCCGAGGGCCATTATGACTTAACCGAGGACATATAACCGGTCCATTATGAAAACACCCATTTCTTAATACTTTTATTAACCAGTCAATTTCAATTTTAGGTAATTTTCATTCTTTTTGAAGAAGGCCATAGTATTGACCGAAATGGTAGGTTATATAATTGTTTTATCATTTTTCAATATTAGTATTTAAATATTAAAATTTTGAAATTATATGAAAACTGAAATGTTTGAAACTTTTTGAAAATTTTGACATTTTGAAATATTTTGAAAATTTGGAAATGTTATGAAATTTTTTTATTTTTTTTTTGTTTTTGAAATTTTGAAAATTTTTGAAATTTTTTAAATACTGAAATTTTTTGAAAATTTTGAACTTTCAATTTTATGAAATTTTTGAAATTTTTAGGTAATCTTCATTCTTTTTGAAGAAATCCATAATGGACCGGTCCATTATGGCTTTTACCGGTCCATTATGGCTTCTGCCGGTCTAGTATGGCCTTAAAAGCCATAATAGACCGGCAAAGCATTTTGGAGCAAAATAATGTTCTTGCTGTATAAATACAAACCAGTCTGTAGTATTCATAATAGAACTTACTGGTTAATAAAATGAAATAAACACTGAATACCCAAATTGTCAGGGGATTGTCGCGAAAAGAAAGAAACATCGAAAGGGAAATCAAAAATGGACATTCTAGAGAAACTGGCAGCATAGAGTACACAAGACGAAGAAAAACAAAACAAAAACACAACACTATACGTTGTCGAAACGCAAAAACAACGCTACAAAGCTAAAGGTAAAAGACGAAACTAAAGTGCAAAATCTTGTAAAACACAGACTTGAACAAATCACAGGAGAGAAATCAGGTTCTCCGAACGGTTAACATGTCATGTCTTATTAGTGTATCCTAAATCTTTACGCCATTAAAGAAAACAGAGATTCTGATCTTCATATTGGAAATATGTTTACATTCGTGATCAGCTGAGAAACTGGTATTCCATATGGAAGCAATCCAGGATAGCGGCCATGCAAGTTTCGTATGGCTTAGATTACACGTAGTAATGTTTGAGCAATTTTTTAAACAAGAGAAGGCCCTTATTAATTTTTTTTTAATAAATTGCTAGGTCAAAAATAAAAATAATAAAGCATAGAGGAAAGGTATTCACATGAATTTACTGACACATCCATATTATTTTGCATTTACCATTTTGCCTCTTTCTGTGATTTTTTTTTATTGGATTCTAGAACTGTTCCGATAGTGTGGCATTTTTTTTATATTTTATTGCGAAACATTAAGAAAAGTCGACTGATTCTTTCGGTTTCTATATACGTCATGTCTACGTATTAAACTGTCTCGCCACCAGGGGTATATATCATCTTTATCCTGATCATTTGTGGTGTTCTATATTAACGAAGAAGCGTCTGAGGATATCAAAGCGGTAATATTGACTTTCACTTTGGGACATTATTTTCTCGTACATCTAATAAACCCAACCGTAGTCATAAATGAATTATATCATTTTCACAGGCATGTTGCTGTTTAAAGGATGTTCTGGATCATGACAAGTTTCAAGATACCAAAGAGTTAATCAGACTTCATAAATCGAAGAATGACAGACAATACTATAACCAAAAGTAAAATAACAAAAAGAGAAACATCGGTCGAGAAACCACTACACACACAAAAAAACTAAATAGTGCACAACACGACTCCCACTAAATACCGGGGATGAAAAATTTCCGGATTTTTATCGAATAAAACGATCTATTAATCCAAATGTCAAGATATTTCAATGCTATTTTATTAAGGTGTAAATGAATCACTGTTTCTTTACTATAAAAAGTCCAAACAAATTTGAGAACAGAGGATTATGTTTTTGATTATACAAGTATTTTCCATTAGCCTGACTAATATAATGATCGAAGAGAGACTGTTATCAAGTTATTGTCAACTTCCAGGGATCAATAGTGTGCTTCGTGATTTTACTGACGTAGTGTATGTGGTGATTTAAGATCCTAATTTATGCCTTTAATACAACGTATGAGTGACAGAGGAGAAACCACACAATTATAATAATGATGTAACTAATACAGACTTTGTTTGGGAAGATTAAAGTAAGCAATAATCATATGGGAACAGTCATGGTCCTGATCGTGTGGTAGTTGAACGCAATCAGTTCCTATTACCACGAACGTTGTGAGTTCGAATCCCGCTCAGGAACGGTGTATTCGAAACGCCATTATGTGATCAGTCTGTCAGTGACTTGCGGCAGGTCAATGGATTTCCCCAGATACTCCTGTTTCATCCTCCAATAAAACTGACCGCCACGATATAACTAAAATATTATTCAAAGTGGCGTTAAACACCATAAACCCAAACCCTATGTTTACAGTGAATTCAGTATTTTTCGAGGATAGCCATTTTCGAGGATTCCGTGGATCGCATCAAACTACATAAGTAAGAATTCGACGAACTTTGTCACACTACATACATACATGTATTTGTGTGTGCTCACTACAGGAGGAAATCCATCCACGAACTTAAGTCCACACGAAATCGCAATTTTCCATCAAACCACAAAAATTGGTATCCAGGATTTTAAATAAATTTGAATCAGTGGATTTAATTAAATTGCTTGTTTGTTTATTTGATGGTGCTTATTATAACGCCACTTTCAACAATATTTCAGTTATATCTTGACGGTCAGTTTTATTGATGGAGGAAAGCGGAGGACTCGGAGAAAACCACCGACCTGTCGCAAGTCACAGACAAACTTTATCACATAATGTTGTACACCTTGCCCTGATCGAGATTCGAACTCATAACATCAGCGGTGATAGGCACCGATTGTTTAGGTAGTTGTTAATCCAAGTATCATACGATCACGGCACGACGGCCCGGATTTAATTAAAGATAACTAATATAGATATATACGAACCTTTGGCGGAATAATATCAAGACACATCAGATATGATAATACTACGTTAGCTAGTATATTCTGTCCATTTAACAAGAATCTGATGAAATTGTAGCGTATCAATAATCATCCGCTATATACATGATATGCATCTGTGACTCGAAATGAACATAAGGAAAATGAAAAGAAATATATTTGATAAGCGTCTGTTTCCGAGTTAATCTGATTTCATCTGTTATTTATTGTTAGTCAGGGTGAGATAACCAAATCAGTGACCGTATGTTGCCAGTATAGGTCCATTAAACTGGGATTAAATGTAAAGTTGATAATCACAGATGTAATTGCTATATTAAATTGAGTGTATGTATACAAATGTTGTAAAGGCGAGATACAAATGTACTTATACAATTTTTTTTCTCTCAAGACGATCTCATAAATTACGGATTAGTAAAACTAATTTTATTAATTTATATTCGGGTACACACCCCGACTAAACACAACTAACATACATTATAATATAGAAATATTAAGGAAGATATTTTGCCAATCGAAGTAATTCTGAGAGTGTATATCATATACCATTGATATGACGATTGTAAGTACTGAACGCTGTTTTCCCCACCAATGAAACTAACGCTTACGAAATAGATCAGGAATAACATTACGCAAATACAGTTGACAAAAATTAATACAACGGGGGACCACAAAACATTTCAATTAATAGTTAAGCTCACGAGCATACACTGAAGCTGATTTTGTATACTTCAAGCTTATGCTGTTAACGGTAAGGGGATTTGCGCACAGCGGTTCATGAACGAGCTTATTTTACGTAACCATGGTATTCTGCCTATTGGCAGAAATCAAGCTTTTGGTAGAATTATTGTTATAAAAATTAAGATTTCAGTTGAACTATGACTATTAAAGTCAGGAATGGAACCCCCGGCGGCAAGACCATGTCGTATCGTCGCGAAATATTTATCAATAATTACATTACTTCCATTTTTCATTGAAATGTTACAATATGATTGGTTATGAAGTGGTCAAATGATTATAAAAGAGATGTTTTACATCCCAATAAAACTCAAACCCGAACTTGCACGTGCCTCCATGAGGACGTCAGATGTAAACAATCAATGGCGTAGTAATTTCCAACAGCAAACAATCTACTATATTAAATTGTGGTGTGATTTAAATGTAATTATAAGAATTGAATGCATTTTTGCAGTTTTATAGGCGTGTAAAAGCGTGGACCGAGGCACACAAAAATGTGCTTCGGTCCACGCTATTGCACGCCAATAAAACTACAAAAAATGCATTCAGTTCTTAATTATTTACGCTTTACAATCCTTATGCTATTTATATATAAAAGTTATTTTTTTTCTATTAGACATAAATAATAACATATGTAAGTACTGAACATTACATGTATCGTGCTTTTCATCTCACGATCAAAATCGGATTACACGTTGTATATTGTGGCGAGCAGTTTGGCGTTCAATATCCATTCTGAGTATAAATGTTTTTTTAACACAAATAATTATGCATCAAATAATGTTTAATGGTTATCATATTAACAATAGATGTGTAGTCACTACAAGAAATAAATTAATGTTTAATACATTACAGGTGTTACATATATTACCTACCTGAGCATCAATAATACACAAATGTTAGAGAATACTAACTCGAACAATTCAGCGCCCTCTATCCGCTGTCGCTCCTCGAGAGCTCGAGCTCGCCTCTTGTTAAAACTCCTCCAACTGCTCTCTGAATTACGTGACCAATCAGCGAGCTTCTTTTTCTTGAGTGTGCGCAATTTCACTTCCGTTAGAGTAATATATTGTTTACAAACATGGAAGTGGACGCCGCCTTGAGTTCTATCGAGACAAAAGACTCGTTTAAATTTAGATTTTAGGTTGTTTAAGTCAAAAACATGAATACAATGAACACATGTCGTATCTAATCGTTCCATCGCACATGTTTACAAACATTGAGAAGCTCCACCTCTTTTTCGCACGTAATTCAAGTAAATAAATACCCATAATTCATTGGGCTATCAATTCTACCGGTTGAAGGATTTCCCAGGTGAATGCATTCAGGCGTTAAGCGATCGATAGTGAGTAGAATATAACGACTGGATTATTCGGGTTAGAGAATACCGAAGGGGCAATCTAAAAAGGATAATCCAGAGAATACAGAAGGGGCAATCTAAAAAGGATAATCCAGAGAAACTGGCAACATAGAGTTCACAGGACGACGAAACACAAATCAAAACACAACATTGTATGTGTTAGACACCGCTATTTACTTCAACTTAACCAAGAAGAACCCTTGGTTCAGTAGCTTCCTTGTTAGCAGCAACTCCTATCAAGGAAATCATGATAGGAACCACAATCTCTGGAATATATACTCCATATACAGGTGCTGTTGGAATGTTGCTAAATATAAATGGAAAGTTCAAAAGGGGAAAATTTAAATCATCTCTTTTGTCGTAAAGTTTCGTTCTTAACCACCCCTCACTGTCAATTTCGAAGTGTAGGTTAATGTATGAAGCAGACCTATCTGTATCTGTGGTATCCTTTATTTCAAACTCAATGGGATAGATGCGATCAACGAAATCACCAAACCTAGAATTATTTAGCGAAAGGACATCATCTATATAGCTCAACGGGGAATTACAGGATCGGACTAGCTTATCTTCGCTTTTCTTGAGAAGTTCTGTATAAAGTCTGTCTCATACGAATAAAGGAATAAGTCGGCATAAATGTAAAAAACATGAGATGCTATCCAACATTACACTTAAAAATAAATTAAACATATATTAAGGAAACATTTCGCTTTTCATTCTGCTAATCTATTATGAATATAATCGGGTGACGATTGGTTAGTGTGAAGTAATGAATGTTGCAATACACACGTGTGAGCATTTTATGTGAAAACTCTTAATAAATAAATAATTATATATTTTGTAACTAAATTTTAAGAGATCCTACCTTTACCGAATTAATAATCCTGCTTGATTGTATAAGATTTATTGATGATCTTCACTCTAGGCCTGTTGCGCTTACTAGTCCAATTATAGGAAAGGTGGGTTCGATTTGTCATTTGGTAAAATAGCAGATTGTATATTTCATGTTTTTAATTATTAATGAAGGTAGTAGCTTTTGTGTATTTATGCTCAAATGTATATGTATATTGCTTATAAAAAGAAGAAGATTTGTGTCTGATCATATTGTAAGTTTTTTTTTTTTTTTTTTTTTTTTATTTTAATTTTTTATTTAAGGATATGTCTTATTTACGTTATTTGTGTTTGTTTGCTTATAGTGGTGTCCAACACATATTGTTTTGTGTTTTTGTTTTGTTTATCTTTGTCTTGTGTAACATATGTTTCCAGTTTCTCTCTGAATTGTCCATTTTTGATTACCCATTCGGTGTTCTCTAATGTTTGCTTACAGAGGAAATGAAAAACGTATGTGTAAACGACCTATCACACACACACACAGCAGGCAATTTGTTTATTCATTCATTATTATTTTTTCTACTTACTGGGATTAGATTCAATTCCAATTTTTACACACAGCATGTAATTTGTAACGTTTAGGGAACGGAATTTGTAAAAGTGATACCTCACATGTTTTCCAATCCCACCTGCTATTTGCTATCTTGTATTTGTGTTTGACTTTCTTTCAAATAAAATATAGTTTAGTTTACACTAATTTGTATATTTATTTATATATCATTTTACTTACTGAGTTTAGAGTCAATTCCCTTTCTTTCTTTTTTTTTACATATATTTATCTTATGGTCATAAGGTAATTGATATCTGCTGTCATGGATTTATGTAAATAAAAAAACATGGTACATACATATGGCACATTTAATTTCGTTATTTGATTGGCCATTGGCTGATTAACTTTGATATAAGAAGTATCCCGCAGTAAATTAAATCAGCTTAACAATCCGGTATATAGAAATATCAATGGGATTGTCATGGTTATAAATAAATGTCGTTAAATGATATAAATACGTATACGACTGGCCTTGAACTATGCAATAATACAAACAAACACATGGGACTTGTTAAATATCCCATAATGATTTGATGAGTCTCATGGATATACAATTATCTATGGCAAAATTTTGGTTAAATTCATATTTGACTTGTGTGGTGTTTAACGCCACTTTCAACAATATTTCAGTCATATCGTGGCGGTCAGTTTTATTAGTAGAGGAAACCGGAGTACCCAGAGAAAACGACTGACCTATCGCAAGTCACTAACACACTTTATCACATAATATGGTATCGCGTACACCTCGCCATGAACGGGGCTAGACCGCAAAACTCTAGTGATGATAGACACTGATTGCACAGGTATATTTATAAAACGTGGGAGCTTTAAGAAATGAAGGTGCAAGATCTAAAACCCATTAGAATTGTATATTTTAATTAAAATTTTTGTCTTTTTTTTGTATTAATACCAATGTTATTCTTGACCCGATCTGGGCTCTAACCCACCGTCTACCGCAAACAAATTGAGCATGGTAACCATGACGACACCGACGTGGTTCGTCCTTGACCTAAGCAACAAAACACGGACACTTATATGTTATACTATGTATGTCCTTTCGTTTGTGCTATATATATGTTCCATGATTCCCGAGTTCACCTCCGGTTTTTTGCTGGGGCCCGTGTTACTCATTTTTTATAGGTTTTTGTATTGCCCTGTTAAATGTCTTTCCGTTCTGATTCAAGGTTGTGGTGTCCGTAACGGATTTCCGCATAAAAACAATGTTCGGTTCATCTTTACCTCCAGTTAGGAGAGCTCATATCTTATTCATGTTATTTGTGTTTGTCTGGTTCATCTTTACCTCCAGTTAGGAGAGCTCATATCTTATTCATGTTATTTGTGTTTGTCTGGTTCATCTTNTTATCTATGGCAATATTTTGGTTAAATTCATATTTGATGTGTGTGGTGTTTAACGCCACTTTCAACAATAATTCAGTTATATCGTGGCGGTCAGTTTTATTAGTAGAGGAAACCGGAGTACCCAGAGAAAACGACTGACCTATCGCAAGTCACTAACACACTTTATCACATAATATTGTATCGCGTACACCTCGCCATGAACGGGGCTAGAACGCAAAACTCTAGTGGTGATAGACACTGATTGCACAGGTATATTTATAAAACTTGGGAGCTTTAAGAAACGAAGGTGCAAGATCTAAAACCCATTAGAATTGTATATTTTAATTAAAATTTTTGTCTTTTCTTTGTATTAATACCAATGTTATTCTTGACCCGATCTGGGCTCTAACCCACCGTCTACCGCAAACAAGTTGAGCATGGTAACCATGACGACACCGACATGGTTCGTCCTTGACTTAAGCAATAAAACACGGACACTTATATGTTATACTATGTATGTCCTTTCGTTTGTGTTATATATGTTCCATGATTCCCGAGTTCACCTCCGGTTTTTTGCTGGGGTCCGTGTTACTCATTTTTTATAGGTTTTTGTATTGCCCTGTTAAGTGTCTTTCCGTTCTGATTCAAGGTTGTGGTGTCCGTAACGGATTTCCGTATAAAAATAATGTTCGGTTCATCTTTACCTCCAGTTAGGAGAGCTCATATCTTATTTATGTTATTTGTGTTTGTCTGGTTCATCTTTACCTCCAGTTAGGAGAGCTCATATCTTATTCATGTTATTTGTGTTTGTCTGGTTCATCTTTACCTCCAGTTGTGTGCAGGAGGGCTCATATCTTATTCATGTTATTTGTGTTTGTCTGGTTCATCTTTACCTCCAGTTGTGTGCAGGAGGGCTCATATCTTATTCATGTTATTTGTGTTTGTCTGGTTCATCTTTACCTCCAGTTGTGTGCAGGAGGGCTCATATCTTATTTACGTTATTTGTGTTTGTTTGTGCATAGTGGTGTCCAACACATATTGTGTTCTGTTTGTTTTTTTTTGTTTTTCTTCTTCTTGTGTGCCCTATGTTCCAAATTTCGATTGCCCTTCGGTATTATCCAACGTTTTTATTAATTGCCAAGCCAGAGTAAGTAGATCCTATTTTTCAAAATAATTGTAGTTTATGGTGCAAATAATCACTAATAGATAGGCAGCCATGCTATTCCATTGAAAACATCAATTTCCTAACACTAATTGCTGTTTAGCATTTTGAATTAAATCTTTAATATTACCCCATCCGTCATTGGGTTCCCGTTGGAGAAGGAATAAAATGAGTTTGCTTTAAAATATATTAATCATTATAATCGATAGCCAACATTAAAGTGTTGATGTGGTCTGTAATGCATGTACAAACCTGTCATATGTGACCATGGGTCCCAGAAAATAGGCGGTCGCTAAAGACATGTTTATTTTTAATGGAATACACAGGGGGTTAGGGTTAAGACTATGCCGTTTAACTCCACTTTCAACAATATTTCAATTATATCCTGGCGGTCAGTTTTATTGGTTGCAGAAACCGGAGCGGGATTCCAACTCACAACACTAGTGGTGATAAGGACTGATTGCATATGTAGCTATAAATCCAACTACCTTACGAACAAGACCACAACGGGCCTTGGAATTTACAATGAAAGGAATTTAAATATAAGGTCAAATTATACAAGTTATTGCTTAATAAAGATGGTAAATGAACAATTTTGCCTGTATAATAATGTTCACAAGATCTCGATCAACGATTTAACACCATAATGACATAACGGAACAGCGTTTATTAGAAGAGAACATATATATTTATGTGATGAAAAATGGTGTACTATGTCGGAGGGACGTAGATGAACACTTTATTATTTATCGCCATCCGAAGGTCAAGGACAAAATGGATGGAAAATTAAACTTGTTGTTGAAAATGGCGATAAACACCATAATACTAACTTTGTATTGTTGTTTGTTTATCTGTCTCACCCTCTTAACTAAATATATCTGTTGTACTTGGATACTATGTGTGTGTGGTTTTTTTTTTTTTTTTTGTATTCTACAAAAATATGCATGCAATTCGATCAGATTGCACGGGATATATCTCCTTAGTGTACTGTAATAATTTCGTAAAGCTCAACAAGTATTCAATATAGGATTATTAATGTAATCCTTTATTAATATTACGATATATGTCTTTGATCTTCGTAAATGTACATATTTGCATTTGACTTTTTAGTTAAGCTACACATTTCCTATAATGCTCTTAAAATAGTGCAAGGAATACAATAACATGATTGTTTACACAATATTAATCTGTCTTAAAACCGAAATTAGAAAAAGAATAAAGTAGATTACTGTTGTGTTATAGCCAGACTAATTTATCTCTCGTCTTACCGGTCTGTTTTCAATGAGGCATGTGAGTATATTCGGGATACCGGATAAAGGGGGAAAATGCACCGAGAATTTTCCAGTCTTTTGTGAATTTATTGAAAATACATACCGAATTCCGGATAAGGAATTATGGATCGAGAACTTGCAAGCAGAAAAATCAATCTTCGCTGAATTTATTTTATTTTATTTTATTTAAGTTTTAAAGCTGCTTTAAATGCGTGATCTTATTACATCTTCATAAGGGTTCTTTGTTCCATTGTTGCTAAATGAGATAAGTTCATTAAAATTGAGAAAAAAATAACAATAAAGATAACTACGCTAATGTATTTTGTAAAGGTATGCGAAAAATATGAGGATTTGATATGAAACATTCAATTTAGTGAATTCTAGCAACGACACACGATAAGACAAGATTTCTGCTCCGAAGAAACTTTAAATTAACGAGCATTTTGAAATTAACATATGTGTACCTGTTGCGCATTAAATTTGATATCTATTTTTTTTTGTCTGAAATATAAATGTGCACATCGATATTGATAATAAAGTGCAGTTGTGATCCTAGATTGAAGATCAGCGTGATGACGTCGATTTCTAAATACTAGTAGTCAATTTTCCTTTGTTGAGTACTAGCATTCCTGTATCCATGGTTACGGTTTGTGTGTATTGCATGTGATACTTTCTACTAGTCCTTATTTGTAGGGTTCGTCGTGCTCGTGATCGTATAGTAGTTGGATTTACAACTTCCTGTGCAATCAACGTCTGTCACCACGAAAGTTCTGAGTTCGAATCCCGCTCATGGCGAAGTGTCCTCGATACAACTTGTATGTGATGAAATTTTTCAGTGACTTCGGGACCCGAACCCACGATCTCCCGCACTTCAGGCGAGCACACTAACCAATACATCACCCATGGGATCTGTGAGTACTATGGGTTGTGTCTCATTACTAAATGTGATTTGATTTGATTGATTTGATTTTTGGTGTTTAACGCCACTTTCAACAATATTTCAGCTATATCATGGCGACCAGCTTTAGTGGTGGAGGAAGCCGGAGTACCCGGAGAGAACCACCGACCATGGGAAAGCAACTGGTAAACTTGATCACTTGTGGTTGCGAGTCGAGTGCACCCTTTTTTGTAATTTACAAAGCCGGGCGGAAACCGACGCCGTCTTGGTGATAGGCTTGTATGAGTTGTTAGATCCAGCGACCTAACTCATTGAGCCACCCGGGCCCCTACTAAATGTGTCATCTGTACGTATTATATTTACACTGATAAAAAAAATGTCAGTGTACAACAATATTTGCCTCAGTTTTATTTAAAGTAATTGCTTTTTGATAAAATTGTTGATTGTTTTTAAGAAACCTGAGATTATTATCAGATGATATATTACCTTGTTTGTCTTTAATTTGTTTAAATGAATGACTAATAACAGCTTAATGAATTGGAGAATATTTAATACCCTTTGGAATAACGATAATTTGATTGTCTTGTAGGGATAGAAACATTGCAATTACAAAAATTTGACAGTCTTGACAACTACTTAAATTCAAAACTAGTCTCAGCGAATTCTCCTGGGTTTTGTTAATCCTTAAAGGGATATTAAAGCTCATGTTGGTAGTTTTTTTGTATCTCATGAAAATTTGCAATTGGTTCAATAAATGATATTTATGAAACATTAACCCGGTTTTTATCAATGAAACTTTGTAAAAGTGACACAATTCGTTGATAATTCTGTCATATCTTGCAGTCTTTGCCTTGAATTGAAATTTTGCTTCCTGGACGAAAATTCATTTCGACCCTTTTAAGTGATATTTTAACGATATTAAGGATTATATGGGCGTGCAAAGTATTTTTGGATTGTTTTTACAATTAAATTGAAAAGAAAAAACCTTCGTCACGAGTTGAAAAAAAATATATGTTAAAACGAGCTTTAATATTCCTTTAACGTTTTATAGCGTGAACATAAAAGAGATTATATGTAATTACAAAAAAAAAAAAAAAAAAAATGATTTTCAACATCTATATTTTTTAAGCATAGGTTTATAGATAGACTTTGAGGATTTTGTTTAAACTGTACCCTTTGATAGCGGATCTAACAATACCAATTTTTTTTCTTGATTTCTATGAAAACATAATTCCATACAAAATTAACACCGATATTTCTGTTTACTGATTTTCAAATATAAATCATTTTTAAAGTTAATCAAACTTTCTGAAAAGGTACCTCTATATAGAAAATCACTGTCTATAAAGGGCAGTCTCATTTTTCCCATTTATGAATAGTGCATATAATTTTAACCTGTATATAAAGGACAACTGCTCATAAAAGGTATATTTTCAGCGTCCCATGAGTGGTCTTTATACACAGGCTTGATTGTATGCATGTTCAATGCATTAACTACAGGGGGCCCGGGTGGCTCAATGAGTTAGGTCGTTGGATCTAACAACTCACACAAGCCTATCACCAATACGGCGTGGATTCGCGCCCGGCTTTGTAAATTACAAAAAAGGTACACTCGACTCGCAGCTACAAGTGATAAAGTTTACCATGGTCGATGGTTCTCTCCTGGTACTCCGGCTTCCTCCACTACTGAAACTCGTCGCCATGATATACCTGAACTATTGTTGAAAGTGGCGTTAAACACACAAATCAATATTAACTACAGTCAAATATGTATTAGGAGGTCACCATTAGGACAAGGAAAAAGTGACCTTATAAGACAGGTGATCTCTTAAATGAAATTCAATGTATATGAAATTTTCTATGATAGAACAAGAGAAAGGTGACTTTCAAAACAGGTGACTGCTTAATAGAGGTGACCAATTGTGCAGCCTTGACTGTATACATTTTCAATGTTTCAACTATATATTGTCGGTTTCTTGACCGAATATTAAAAGTTCACATCTATCTTGTTACCAGTGCGTTACACAGACGAAAACATAATCTGTATTTAATAACGCAGAATGGACTGTTTTCGAGTAAGACTTATTGCATAGAAAACATTCGATTTACAGCCTATCCAAGTGTTTCTTGCGAATTTAGATATCACAATTACTTTTCTTGACAACTAACTTCCAAACACTTGCTACTGTAGACGTAATATCTGTCACAGTAATTTCATAAGACGGAGTTTTATTGAAAATCTCTTTAGATAAAATCAGAAGTTAAAGTGAATGTATATGTTGTTTAAAATGTAATTAAATATTGCAGCTTCGTGATCAATAATGTTCAATATGAATCGTAAATCATGTATAGAATATCATTAAACATCTGCGTTGGCGTTAAACAACAATCACTCACTCATCCACTAAATAAATACCAACATTTAAGCTTCTGTGTTTACGAAATTATAATTAATACTCTATACAATGTATTTATAATAAGAAAAATATGTCTGTTATTTTAGTTTTGTAGGTTCACCCCCGAATGTTGGTGGGGGTCGTGTTGCTCATCTTAATACGTTTTCTGTGCTGTGTTTATTTTGTTTTGTTTGTCTTCATCATATGTCTTGAGTTCTCAATGTTGCCAGTGCTTCTGGATTGTCTCTGCAATTATTTCAGAATGTTTATTTGTGTTTAGAAGATGCTTAAATATATTTCTTTCATTCTTAGCGTGTTTATCCAGTTGTCTAAATTTTCGTAATATTTCTAAGTTACGTTTCTGCGTGAGAATTTCCGCCAGTATCCTTTTGACGTCAATTAACGACGGACCTTAACAACCTAAGAATATGTTTGACGTTTTGCTGATAAAAGAAGCATATTCCCATTCTGCTACCAGTGGAGTACAATTGAATATTTATCCACTCGAGATAGCTCTATTTTAAAATTTTGGAAAAATATCTTAATCCATTCATTGATATCAGAAGGATAATATATATTGCTGTTTTAAATAGTAATGCGCATATGATATTATTAATTGAAACATAACTTTTTTACCCGTTTTCAATAAAATTACAATTCGCACGTAAAGCGAATTTTGACTATCACATGAAAAGTATGGAAAGTAGATGTAGGGACGAAAATACGCGGTAAATATGTCTACAAGTGGGTGGCTTGGTTTTAGCCCCCGGTAGAATTTGGTATGAATGTAATATACGTTGTATTAAGCATTGTGTATTTGCTTAGAAGACGAACAATAGGTGATATAGAACAATAAACCGGAAACCGGAAGCTACAAGAACAACAATCAGGAAACCGGAAGCTACAAGAACAACAAACCGGAAACTGCAGAACAACAGTTGATGATGATAAACCTACACGAAACCAGGAAATACAAAGATAGACAATAAGAAATCCTACAAATACCCTTCTGGTGATAGTAATAAACACGTAGATTTCATTCAGTTTATTTGTCCTATTATTATTTTGCTTTCGCCTTCGTAGATGTGATGCTCAACATTATGCGCTAATAGAAGTCACACCTTTAGACATAAATGTTTGAATAACAACATTTCAAAACGATAACATGTCTCTGTAATTTTGACATGCATCTAAGATGTGATTCAATGAGTATATTGGGTCCATAAAGCTATTTTTAACCCCCACTTTTTACTGAAATACCTGCATCCATCAAACTAGTAAAGTAAGCAGCAGTCATGTAAATAAATGTAAGAGAATACTGAAGGGGCAATCAAAATGGGCAATCCAGAGAAACTGGCAACATTGGGTACAGAAGACACAGGGTAAATAAACGTTAGAGAATACGTAGGGCAATCAAAAATGGACAATCCAGAGAAACTGGGAACAAAGGGTACAGAAGACACAGGGTAAATAAACGTTAGAGAATACGTAGGGCAATCAAAAATGGACAATCCAGAGAAACTGGCAACAAAGGGTACACAAGACACATGGTAAATAAACGTTAGAGAATACGTAGGGCAATCAAAAATGGACAATCCAGAGAAACTGGCAACAAATGGTACAGAAGACAAAGGATAAATACACGCTAGAGAATACGTAGGGCAATCAAAAATGGACAATCCAGAGAAACTGGCAACAAGGGGTACAGAAGACACAGGGTAAATAAACGCTAGAGAATACGAAGGGCAATCAAAAATGGACATTCCAGAGAAACTGGCAACAAAGGGTACAGAAGACACAGGGTAAATAAACGTTAGAGAATACGTAGGGCAATCAAAAATGGACAATCCAGAGAAACTGGCAACAAAGGGTACAGAAGACACAGGGTAAATA
>MJUT01023287.1:878699-892443 GCA_002080005.1 Gigantidas platifrons
GCAATCAAAAATGGACAATCCAGAGAAACTGGCAACAAAGGGTACAGAAGACACAGGGTAAATAAACGTTAGAGAATACGTAGGGCAATCAAAAATGGACAATCCAGAGAAACTGGCAACAAAGGGTACAGAAGACACAGGGTAAATAAACGTTAGAGAATACGTAGGGAAATCAAAAATGGACAATCCAGAGAAACTGGCAACAAAGGGTACAGAAGACACAGGGTAAATAAACGTTAGAGAATACGTAGGGCAATCAAAAATGGACAATCCAGAGAAACTGGCAACAAAGGGTACAGAAGACACAGGGTAAATAAACGTTAGAGAATACGTAGGGCAATCAAAAATGGACAACCCAGAGAAACTGGCAACAAAGGGTACAGAAGACACAGGGTAAATAAACGTTAGAGAATACGTAGGGCAATCAAAAATGGACAATCCAGAGAAACTGGCAACAAAGGGTACAGAAGACGAGGACAAACAAACCCCTATGCGCAAATAAACACAAATAACGAAAATAAGACATGATCTCTCCTACAAACAACTGGAGGTAAAATTGAAGAAAAAATTCCAAAAAGAATGTATGCATTTATAATTTTGACATATATCGAAAACATGATTCAATGGGTGTATTGTGCCCATAAACTAATTAAACCCTGCCACTTTTAATTGAAATGCCCGTAAAAGCGAGGAAAGTAAGTTATCAAGTATATTTGCATCAGTGGTATTGGTTTTTCCTCTTTCTATGATTTGTCTACTAGATGTTCGAACAGTATGGTATTATGTTGGTTTTCATTTTGTTTCGTCTTTAATATTAGTATATACTGTATACACATCGATTATATATAAGGTTGATTTTATATTAACTCAATTTGAATGAAGTAATTTTAATTTCTTGATCAATATTTAATTTGTCTCCAGCACATTTTTCTTCCTTCAGGTTTTTTGTAACAAAATGTTTATTGATCTGTGTATTGTACACATTCTGTTATGGCTACAGACATGACAGTATGATGTTATTAACAATATTAATTATTTGATCTTTTTCATTCATGACTATCAGCTTTTGATGTTATATGTTGTACCATGTACTTCTAGGTACGCTGAAGGGTTAGGTTATGGTACATGTAGGTGTCCGCTACGATTTCCGAATACAAACGATGTTCGATTCGTCTTGTTGTAGAAGGGATTCATGTTTTATTTGTGTTATTTGTATTTATTTACGATTATTATACTTTGTGTAAGTTTCTGTAGTGATATTTGGTACTGTAATATTTTGGCATATTACCTGGACAATTAGACACTCAGTATAATAATGATATTAATGTGTGTCTTGTCCAGGTAATATGCCAAAATATTACCAAGGTCTGAGAGACATATTACCCTCCCCACATTATTATATAAATATTGGCATCCAACACGATTTCTAGATCAGATGATGTTCGTCTTGTTTAACACTAAAACGTCGGGTGCTACATGTGGCGCAGAATTTTCCGACCCTTCCGGAGCACCTGTATTCTCCCTGTTTATAAGAGTATTCTTGTTGTACTATCGTTAGTTTTCTGTGTAATACTTTGTAGATTATTCTTTGCCCTTTTGTCCTTTTTCAGCTGGCCATTATATTGTCTGTCCTTCTTCGATTCATGGTTTCTGATTGTCCGTTTGGTATATGTAAACGTTTATTGTACTAGATCATTAATCATTGGAGATGAATGAACGATTTAGGTAAAGTCATTACATCACACATTCGTTATTTCATTATTATGTCTTACAATATTTCATTATTATGTCTTACAATATTTCATTATTTTCATTATTATGTCTTACAATATTTCATTATTATGTCTTACCTTGTATATTCTAAAATATTCAGATAATTATTAATGCTATCGGTTCTCTGTCATAAAACAACAGTCGACCCTGTATTAAGAGGCCGTGTTTGGGACAAAGAAAATGTGGTCTTATTAAACAGGTGACCTCTTATGAGAGATTCAATTCATATGAAATTTCCAATGCCAGAACAGGAAAAAGGTGACCTTTTAAAAAAGGTGATTGCTTAATCGAGATGACCGAATTGACATGTTTGACTAATGTTATGGATATGCCAACTCATGAAGACTAAATATAGCATGTAAAAGTTCAAGATCATAACGTTCTTTATAATAACGATTTTCGCCCAGATATGTGTGAGTGTTAGGATTTAACTTACACGTGGAAAGCATGGGCATGATCCCATCATATAACAAAGGGAGGAGATTTGGGCCCATGTAACTAGATTAACTCCGGCACTTATTTAATGAAGTGCCTGTACCAAGCCAGGGAAGTGAGCGGTTGTGTATTTTTCTGGTAGAGATAGCGATTTCGCCACTTTCTCTAATTTTCTATTGGATTTTGGAACTTCCGACAGAGTGGTGTATTGTTTTTTTTTGATTTTTGATTTTGTTTTTTTTTGTTTTTTTTTTTTGTGTGTTTTTTTTGTGTTTTTTTTTTTTAGTTTTTTGTTTTTTGTTTTTTTTATTTGTTGTTGTTATTTTGCCTCTCATTTTGTTTTTTGTTTTTGTTTTTCATTTCATTCTGAAAAAAACTAGGAAAACATTTATTCAAACTTATCTTTAATACTGCTAAAGATTATATATAATGTGCTGCGTACGGACGGCATGTTTCTGAAATAACCTTCATCAGATACGCTCATAGACAACATATCGTAAATCCAAACAATTTAAAAGACTAAAGAGTTTTACAAAAGTGTCTTCTTTTAATTAAAATCGATACAATCTCCTTATTTTGTTTGCATCGTCAAAGTGACGATGTGCCTTAGGATAATTCCGCCTTGTATTTATTTTAATAAGAATATATGTTTAAAATGAATAGTGTTTCGTTGTAATGAAACAAACCAATAAAGGCATTAATTTGTAGTTGGCTTTGACATAATTATTTATCTTTAATTATAGATCAAAGAGTTATCGTCATTTAATGGACATATGTTCGGTTTTTCGGTTAATAGATTTCCTTTTTTAAAAGTTTAATGGCAAATTTCTAAACCTCAGTGATGGCATTTCAATTTTGTCTAGTCTGAAACATTTTGTAATAAGAAAAGCTTGATGATACCAAAAGGAACAATTTAATTAAAATGTGATGTTTGTTGTGTTTTGTTTATTTTCCATTCTTTTGCGATACACAAAAATAAAATCTAGAGATATCCCATACATGGTGACCCTAAAACGAATGTCTTTAGATGTAGGTGTATCGCTAAAGGAAAACAAAATAGTTACAACGAAAATTTAATTTTCATATTTTCAAGCGACTAATCAGTGATGAGCTTACTTAATCTTTAGTTATTAAAACCGAGTACACGCAAAGAGCTGCTATTTGATTGGTCAATATATTTAAATGTCTTGCATATCATTGAAAAAGGACCAACAGTCTAAACACAGAGAAATATTTGTTAATCCGAGTGAGTTGAGATTGTTTTAAAAACAAGCATGACCAATTTCCCCTGTTTTTTTTACATGCTTTATATCCGTGCACAAATATAATAAAAATATCAAAATTTAAAAACAAATAAAGGTTGATTTATGGTGTTTAACGCCACTTTCAACAACATTTCAGTTATAGCGTGGCGGTCAGTTTTATTGGTGATGGAAGCCGAAAATTACAGACCTGCCGCAAAAGTAACTGACAAATTTTATCACATGATGCTGTATCGAGTACACCTCGCCATGAATGAGGTTAGAACTCGCAATTTTAGTCGTGATAAGTAGTGATTGCATAGGTAGTAGCACATCCAACTACCATATGACCACGACCACGCGACGGTCCCTACAAATAAATAAATAAATAAATAGACATGACATGACACGGAAAGAAATGATTGATCGATTAACTGATTGCTGTTTAACTTTAAGTGAGAAGAAGGATTTAATTTATATTAATCAACGATAGTAATCTTAAAAATACCCTGGAATGGACATGTTATAGAAGTAATGGATTTAGCGGTGGTTATAGGGTGTGTGTGTGGTGGATGGGGAAAGAAAATTTCAACTTGCCATCAACGACTATTCTTAACATATTAATGACCATTAAAACCTGCTGCAAATTGTCATCTCTATGTGCACAGAACGTAGGAATCTCTAAATACATGTACGAGATACTAATAATGGCGAGGTCATCCGCTTTATAACGTACAACCATCGGTCACTCATATAATAGAGAAACAAAGTGCTATTTTTATTCTCTTGAATTTTCCCGGATGTCTTTAGCATTTCATAATGCATGAGGGGACGATCCTGTTGCATAGCAACAGTACAAATGACTTTTTTCACACTCAATGATGGACCACAATCATACTTTGACGAATTTTATGAATGTAGCATTATTAATAAAACGTGGATAGCGCAAAAAAAATCTAAAGACAATTTTGTGAAATTTTAAATTCCCGTTCTTTAAAAGAACATCATCTATCAAACATTTCACTCTTCTACACTTTACATTGAGCAGTAATTCCAATGAAATATAAAACCTGTTTAAAACAAATCATTCAGAACGCATTTGTCATTTAAAATGGTTAGCTACGTTACATGTTTTATAGCATTTGATCAATTATATTTTAAATAATTTAGTAAAGCACGAAACAGGCGCCAAATCTTGCTACACAGATGTCATCAGTAAATCTATCATTAAAATGTTTGTCGAGCACAGAGTGATAATGTTCTACCAATCATTGACCTCTCCATGGGAACTAGCTATTGATCATTTCCAAAACTCTGATGAGGTTTGCGTTTTGGTATTAATGCCACTTTCAACAATATTTCAGTTATATCGTGACGGTAAGCGTTATTGGTGGAGGAAACCGGAGTACACGGAGAAAACAAGCCACCTTCCTGTAGCAAGTCCCTGGCAAGCTTTATCACAAACAATTGTATCGAATGCACCTCGCCATGAATGAGGTTCGAACTCCCAACTTTATCAGTATGTAAGAGTTATTTGTCGTCAACATATTTGTCGAGTAAAGAATGACCCTTTTCAACAAATCATCGGCATATACATGTACATGGGAACTAGCTAACAATCATTTTTTCAATAATCTTACGAGGTTGGATTTATAGAATAAAAATTTACCAAAGAAAAGAAAAACTAATGACAGAGGCTAAAGCCTTACTCTCACATTCAGTGATACGTGTTCTACATCTCGATAGTAATATATATTGTGTACCGAATGTTGCCAATTTCTCTGGATTCTCCATTCTTGATTGCCCCTTCTCTAACGTTTAGATCACAATCATTCCTGCTGTTGGAGTTTATATTCCACAACTACTACGCTACACTCGGTCTTGCTGGTTTGTATTCAGATCTTTTATAATATCACCGTCATCAGATTACTAAACTATTAAATTAAAGATTTGCAAAGAACCGCTTAAAATTCCAATTTAACAAATGTCGAAAGATATTAACACTTTTCTGAAAAATATTATATCTCTAACGTACAGATGACGAGAAATTGTATTGCAAATTAGTTTATGTTCAAATTTGACCGTTCATTCCTTAATATTTCTCCCAATGGCCTTATGTACGGTCAATACAATTACAAATGTCTTAAACAAGGAAAGACAAAGACTGGAAATAACATTAAGTGTAATATTTCTTTTTCCTTCTATATTTCATTTGGCACTTTGTCATCACCAGTTCCGGTTTCGTAACTTAAGCTGGAAATATCATTTCATTTACTGCCGCGTATTTCCCGCAAAAAAAAAGAAAAAATAAGCTGTAGACACGCAAAAGAAAGATTGCACTTGTAAGTTAATGTCTTTTTGATTAGCTCTAATCAAAACGTATTTAATGTTACACTTTACGTGTTTGGTGGCTGTAATTGATCGTTAGAAATCTCTCTTGCATAATCTAGCTAATCACACTTGTTGTATTTTGTTACGTTTGACTCATGAGAATCTCCTTTTAATTACCAAATTAATCTGCGGGATGAAAAGTTTCATCTTTCTTCATATGTTAACATCACAGAGATCAGAGAAATATCTCAACATATATATATGTTGGCAAGATGGTTGGTAGGAAGCACAAAACCTATTTCGTTTGGTCTTGACTACACATAATTAGTGTGGCTCTGTTTAATCCATGTAGCTTTACAACCGGGACCGTCGTAATCTGCATCAGATCGGTGTTTTTCTCTCAGTACTTCCGGTTACCTTTATCAATAAAACTGACCGTAGCGACATAAATGTAATATTGTAGAAAGTAGAGTTAAACCATTCACACCCCTAACCCAAAAATAGGGATACACTTTCTAGCGAAATTATGTTGGTAACTAAACGATATAAGTATTGTACATGTAGCTAATACATGTTTATGCCTGCATCTGTTTGTGCCTTCCCTAAGCATAGACATAGTTGTATGTTGTCATTTTTGTCTACCATTTCCGTTTCCGGTTTGACATTGGCTTGTATTATTGTGGTTAGCAATATTGTCGACCATTACTTTGAAATTTTTGTATTCCAAACGTAAATTAAAAATTATGATATATAAAATTATTATCTTTGTGACATAAACTATTCATACCCGATCATTTGGGGCGATTCATATGTATGTTCAATGTATTCTAATAAAAACGTATGTATCCCATTTATGACGCTCGGTGCATTTCTGGAATAACCTACACCACGTGGTACGCTCAAAGTCATTATATTGGAAAGCTAAATAATTAAAAAGATTTTTCCAGCAAGAAAAGAAAAGAAAGGGAATCAACTGATTTTCAATAGTAAAGATATATAATAACCAAATGCTTTATGTAGAAATAATAGTTTGAAGTTACCAAAGGGGTAATTAGAATCTATAAATAGAAGAACAACAGACAACACAATGGCCAAATGAAAAAAGGACAAAAGCACAAACAACGATCTACAAAACATACACATAAAACTAAAGATCGAGTAACACGAACCCCACTAAGAACCGGGGGTAAGTAATTCCTGCTCCACTGGTAGCTTTGTTGTGATATAGATAACTATCAAACACAGTTAACTATTGCTTTCAAATCAATATCCATCTATTTTATTCGACTAGGTATATTAATCCCTGAAGTGTATGACTAGGAGTTAAGTAGGCGGAAGAATTCTTTAATTAAGAGATGTATAAGTTATCTGTTTCTCAAATAGCGACAAACGTCTTTAACATCTTATCGTAAAATCATTATTAAGATTGAATATATATTATAAAAAACTAAATAGTTTTCGTCCTGACACTGTTCAAAATATAATTTCTAAAAAAAATAAACATCAAATATAGTGCGCAC
This sequence comes from Gigantidas platifrons, assembly GCA_002080005.1. Lineage (NCBI taxonomy): Eukaryota > Metazoa > Mollusca > Bivalvia > Mytilida > Modiolidae > Gigantidas > Gigantidas platifrons. Next base: position 886,000 of record MJUT01023287.1, read on the forward strand.
AAGTATTCATTTAAAGAACTTTCATTAAACAAATATATACATCTGATTTAGTGAAAGCAAGTTTTTTCTGGAATAATTTTCATTATGTAGGCTACAAGTAAAAGGATTTGAAAGCCAAATAATTTAAAAGTCATTGGGTGGAAGCAAATGAATGCCTAATTATAAGCAAGATAGACAAAATGAGTTACAGCTACCTATGTCTGAGGGAAGAAAAGCTTAGTCTTAATCATTATTATGTTATTTAGATGGCTTGGACTTATGGTGTTGAACGCCACTTCATCAGTATTTCAGCTACATTTTGTATGTGACGATCAGTTTTATTGGTGAAGAAAATCGGAGTATCCAGAGAAAACCATCAACCTGTCGCAAGTCACTGACAAACTGTATCATATAATGTTGTATCGAGTACTGCTCGCCAGCGCGAGGTGCGAACTCACAACATTAGTGGTTATTTTTGTTATTTTTTTTTGGATTGTAAACTCAAATAATGAGTACATCTAATACATCGTGTCAGTACCGAACCACTGATTACTAAATCATGTATCTTTGTTGTGGTGTAGGTAACCATAAAACACAAACAACATCGGTTGATAAATATTGCTTTCAAATCCACATTCATCTATTTCATTCGACTAAGTATATTAATCCCTGAAGTGTATGACTGGGCGTTAAGTAGGTAGTAGAATTCTTTAATTAAGAGATGTATAAGTAATATGTTTCTCAAATAGCAACAAATATCTTTAACATCTTATCGTACAATGATTGTTAAGAATGAATATATATTATAAAGAGAAGTGCAAAAACTACCACATTTTCCGAGCTATTCCAAAATATAATCGAAAGATCGTAGAAACACAGGCTAAATCGATATTCCTGAAACACTTTAGTTTTCGTCATCAGACTGTTTAACATAAACAGGCAAACCTGCATTATGAAGTTGCGTTTGGGACAAGGACAAGTTTGTCTTTATAAAGACCGGTTGCCACATAAAAGAGGAAAAATTCACATGAAATTTTCTAGACAAGAAAAGGATGAACCTTTATTACAGGTGACTGCTTAATAGGGGTAAACGCATGAGCAGGAGCATATTTGGCTGAAGTTTCTAAATCCCTGAAATAGGAATAGTTTTCGTCCTGACACTATTTAAAATAAAAAAAAAATTAAATTTAGCGCGCACGACGCCTTTCTGGAATAACATTCATCTCCCAAACAATTATAATTTATTTGACTTTCGAATCTTTCGGGTTTGAACGTACCTGATGAAGGTTATTCCAGAAAAGAGTTGTGCGCACCAAATTTGATATCTACGTTTTCATTACTTCGTGTGCACCAAAATTATGATATCTACGTTTTAATTTACTTCATCAAGTACACTCAAGGTCAAAATATTTGAAAGGCAAATATCGTTGATAAATTTGTTTTGCAGTTTGTTAATGTGGTTTGTTTTTCTAATATTTAAATGGAATCCGTCGAATATCATATGGCCAATCGATTTTGTTTGTAATAAATACAATAAAATGTGGAAACTGACAATTTGTCAAACATTTTTCCTATAGAAACAGATACAGGATTTAATTAGTTGGAAATATGGAGCATTTTCATTCAATTTACACAAACATATCTAACAAATCGTAATATTTTCTGGCAAATTATCTAGGTACGACTTGTTGTTTATAAGTTTTGATATATCATATCAGGTCGTAAATATCGGATCGTTCATTGAAAAAAATATTGAGATTGGTAGAAATGAATAGAGCAACCGTATGTCAATGGAAAGACATTTCATGTGAATCAATCAAACCGACGTACCCAATTTAGATAGCAACCGGTTGTAAATGAGAAAGTCATTTCATGCGAATCAATGAAACCGACCTACCCAATACAGTTAGCAACCGGTTGTAAATGAGAAAGACATTTCATGCGAATCAATCAAACCGACCTACCCAATTCAGATAGCAACCGGTTGCAAATGAGAAAGACATTTCATGCGAATCAGTCAAACCGAGCTACCCAATTTAGATAGCAACCGGTTGTAAATGAGAAATACATTGCATGCGAGCATGACAGTATAATCAAACCGACCGACCCAATTCAGAGAGCAATTGATTGTAATTCAAACGCGGTTAGAATGTGTTTAAATTCCGTAGATCAGTATCGATCGTGGGCGTTACTGATCCAAAGGCACGTGCCATTTTGTTCAGAGGAACTCGTCTTTGTACAAGACGTCAATGAGCGGCACATGTACGGAGCATACCATAATGAGCAACATCTTAATAGGAGTGGGCTTACTGGCATTTGGAGGTAGACATTTTCGAACTTATCTACTATATCTTATCTTTCCTTTGGCAATTTAAACTTCCGCTCACAAGTCAACTGCAGACATATTTTATTTTATTTAACATGGGGGTATATGGGATAATGGTGTTTCATACCACTTTCAACAATATTTCAGTTATTTCGTGGAGGTAAGTTTTTATCGGTAGATGAAGCCGCAGAAAACACCGACCTGCCGCAAGTCTCTGACAAACTACTTCGAACCTACAACTTTAGTGATGATAGGCATTGATTGTATTGGTAGTTGTAAATCCAACTACCATAGAATCACGACCACGAGGACCCCATTTATATTTAATATACTAAGGATTTAATAGGCGTAAACTTCTTATCGTTATAGACATAGCTGAAATTCTGCTCAACTGATCTTATTCAATGATCAATCAACCAGTCATTTAATTAATTTGATGAAATAGTAACGAAAACTATGAAATGACTTAAGATCACTGACATTTTTTCGCCATTACAAGAAGTCAAATTAATTTTCCGTAATTATTCTTTTCCTTTAATAGCTTAAGTTTATAATTAGCTTGTTTTATGCTTAGATGTTTCTTAAAATTGTATTAAGTAAGTAATGCAGGGGACGATTCATGTAGTATATTTATTCAACCTTGTACATTTTGAAGAAATTTCATTAACCAACCGAATGAACGGAGAATTGACAATGAAAACGTAGCATCCGAAATCGGAAAAGTCGTTCCCGCAATAATACGATCTAGATTCGATATCAATGCATATAATTTCAGCATTAACAAGGACCAAACGTTCGAGTTACCTGATATAAAAAAAAAAAAGAAAAGCGGGCTGTAAATCATATTCTCTTGAGCGTATTATCCATTTTTTCTTTCTTTCAATGCAGAACATATCACCAATATGGCGTGGGTTCCCACCCGGCTTTGTAAATTACAAAAACGGATGCACTCGACTCGCAGCCGCAAGTGATAAAGTTTACCAGTTGCTTATTCATGGTCTGTGGTTCTCTCCGGGTACTCCGGCTTCTTCCACCACTAAAACTGGTCGCCATGATATAGCTGAGATATTGCTGAAAGTGGCGTTAAACACCAGAAATGCGTCGTGCGCACTAACTTAGATATCTATCATTTTATTAGTGCGCAGCATTGAGGAGTAGGAGGAAAGACTTGTTGGCTCGAGAATCTGGATACTATGTCAGAGTGGGGCAACATGTCTACCTAAGGACTCTTGTTTCAATGAATATGAAAATTCAATTCAGCTTTTTGATCTAGTACAAAGCGGATTTAGTTATCAACTCGTCGAATGCAACTTGTTCGCGCCATGATATAGCTAAATAATAGCGCATTTGGCGCTAAGCAACAATCACTCACTCACAATTCAGATCTCCACATTCTCCCGAGTACAGAGTACGTCCAAATCGTGCATGCAAAACATCAGACAAAAGAATCTCTATGTATTTGCTTTTGTTTTTTGTTTGGCTTTATGTTGCTTCTTTTCTTTTTGGTATTCGACATAATGTATCAAAAATATTTGATGAATCATATGTATCAAGAAGGGATGTTTGGGTCCATACATCTAGCTTAGTCCCGTCACTTTTTGTTGACTTGTCTGCACCAAGCAAAGAAGGAATGCGACATGTGTAATGGGTATCGATTTTTGCCTGTTTCTACGACTTTTCTAATGGATTTCCAAACTGTTCCGACAGTGTGAAATTTTTTTTTATATTTGTTTTCATTTTATTAATTAAATATTTAATGTGATGCAACACAACCCACATGCTTCAGATGAATGAGTAGTTAGCATGTGTAAAAAATCGTAAAATCTTTCTGTTAAGGTGAATGAATAGACCTGTTTGAATTTAAATTGAAAAATAGGTTTTCTATAAACTACATTATTTTCAAACAAAGTATAAATCGTAAATTTAGTTTTCGTGTAAAAGAAAATTTAATTATGATTTCCGCAAGAGTTTTAATTAATTAAAAACAGGTTTTGAATCTTTTCATCTCTACTGTAAAAATTCCCTATTAATTAACATGAGACTGATTTTATAGAATTTCTCCTTTTAATTTCGTTTCTTCCTCTTTGTTAAAACGTGAAGCAAACGTAATATTATTAATACAATATGTATGTAAATATATATATAAGAACAGCTAACATTTTACAAGGTAAATCAAAAAGTACTATATTTACAAGATAAGCTCAAGATCCATAGCTAGTTCTTTATCAATAACATCTTAATAGTATATAGTTTTAACGACGGTATTTTATTCTAATTCAAACGCTAACATGACATGCGCCAAAAGGTACTATTGTTAAAAGATAAGCTTAAGATCCATACATGTATATCTGATTCTTGATCAATAAGATCTTAACAGTATATAGTTCTAACGACGGTATCTTATTCTAATTCAAACGCTGACATGACGTGTGCTTTTTTATACAGCTTTCTGCAGCTAAGACATATGCCACCAGCAGCATGCATACAATAAGTGTGAGGAGTCGTCGTGGTCTTGATCGCATGGTAGTTGGATTTATAGCTTACTGGTGCAATCAAATGTCTTTCACCACTAACGTTGTGAGTTCGAATACCGTTTATGGCGAGGTGTACTCGACACGACATTAAGTTTGGCAGTGACTTGCGACAGGTCGGTGATTTTTTTCCAGGTACTCCGGTTTCCTCACCCAATAAAACTGACTGCCATGATATAACTGAAATATTATTGAGCGTGGCGTCAAACACCACAAACCACATAAAAAAAATAAGGCAAAAACAGTGAACTACAACACAGAATGTCTGGACATGATATGCCTTAGCTGTAAACTAATGTCTTGAATTTTAATAAGTGTAATCCTCTGTTTTAGTTTGTATTTCTTCCATATTTGCACAAAAATACCGCAAGCCAAAACAACAGAGAAGCACAACAAAGCCTATAAAAGCTCGCCTTTGCTGTACACTCTTTTCATATAATTAATAACCCTGATTCAATATATATTCTTCATACAAGCACCTAGGTGAATGTCTTATAATCAATTCATTGGTCATTGATCTCCCATTAATATATAAGTTCCTGCTTATTCATATTGATAAAAGACATAATTTTTTTAATCGGAATAATTGATAATGCGGAAGATGACAACGACAAAGTCCGATATATATGTAGGTCTTCGGAAATCCTCTAATATAATGTGGTCAGTGACTGCCACTTTGACATTTGTAGAATCATTTCTATTAGTTGATAGACTGATTTATACCATAAGACATAAAACGTATTAGGGATATGGTATTTAACGGCACTTTCAACAATATTTCAAATATATCGTGGTTGTCAGTTTATTGGTGGAGATAACCGGAGAAAATCACCGACCGGAAGCAAGTCACTGATGATCTTTAGCATATAGTGTTGCCTCGTGTTCGCCTCGCCATGGACGAAATTTGAACTCCCACACTTATTGGTGATAGGCACTGATTGCACTAGAAGTTGTAAATCCAACTACCATGTGATCACAACCACGAAGACCCCCCCCTCTCCCAATTAGACAACGAAGTTCAATGCACCATGGAAGGCATATGATAAAAAGAGGTATTACTACAATGCAGCACGTATAAAAACCACAAACAATTAACAAACATCTCATTTTCCGCCAATCCACAAAAATTGCTACCAACTAAAATAGGTGAAACAATAGTATTTTGAAATCATTGGCAGCTGCTAAAACAACTGTCACATTGTTGGACATGGATATGTGTCATGTAAGGACAAAGTAATGTTTAATATTCCTATATATTTCTGCAATTAATCAGATATTTCTGTTACATACTGTGGTTTCTTTTATTTTCGATAATGTAAATATTTATGTCTTGGCAGATACCGAGATTCTCTTTGACATTTTAATTCTTAGTTTTGATCCTCACATGTGATTGTATTGTCCATTGTTGATTGTCCATTCGGTATTCTTTAACGTCTATGTATGAGTTCTCTTGTTATTTTTGTCTTTCGTTAAGGGCTTAAACTTGATATTTGTTTGAACCCATGAAAACAACAAGAATTAATATGCAACGAATAAAAACGAATTCTATACAGATATATCATGTTTGGGAGGGGTATTTGCGAAAAATACCAGTCGAGAGACGAAAAA
>MJUT01023287.1:892819-905913 GCA_002080005.1 Gigantidas platifrons
ATAAAAAAATAAGGCAAAAACATTTAACTACAACACAGAATGTCCGGACATGATATGCCTTAGCTGTAAACTAATGTCTTGAATTTAATAACTGTAATCCTCTGTTTTAGTTTTTATTCCTTCCATATTTGTACAAAAATACCGCAAGCCAAAACAGCAGAGAAGCACAACAAAGCCTATAAAAGCTCGCCTTTGCTGTACACTCTTTTCATATGATTAATAACCCTGATTCAATATTTATTCTTCATAAAAGCACCGAGGTGAATGTCTTATAATCAATTCATTGGTCATTGATCTCCCATTAATATATAAGTTCCTGCTTATTCATATTGATAAAAGACATAATTTTTTTAATCGGAATAATTGATAATGCGGAAGATGACAACGACAAAGTCCGATGTATATGTAGGTCTTTGGAAATCCTCTAATATAATGTGGTCAGTGACTGCCACTTTGACATTTGTAGAATCATTTCTATTAGTTGATAGACTGATTTATACCATAAGACATAAAACGTATTAGGGCTATGGTATTTAACGGCACTTTCAACAATATTTCAAATATATCGTGGTTGTCAGTTTATTGGTGGAGATAACCGGAGAAAACAACCGACTGGCCGCAAGTCACTGATGATCTTTATCATATAGTGTTGCCTCGTGTTCGCCTCGCCATGGACGAAATTTGAACTCCCACACTTATTGGTGATAGGCACTGATTGCACTAGTAGTTGTAAATCCAACTACCATGTGATCACAACCACGAAGACCCCCCCCTCTCCCAATTAGACAACGAAGTTCAATGCACCATGGAAGGTATATGATAAAAATAAGTATTACTACAATGCAGCACGTATAAAAACCACAAACAATTAACAAACATCTCATTTTCCGACAATTCACAAAAATTGCTACCAACTAAAATAGGTGAAACAATAGTATTTTGCAATCATTGGCAGCTGCTAAAACAACTGTCACATTGTTGGACATGGATATTTGTGATGTAAGGACAAAGTAATGTTTAATATTCCTATATATTTCTGCAATTAATCAGATGTTTCTGTTACATGCTGTGGTTTCTTTTATTTTCGATAATGTAAATATTTATGTCTTGGCAGATACCGAGATTCTCTTTGACATTTTAATTCTTAGTTTTGATCCTCACATGCGATTGTATTGTTCATTGTTGATTGTCCATTCGGTATTCTCTAACGTCTATGTATGAGTTCTCTTGTTATTTTTGTCTTTCGTTAAGGACTTAAACTTGATTTTTGTTTGAACCCATGAAAACAACAAGAATTAATATGCAACGAATAAAAACGAATTCTATAAAGATATATCATGTTTGGGAGGGGTATTTGCGAAAAATACCAGTCGAGAGACGAAAAAATTCCCGAGCCGAATATTATTTAGAACACTTGCTAAACAAATAATACCATTTGTTTGTCGTTTTCAGGACCTAACATGATGTATCTGTTTAATATTTGAAATATTGTTGAAAGTGCCGTTAAATACCATAGCCCTAATACGTTTTATGTCTTATGGTATAAATCAGTCAATCAACTAATAGAAATGATTCTACAAATGTCAAAGTGGCAGTCACTGACCACATTATATTAGAGAATTTTCGAAGACCTACATATACATCGGACTTTGTCGTTGTCATCTTCCGCATTATCAATTATTCCGATTAAAAAAATTATGTCTTTTATCAATATGAATAAGCAGGAACTTATATATTAATGGGAGATCAATGACCAATGAATTGATTATAAGACATTCACCTCGGTGCTTGTATGAAGAATATATATTGAATCAGGGTTATTAATTATATGAAAAGAGTGTACAGCAAAGGCGAGCTTTTATAGGCTTTGTTGTGCTTCTCTGTTGTTTTGGCTTGTGGTATTTTTGTACAAATATGGAAGGAATAAAAACTAAAACAGATGATTACAGTTATTAAAATTCAAGACATTAGTTTACAGCTAAGGCATATCATGTCCGGACATTCTGTGTTGTAGTTAACTGTTTTTGCCTTATTTTTTTATGTGGTTTATGATGTTTAACGCCACGCTCAATAATATTTCAGTTATATCATGGCAGTCAGTTTTATTGGGTGAGGAAACCGGAGTACCCGGAAAAAGTCACCGACCTGTCGCAAGTCACTGCCAAACTTAATGTCGTGTCGAGTACACCTCGCCATAAACGGTATTCGAACTCACAACGTTAGTGGTGAAAGACATTTGATTGCACCAGTAAGCTATAAATTTTAATTACACAGAATATTATTTAGAACACTTGCTAAACAAATAATACCATTTGTTTGTCGTTTTCAGGACCTAACATGATGTATCTGTTTAATTCTACCGAAAGATGTTACATAAAACGCACAACTGATTACGTTTTACAAATTTTGTTACAAGCGTCTCGGTGAAGGGCAAAAACGGCAAATACGATTTTGCAAATACCATGAAAAAAAGTTAAATCTTATGCAAATACACCTACATGAAGTAAAAATTCTGCAAATTCACAATGCAAGTCTTGAATTTGTAAAAATATATCACGGCTATTAACCAATCAGAATCCAGCATTCTTATATAAGGTGTAATTAATAGTAAAATAACCTTTATAAATTGGGATCGTAGAGTGTCCATGTCGGGAATATTTGTAAAAAAAAGCGAAAAAACAAACAAATACAGTCAATATTGTTTAAAGGGCACTGGAGGGAACACGAAAAGGTGCACTTTATGACCAGTTGCCCTTTATATACAGGCTAAAAGTATATGGACTATCCATTAATGGGGACAATGAGACTGTACCAAGTCAGGGCCATTGCGGTTTCCCAGTTTCCCGGTTGTTGACTGATTTTGTCTGTTTATTGATTTATGAGTTTTGACTTTCCCTTTGGAAGATTGCTCTGTGTTCGGTAATTTTGTTATTATCCTTATGTATATATAGTGATTTATTATATAGAGGGAGTCTTTAAAACATGTTTGACTGTGTCCGGATCCGAAGATTAAATAAAACAGAATTAAAAAATGACTGAGGTAGATGTCCGTTACATTTTCTTTCCTTGACCGTTCCTACCACATACTGGTCAGCGGAAAATAACAATCATCTACAACAAGCTAAGCTGTATTTATCAACCAATTAGATCACTCTTTTCTATTGTATCTTAGTTTCACACAAAGAATATGTCAGGACACTGATCTGATATTATTCAATTATACAGTTCAAATGTACAAAACTCCACAATCTTCTAAGACTGTTGTCAAAGCAATATTAAATGATCTGGTATCTAATTGGGTTGTGTTGTCAATAGCACGGTGGGGCAGATAATTCGGCTAATTATTGCTGTATGTTTTGCACAATTCTACACAAGATTGAATGGCCATTTTGATCTTAAACACACCGCAGAAAATTTATGACGCGACCGGAGAGAGATTTATTGCTGTATGTTTTCCTAGCTACAATACTCTACACGCGATTAAGTGGCCATTTTAATAATATACACACCGCATAAAATTATGAGACTCGGTTGAATGTTCATTTTGATAACGTCCACACTGCAGAAAATTTAAAACGCGATTGAATGCCCATTTTGAAATCCTATTCACTGCAGAAAATTTCAGAGACGACTGAGTGTTCATTTTAATAATATACACACAGCAGACAATTTCAGACGCGATTGCATGCCCATTTTGATAACCTGCACACTGCAGAAAATTTCAGACGCAGCTGAAAGTTCATTTTGATAATCTACACACCGTAATAATTTTAGGATGATATAACGTATTTTATTTATTTACAGTGACTATATTTTGCACATATCGATACAGGTTTCCAGCTGTGCTAATTAAAATCGCATTAGACTGTAGTATATAAATAGATATACTTATACCGTTAACAAAGCTATTGTGTGCTACACCTGCTAATTGCATAGCAAATGTGTTGTATTCCCATTTTTTCAGCGCTTTTAATATACTTTCTTAAAATAGTTCATTATGTGATAAAGTTTGTCAGTGACTTGCGACAGGTCGGTGGGTTTCTCCTGGTTCTCCGGTTTTCTCCACCAATAAAACTGACAGCCATGATATAACTGAAATATTGATGGAAGTGGCGTTAAACACCATAACCCTAAACCATAAAATAGTTTATTGATATTTCTGATTTTTGAAATTTTATTGTGGAAAACACTTTCATGACCGGAACACTTCACTACGAGGGTAAGATTGACACCATAAAACTACGTCTTATTGTAATTTTCTGTGCCCAGCCAGGAAAATGAGCGGTCATATATTTGTGTGTTAGAGGTGGCAAATATACCTCTTTCTAGTACTGACCTATTTAATTGTGGAACTGTTCCGACACACGTGCAATTATTGCTGTATGCTTTGCTTAACTATAATATTTACACACGATTGAATGGCCATTTTCTTAAGATACACATCGCAGAAAATTAAAGACGCGATTTAATGTTCATTTTGATAACCTGCACATCGCATTAATTTCAAGATACGATATTGTATTTATATACAATGATTACATTTTGCACATATATTGATACAAATCTTCAGCTGGGCTAATTAAAATCGCATTAGCTTGTGGTATATATAGAGATATACTTTTACCGTAAACAAAGCTATTGTGTGTTACACCTGCTAATTGTATAGCAAATGAGTTTTATTCCCCCTTTCCAGCGCTTTCAATATACTTTCTTAAAATAGTTTATTGTGTGATAAAGTGTGTCAGTGACTTGTGGCTTTCTCCTGGTACTCCGGTTTCCTGCACCAAAAAAAGAAAAAAAAAAACTGACCGCCACAATATAACTGAAATGTTGTTGAAAGTGGCGTTAAAAACCATAACACTAAACCTTAAACTAGTTTATTGACATTTCTGATTTTTGAAATTTTATTGTGGAAAGCACTTGCATGTCCGGATTACTTCACTAAGAGGGGAATGTTGGACCCATAAAACTATGTTTTATTGTAGTGCCCGTACCCAGCCAGAAAAGTGAGTTGTCCTGTATTTGTGTGTTAGAGGTATCGAATAGGCCTCTTTGTACTATTTTTCTATTGAATTGGGGCCCGGGTGGCTCAATGATCTAGGTAATTGGATTACCTAACAACTCATATAAGCCTATCACCAATACGGCGCGTGTTCGCGCCCGGCTTTGTAAATTACATAAAAGGTGCATTCGATTCGCAGCCGCACATGATAAAGCTTAGCAGTTGCTTGCCCATGGTCGGTGGTCCTCTCCGGGTACTCCGGCTTCTTCAACAACTACAACTGGTCGCCATGATATAGCTGCAAAATTGCTGAAAGTGGCGTTAAACACCAAAATGCATTAAAATTCATTCTGTTCCGACAGTTTAGCATTTTGTTGGTTTTTGTTGTCCATTCTTGAATTCCCATCCGGTTTTCCCTAGCGCATATTTAGTAGCACGCAATATAGACAATATATTTATATTCGTATGTAGTTAAAACATATTTTATTGTCCAAACCATAACAATAGGATCAGATACAAGATTTTCAACCTAGAAAATCTCCTTTATATTAGTATTTACGCAACAGCAAATTCATACCTAGAGCACACACTAGGGGTATGGGGTTATGGTGTTCAACGCCACTTTCAACAATATTTCATTTATATTGTGGCGGTTAGTTTTATTGGAGGAAACCGGAATATCCGGAGAAAACCACCACACTGCCGCAAATCACTGACAAACTTTATCACATAATGTTGTACACCTCGCCTTGAGTGGGATTCGAACTCACAACAGCAGTGGTGATATGCACTGATTGGATAGGTAGTTGTAAATCCAACTACTATACGATCACGACAACGACGGCCCTTATTTTGCTATGAAATGTCTCATCTTCCTTCTTTTGCTCAGGAAAAGGGTAGATATCTAATATAGTGCGCAGACTGCGTTTCTGGAATAACCTTCATCATGTACGCTTAATGTAAACAGATAGACAAGCCTGATAATCTAACATTCTTTTACAGCAAGCAATTCAAAGGATCTAAACAGGATGTCTAAAATCTGCCAAAGGTAACCTATGTTTGAGGGAAACTGACCTTAATTTTAATAAATTACATACAGACATCAATTATGCAGCTGTGTAAAAGAACACTTAACATAAATGGCTTTTTAAGTTTCTGGAAAATATGCTATTAAGATTCGTTTTCTTAAAAAAAAGGGAAAAAAAAGATTCGTTTTCTCTGCCATTATGAGTTTTATGACGTATATTAGAAACTTTTTATTGAAAGTTGTTTTATGATTTTACATAATTGTATGCCTTTGCTTTTTATTGCTTATATACTTTCATTAATATACAATCAATATAATGTCTGTGTACTTGTATGCTTTCTTTATAAGTGATGCAATACCTTCAAGATGATTATAAAACGATCATACTACATTTTGAAATTCAAAACCGTTCCAACTTAGACAACTATCGTCGATTTTATTTGTAACAATCGGAATATCCATCCATAGGCCGACCCACACTAGACCAACATTTCACCTATATCATTTGCTGTTTGTTAACTTGCTCCCATTATGAATAATCCACGGGGAGAGGGGGGTCCCAGGGTTTATCAAATTACCCGGTGTCTTCACTGATGGTGACAATCTCCACCAGGTATGACAGGTAGTTATGTGGGACAAATTAAATACACGACCTGCCTTTAGGACGCGGCGAACAAAGAGTTACTCAGATATGGAAGATACTATGTTCCTTGCTACACAGTCAAGTGAATTACTTAGCCTTAATTGGTATATAAGAAAATTGCAATTTCAGAGAAAATGTTACTATTAAAACTAGGGGTCGGATCACACTCATCTTGAGCCATCAGAAAAAAAAAACGACATAGAATACCGAAGGGACAATCACAAGTGGACAATCCATAGAAACCGGCAACACAGAGTACACAAGACGAAGACAAACAAAACAAAAACACAACACAATATGTGACGGACACCACTGTACACAAACAAACATAAATAACATAAATAATACATGAGCTCTCCTATAGACAACTGTAACCTATACATTGACCGAAGATAAAGACAAACTGTTCCGGTAATTTGGATATTTTTTTGTGATTTTCCGATGCGTTTACATTGATGTGCATATAGACCTACACTAACTTTTTTTTCTATAGTCCTGGTTCTTCCGATTTTTGTATTCTGTATGCGTGCAAATGTCAAACGACCAGAAATCATTTATTAAATGGTCCTTACACCTACTGCTATTGTCTGGAATGTTCAGATGACCAACTTACGAGGAAATTAAATAATATCGTGAATTCTATGTACTGAAAATTGGTAATTACTGTTATAACGTTATAATAAAATTTTACAAATAACTACTGTTGCGTCATTTCTGCTGAAAATTGGATAAAATTATGTTATATAGTATAAACAATGACATCTCACGCTTTATAAATAACAATTTTATAATCTAAGCCATCATACAAATTTGATTATTTCAATGTCTCGTCTAAGGATTCCTAAAATAGAACTAATTCAGTTCCTGATTTTCTTAAAATGACACAATTACTAAAACATTTGATAGTGATGTTGATAAATGTGAATTAGTATCAATTTTATTTTAGATCGTCTCCTTTATAGAAGGATAACGCCTCGGCGATGTCATAGTTTTCGCTATCGCCTTCAGTGCAGATGATTGTCATTTGCGACTACCATAAGACATTTTTTAAAAATTAATTTGCATCTCCATTGAGTACTTACAATTCATTAAAGAATTAAGAGAAAAGACCAGTTAAATAATATTGCAGTGATCTGTCTATTTCTGCACTGTTGTTTTATAGGGTTATGGTGTTTAACGCCACTTTCAACAATATTACAGTTATATCGTGGCGGTCAGTGTTATTGGTGGAGGAAACCTGAAGACCCGGATGAAGCCACCAACCTGTCGCAAGTCATTGACCGACTTTATCACATAATGTTGTACACCTTGTCCTGATCGCGATTCAAACAAACAACATCAGTGGTGATAGGCACTGATTGCATAGGTAGTTGTAAATCCAACTACCCTACGACCACAGCCTTTATGGAAGGAAAACGCATCGATGATGTGATGGCTTCGTTATCACCTTCAGTGTATGCAGATGATGGCAGGTTGCAACTACGACAAGGCAATGCAAGAGCAAAAAGAAAAAGGACAAACAATGAACTACAAAACAAGACACAGAAAACTAAAGATCGAGCAAAACGAACCCCACAAAAAATGGGGTCAACTCAGGTGCTCTGGAAGGGTAAGCAGTTCCTTTTCCACTAATGAAAAACATATTATAGACTTAACCAACTCACAAAGATAACTCAATACAAATTTTAAAATATTGCTGTGAATGTGATTATGTGAAATGAGCCGTCATTTACACTATGTGGTTTTAAGATTTAATATAATTTATTCTAATGGACGACTATACATATAGTAAGACTAATTGCATGTCCCATTCTTTAAATTTAACCAAGGTACACATGTTGGTGACAAATTCCCCAACCTTTCTCGGTCATTAAGGCCCACGTTACAGTCTATAGACACTGATTTATGTCATATCATACCATTTTATCTTGGACGACAGTACCTTTAATTATCTGAAATCTATGCATTTTCTCACCTACCATATGTTTTGTATATAAAGATTAACGGTCACTGTGACTTTAAAAATACTAACGTCAGCTTTGATGGTCTCGATATACATCATCACTAGTATCAGAACTCGTCCTTTCGGACTCGTTGTAAGACTAGCGATGATGTTTGTCTCGGCATTCATAAGTGACATGATTCTATATATATCTAAGCTGAGTACTTATATACTCAGGAAGAATCAGGAGATAACTGTATTGTATTTGACAATTTCACGGAATAAATTGTCGATTTAATGGTGGTAAATTGAGCTTACTGGCGACGCGTTACGGATATTTGCGACCGTTAAATCGACAATTGATGCCGTGAAATTTCAAATACAATACATTTTAATGTAATGATGTGTAGGATATACATACATACATCATATAATTATGTATATTTCCGTATTATTGACAAAATGACATAAGCGGTAATCAGCTAAAATAAAAAAAAAATCATGCTTTTTCAACCGTGGAATTGGTGAAAATTAAACCATTAAATCGACAATTGATGCCGTGGAATATTCAAATACAATGCAGTTATCTCCATTCAAATGTAACCATGTGTATTGCTACAATGTTGACAAGATGACGTAAGCGGCAATCGTCTAAAATATCTCATGATTTTCAACCGTGGAATTGATACCATGAAAATTACAGCATTGTCCAATCACAAACCAGGGATATTAAACAACTACATTTGAATAAAATTTGAACATACAGTAAGTCCTGTATATAAACGGCATACAAGGGAACCTGAAAATGTGACCTTTATGATAAATCTCGCACTTGCTCTTTATATACATGTTAAAATGGTATGCACAATTCATTCATGGGAAAAATGAGGCTGTCCGTTATAGACAGTGATTTGTTTGATAGATGCTACCTTTAAGACAGGGGCCGTGGTGGCCTGGATCGTGTGGTAGCTGGATCTACCTATGCAATCAGTGCCAATCACCACTGATATTGTTAGTTCAAATCTAGATTAGGGTGAGGCGTACAACATTATGTGATACAATTTGTCAGTGACTTGCGCAACAGGTCGGTGGTTTTCTCCGGGTCCTCCGGTTTGCTCCACCAATAAAACTGACCGCCACGATATAACTGTAATATTGTTGAAAGTAGCGATAAACACCATCAAACAAGCAAACAAACAAACCATTAAGTCAGGTTTGACTGTATATTTCTGTTGTAAATGAAGACGTGATTAGCTACATATATATATGAGAAAATAAACAATATATCTCTAGCCATTCTGGTATTACGTCTATAACAAATGTAACCACTATTGTTCTGTCGTGGAATCTTCTACGAAAATAATCCTTTGTTGCGGCGGGAGAAATGTCAAGTATGAATTGAATGTGTTATTATTCATTTATTTTTAGCACTGTAAATGTTAAAGTCATTGTATGTGATAAAAGCATATCAATGTAATTGCAAATAAGCGCTCGTTATATGGATGTATGGCTACACCACATGGCTGAGGTGATGCTAGTCTAAAAAGAGAGGTTTCTATCTTACGCAATTTGAAAAACAAACCAGATATTTCTAATTAAAAATGATAGCCAATTTTAAAAATCTAAAATGATACTGTTTTACAGTCACTTTAGCATACACCATAAGCTACAGAAGTGTTATAATTCCATACTTGCACATGATTACAAGAATGTAGATATCAAATTTAGTGCACACGAAGCAATGAAAACGTAGATATCAAATTTAGTGCACACGAAGCAATGAAAACGTAGATACCAAATGTAGTGCACACGAAGCAATACAAATGTAGATATCAAATGTAGTGCACACGAAGCAATACAAATGTAGATATCAAATGTAGTGCACACGAAGCAATACAAACGTAGATATCAAATGTAGTGCACACGAAGCAATGAAAACGTAGATATCAAATGTAGTGCACACGAAGCAATGAAAACGTAGATATCAAATTTAGTGCACACGAAGCAATAAAACGTAGATATCAAATGTAGTGCACACGAAGCAATACAAATGTAGATATCAAATTTAGTGCACACGAAGCAATGCAAACGTAGATATCAAATGTAGTGCACACGAAGCAATGAAAACGTAGATATCAAATGTAGTGCACACGAAGCAATAAAAATGTAGATATCAAATTTAGTGCACACGAAGCAATAAAAACATAGATATCAAATTTGGTGCGCACAACGCTTTTCTGGAATAACCTTCATCAGGTACGCTCAAACCCGAAAGATTAGAAAGCCAAATAATTTAAAAGTGTTTGGGAGCAATAAAACCAAACGGCCTAAACAGGATAGCCAAAAGAGGTAATGGCCACCTATGACTGATGGTGGAGAACCTTAGATTTGATAATAATTACATTATCTAGGTACTGTAGGTTTCAATACAAATATATCTAATAAACAATGTCAGTGCCGAAACTCTGGGTTGGATGCTACGCTTGGGGACTAATAGTTCACCAGCAGTGGCATCGATCCAGTGGTAGCAATGAAAAATGTAGATATGAAGCTTAGTGTACATATCGCGTTTCTGGAATAACCTTCATCAGTAGGGCTCTGGGTAAGGACATTAACTTTAGTTTTAATCAGCTACATGTACATTGCTTAGGAACTGTACATTTCAAACACAAATACAAGTAATAAACCCCGTCATTGCTGGGGCACTAACTACTCCGCGGTTGATGCCCTCGGGGTCTAAAAGTCCACTAGCAGAAACATCTACCTAGCAATAACAACGGAAATACAGGTTCCCCATCTAGTGTGCATAACTGGAATTACATCAATCAGTACGCTCAAAGTCAAAATATTGTGATGCCAAACAATACTAACGTATGGGAGCAATCAACCAAAAGAACATAAGGAAGATCGGTTTATGTTGTTTGAGCCTGAGGAAGACAAAGCTTAGCTATGATAATAATTACATTATTTAGTAATTATATATAGTTCAATAATAAGGGAAAATGTCCAATTTTCCGATAAAAGTTAGTATCGAAATAATCGTGAAACAAAATGCAACCTGCCTCTTTATCGGTATTACAGACATATGCTTTGAAATAAGAACTCGTTAATCCGTGCAAAATATCATGACTAGAGAAAAATAAAAACATAAATAGAAAAATATGGTAATGTATATATACAAACGTTTCATTGGTATGTAATAAGATGAACAATATTTAAAAAAACAATACCATACTGTCGGAATAATATTTTACAATGTCGATACTGTGAGTAAAACCGTAACAACCTCATCCCAAGTTACTTTAGAAATAGGTCAAATGTTCTTAAATTTAAAAATATTATGACTGTAACGAAAAAATCAGATCTTTTGAAATTATGTTAAATGATAAAAGTCATACATGAAGGTGTGTGTGCTCCGGGCTAATCCCTGTGTCCATTTCTCTTTCTCTGTAACTGTAATTGTACTTGTATATATTTGTAAAAGTTTGTAATTCTCTATACCTCTGTATTGCTATGGTTTATTGAGAAATAAAGATATATATAACAATTTCCGATTCCAATAAAAAAAAATATTGAAAAAAATAACAGAGGCACGGTGGATTAGATTACAAAAAAAAAATGTCATGTTGACCAGTATATGATTGCAGATTCAACAAGTCGTTAAAAGCTCAAATACATTTTTGTTTGTACATTTTTTATGTAAATCATATTATTAGATTTATACCTTTAGTATTACATGTATTTACACTATTTACAGGTCTCACTATAATGACTATAACTTGATAATATAAACAATTTTAATTACTTTACTGTCTAAACACCAAACCTATCTATTGTTTGACACTTTTGGGAGAAACGTGAATGAAATTGTTTTTTAAATGGGAGAAACGTGAATAAACCACATACTTGTGGCATTATCAGTTATATTTGTGTGCTCTGTGAAGACATTTTTATCAAATTGTAAAACATTTATAACAGTATCGTTTCTTAACTTTTTTATTCTAGCTTTTCAGTCGCTTTATTTTTCAATTTTCATTATCCAGTAGAAAATAGAGTCCATCATGGTCGTTATCGTATGTTAGTTGGATTTACAACTACATATACAAGCAATGTCTATCACCACTAAAGTGAGTTTAATTCCCTCTCATGGCGAGGTGTGCTCTATACAACATTATGTGATAAAGTTAGCCGAAATTTTGTTGAAAGTGGAGTTAAAAGCCATAATTCTAACCCCTGCAAAAATGTAGCAATAATATTGTTTTCTCATTTCGGTAAATAATGTTTTTAGCACAATCAAGGACTATTAATATTCAATTTATGTCACACAACACAACCTGGTTAGGTTTGAAATTTGTACAACAATTTCTTCCCATCTAGCATTACTTTGCTTTAATACAGTTCTGTTATTAAGCTGAACCTTATAATTCAACAAATATTTATATAAATTTTTCTCGTTAATATGAAAATTACCAATTAATAA
>MJUT01023287.1:906108-919264 GCA_002080005.1 Gigantidas platifrons
TATTGTTTTCTCATTTCGGTAAATAATGTTTTTAGCACAAACAAGGACTATTAATATTCAATTTATGTCACACAACACAACCTGGTTAGGTTTGAAATTTGTACAACCCTTTCTTTCCATCTAGCATTACTTTGCTTTAATACAGTTCTGTTATTAAGCTGAACCTTACAATTCAACAAATATTTATATAAATTTTTCTCGTTAATATGAAAATTACCAATTAATAATAATTTTCCTGTACACATTTTCGCGATAATGCATTTAACAATTTCACATCTTTAAAAATTAAAACTTACATATTAATATTGGCTATTTAAATCTAAACGATAAATATATTACACAATTTCACAATTTAAAACTAATTTAAAAAAAAAATGAATAAATCTTTACTTACCAGATGATTTATATTAAATTCTTCTCCCTTTGATATTGTCAACGCTTAGCTTTAATTTACTTACACAAGATAAATTTATCAATATACAATCCAGCTGTCAAAGCTTCTTAGAAATAATACACGAACAGCATTATATTATTTTCGATATTAGTTAGAATTAATAAAGTTTGTCCCAATGTATAATGGTGCACCACGTGTCGGTATATTGTCTAAGACAACTGATATAGCCACGCTGACTTTCAATTAAGATACAAATACGTCAATATATAACGTTATAAGTGGCTTTATCTCTCTGATATTTAACATCTTCACTTATTGATATATAATTTCTAAATGAAGCCGTCATAATGTTCTTATTATAGTACAAAATTATCTAAGGTTGAAGTGTAGTGTTAAGTTGATCTTAATTTTAACCTTGACTAATTAAATGTGCTCCAATGATAGGAGAATCATACAATTAAGATACATATAAAAATGTTGATCTTAATCGGACTAATTAAATGTGCTCTAATAATAGGAGGAAGATATAAACAAGATACATATAAGAATGTTGATCTTCTTTTTAATCTGACTAATTAAATGTGCTCTAATAGTAGGAAGATCATACAAACAAGATGCATATACAAATGTTGATCCTTAATTTTGATCTGACTAATTAAATGTGCTCCGTCCATAGGATGGTCATACCAACAAGATATGAATAAAAATGTTGATCTTAATTTTAAAATGATTAACTAAATGTGCTCCAATAATAAAAAAAAACCCATTGATATTAATTACAATATGACTGATTAAATGTGCTCCGTTTATAGGAGGATCATACAAACAAGATACATGTAAAAATGTTGATCTTAATTTTAATAAGATTAATTAAATGTGCTCCAATAATAGGATGAACATAAAAACAAGATACATGTAAAAAATGTTGATCTTAATTTTAATAAGGGCCAAGTTCGAATGGGACCCGGGATCGAACTCGCGTTACTCGGGTTCCATATGAACCACTCGGGAAAGTGTTAAAAATAGAAACAATGACGCAATTGAACTTTTGACCTTGTTACTCTTCTAACCCAGCGTCGACCCAGGGTTATTCGAGATCCAAGATAGCGTCAGGGTGAAACGATGCAGAATTGTATGTTTGTATTTTGATCATTTTAGACTTGAATTGTCAAATTTAACATTGATCACATGTTTTTGTTTATTTCAATACTTTTTTATGATTTTGCTTTTGATTGCTGTGTCAATCTCGGATGAGGAAGGAAAAATCATCGTCTTATGGGCCAAATACATTGTATGTACCATGGTACATGTGTTTACGTTTCTACACGGGAGAGACTTTTCAAACTTTTAATTGTCTTAAACAAGCAGAAAATCATACAGGATTTGAATCGAGTAAGCAGGAGCATATTGATATATAATGTACAGATTTTCTCCCCCTGTTCGTGGTCAATGATTAATGTTAGATTAATGCTGGGAGTTACTCGAGATCGCACAACAGTGTCCAAATGGAAAGTTGCGCGCGCATCCAATTAATATTAGTATGACGTCACCCAACCCAACACCAGGGTTCCTATCGGGTTCCAACCGAACTTGACCAAGATTATTTAAATGTGCTCCAATAATAGGAGGAACATACAAACAAGATACATGTAAAACTGTTGATCTTAATTTTAATAAGACTAATTAAATGTGCTCCAGTAATAGGAGGAACATACAAACAAGATACATGTAAAAATGTTGATCTTAATTTTAATATGACTAATTAAATGTGCTCCAATAATAGGAGGAACATACAAACAATATACACATAAAAATGTTGATGCAGTGGGAGCGCCAACCACCATTTCCGTACCTCCACTCATGTTACGTATTGTCCACAGATTCAAGGGAGAATACTCCAATATTGGTATAGATGGCGCTCGCGGCGCTTCACGTCATTTATTTGTTTACGTTACATGTGTGTGGTTTTTTATGAAATAAAGTAGAAAAAATAATAAACTATGCATATTTTTTTAATTTGTTGGTATCTTAAGTATGTTTACTATATGGTTGAATCGTACTGATCAGTAACTGTGAAATGTATATCTTATAATCGGCTTTGAAAATCGGAAATTGCTTTGATGTTTTTGGAAATAAAATTATGGCGGGTAAATACCCTGGTCTAATTATAACTGACTATTAAGCATCATATTGGTTGTTTAAATATAAAATGATCAAAAATAGATATGAAAAGGATTAGAGATTCCAAAAAAAAATGCATGACTACCCATCATTCATTACAAATATGCTAGAGAGGCTATGTGTAGAAAGGTTAAAATCTATGTTGTTTACATCGAGAGCGACTAGAGAAAACGGTTTATAAGATCTTTAACTCACTTTAAATTGTTTTTTATTTGTTTTACAGTGGATCTGGATTCTGGATACATTCATATTTAACAATTGTTCAGTTATTTATATATATTTTTAGAACAATTACACCATAATTTCCATAAACAACTCAAGAATGGCAAGATGTGATCAAGTAAATGGTCATGTACACTGTTTTGTGTTTATGATTTTAAGTTTTATTTCCGTCTTGTTTATTATTGTAATGAAGAAAGATTTCTTCACTTCCACTTCCATAGCCAAGCTTTTTGTGTAATTTCTTGAGCAACCTCATGATCAAACAAACAAACAAATGCTTTAAATTGTCAACCAATTAAGACGCCCACAATGTCAACCAGCAGTATAATCAATCAAAATCACAGTATACAATTGATTCACATAATATTTTTTTCATTGGATAGGACAATACAAACAAAATAAAAAAAAATAATGTACAAACTACAGTACAGGTACAAAATATAGCAGGTACAGGCACTTGTCTTTAAGAAATGAAATATAACTTTATTAGAAAAAAAAATATGCACCCCTATATCATTTTTAAGACAGATATTTTTATATTTTGTATTTAAAAAAATATGCACCCAATAATATATCATTTATGACATGCAGTATAACTTAACTGAAAAAAAATATGCACAATTACATACTATATAACTTTACTAAAAAAATATGCACCCCTACTTACTAGATATAACTTTACTAAAAAAAAATTATGCACCCTACATGCTATAAGTATAATCTGTGGGGTGCATATTCTTTTAAATAAAGTTATATATATCCTAAAGTTGATAGAGGTGATAGACAAGCCCATGTGGTCACAGAGGAGTATGCAGATGTTGAACTGCCACACAGTCCACCCTGACACAAATCCTGAGCCTTTTAAATAGTCATTGTGGTCAAGAAGACATATCTAAAGGTTATGTCCATCTCATTCAGAAAAAGTTGGATGATATTGAATTTTATGAGTTTGTACAAAATACTTGTAAATATGTCCGATTTTCTTTGTATTTGTAGGAAATGTGAAAGAAAATTTAAGCATTTTTTCTAGGGTACTGGAGGAAAATTATAATCATGCTTCTTTCTTTAAGAAACTGTGAAAATGTCAGTTGCCCCCTCAGAAAAAAATGTGTGTCTTACACCATTTTGATATTATTTGTGATAAAAGAGGAGATCACAGCACTGATATTGATCCATTTTTATTTGGAAAGAAATTTGACATTTCCATTTCAGGTAAATATGCAGAACAAAATGAATAAGTATTCACAGATATATTATGCCATGTCCACTATACTGCCCTAGATAATTTGAAAAAGGAAAAAGAATGTTTTGTATGAAACATCTTCAAGGACTACAAGATATATTTCAGTTTAAAAAGAAAATGTGGATATCTTTTTGAAACATTCAAAATTTGAGGTAAATTTTCATACAGATATTCAGGGATGTCATTAGAAGCTGGCAACCGGCGAAAATATCCGGTAATTTCAGCTGTCGCCGCCGGTAACAGGAAAAAAAGTCACAATATATTTTTTCCACATTTACTATACCCCGGAAAGTCACAGTATGTATAATGAGTGACTTTGTCCATTACCCAGGTTATGGTGTTTATCGCCACTTTGAACATTTTTTCGGTGATATGGTGGCTTTCTGTTTTATCATTACAATATATTTCAAATTTGGTTTCATTCTGATAAATAATAACATTTGATCGGCACATACCGTTCACACTTATTACCTAATAACCAGGACCAATATTAATTTGATCTTTGAACTTTGCAAATTGATAACTGGTAAACAAAGAGGGACCCGTCAGCTTCCCAAAACGCAAATATTTATTTCCCCCATAATTTCTCTAATTTTTCCATTTTTGTCGATTTCCCAACTTCTTAAATTATTTTATTTTTCGACTATTAGTTATTTAGTTTGTTGGGAGAAAATAAATAATTTATTTACTGGTGGAAATCGAGAGAAAATCATATCGAGTCGGTTTTTTATTTTTGTAGCTTTAGGTAAGTATGGATAAGAAGTGCCAAACGAACGTCGGAAGTATGTAAATATTACACAAATAGGTACATGTTTTGAGATTTAAAATTTGTTTTTCTTTCTTTCTTTTAAAGAACTGGCGACCCTTTCACTAAAGGTCGTAAGTCGGAAACGTCTACAGACGTAAATGCACTCTTAAGAGCTATCACCGATACGATCCGAGTTGTCTTAACATACGGGCTAACTAGTGCTCGCTTACGGGCCGACATGTCTCGGTCCAAGTTGTCCGGGGGCCGAGTTGTCTGGCATCCATGCTTAGCCGAGAAATATAAAGACAAATTGTATAATGTTTGCTGTGATCCGACCAGAGATCTGACTCACGAATATCTATCCCGTAATTTAATTGACAATAGCTTTGAATTCAAATACAAAGAACAGGATGTCTGTGTAATAATTCTGTGGTCTTTTTTCGTTGTACATATCCCAGATGCATGCCAGATATGTAACATTGCTGATGTCTTAAGATAAAAAGGTCAAAACTTTGCAAAGCACATTCTTAAGTACCATAAATTAAGGCTAAATTATGACAATGTCGTCTTTTGAGGTATAATTCGTAATTGGATAAATATTTCACCGCATGCCAACATTTTAATTATCTTTCTTTATGATGGTTTCTTTTTAAAACATTAATATTACCGATTAGTACAATTAGCTTCTTTGTAAACACATGTGCGTACTTGACAAATTAACATAACAAATAATAAGACAAGCTTAAAATAGAACCAAGCAGTTAGGCGTTTTGTACATGTTTTATTGGTTAAGTTACACCAAACACATGATCATTAACAAAGTTACGATGCATATTATGATCAAATTAATTCAGATGTTGCTTATTTTTGTATTTGAAATACGGCCTCGCGATCGTTTACAAAATGACAGTGACGCCATGGTTATCTATAATTATCTCCCTTTCCCCGCGTGACTACAGATCGGAACTCTTCAATGTCGGCGGCTTTCCCACTGATGTTGATTTTAATAAGACTAATTAAATGTGCTCCAGTAATAGGAGGAACATACAAACAAGATATAAATAAAAATGTTGATGTTGATTTTAATATGACTAATCAAATGTGCTCCAATAATATGAGGACCACGCAAACAAGATACAAATAAAAATGTTGATCTTAATTTTAATCTTGTCTTATTGTGTGTGCTCCGATAATAGGAGGAAGATACAAACAAGATACATATAAAAATATTGATCTTAATTTTAATATGACTAATTAAATATGCCACACTAGGGGAACAATATACATATAAAAATGAGGAAATGCTTGAAGAAATGTGATTGTTTGATTGCATATTGATTAATATTTATGGATAATGTTACTGTTACTTCGATATACGGGTTCTGATTAAACATTTGGTATCTCCAAGCTCTTCTTACTGACTCAACTCTTCATTGGAATGTCGTAATGGGTAATAAAATACAGTTACTTAGTGGAAATTATCAATTAAATAGGTTTTAATTGATGTTTTTTTCCTGTTGAGATTAAAAAAAAATATTATAAAACTATTTACTTTCATCTTGTTGTTTTACCCCTAGTTTTCTTAGTTCACAAAATAGGTAAGTATAATTATCTTGATGATAGACTGAGAATGAGCTTTCATTTCACACATCAGCTGTCCTGAATGATACTTAAAAATTAATTTGATAAGATTAATGATGTTTAACTAACATTGAATATTATCTGTCTCGACCCTGACCTTAGATGGCGGTCATATACACATATTGAATAAATACGAAGCACAAAGGATGTCTATGCGAGAACCACTTTTATATGCACACAATTTCTATGATATCTAATACAGTGTAATACTTAGTACATAATTTTATCATTTAATTTGATTTGAATACTGCAATCTGATTGGCTAATCTGCCTGGAGAAAATTTTGGTTATACTCGATAACCTGGGTTGGTATTGTGACGTCACCAACGTGTACATCCGCCAACCACAAATTCAAATAGTCACACGAAATAATCGTAATTATAATCGATGAATCATTAAATTGTGTTGTAAAAATTAAATTATAAGGAATATTTGAAATTGTTGAACAGGCTATGCTTGCATAACCTGGTTGGGTCAGCTTACGCTTTTCATAAACCGCTTCAGGGTTTATTAAGCGTAAACTGACCGAAACCAGGTTATATCGTATAACCTGTTCATCAATTTCAAATAGTCCTTAAATATTACGGATTTAGTTTATTACACAAATTGTCATTGGTTCTTCAACCCTGAATGTAAGCATATATTCGGAAAACAGACGGGGTATATATATTTCAGTCCCCCAAAAACGATACAAACATGGACGACAAAACATTACGTTTCACTGAATCAATGGCATAATACGGAATAATAAATGTATTTTTGCAAAATTAAATGCTGTTTTGATACTCAAAACGGCTGTATGAACAAAAACATATTACAACAGTTAATTCCGTCACAAATACCTGATCGATTCAGCAAATTACTATGTTCCATGGCTGTACCATAACAAATAACCAAAACTTTGAGCCTTGAAAACTTTCGATGTCATGGGGCCACAACAAGGTTTTGCTTACATGTTGTTAACATTTTAATTATTGAAATTGTTTCGCAAACCCGTTATTTTGTTATGTGGTATATTAATGTTATATTTATAAAGTTTATAAAATTTACTACATATGAAATTGTGTTGATTTAGAAATTTCGTACAGGATTTTCCTTCATGAGACACCTCATATATGGAATATGACGTGACACATATCTTGACGTCATTGTAGAAAGAATGTCAGAGGTACGGAAAGGGACATCTAAAAATACGAAAAATGAAAATAAAAGACACAAACATATTTAATACTGTTGGATTATGTATCTAAAAATAAAAAAATTGTTAAATCCGTAATATATATGTTATTCAGCTATCAGACAGGGTATATGATGTGACATTCAAGGCTTAGGATATATATATTCCCTTCGGATGCGCCTCGGGGAATATAGAACCTAAGCCGGGAATGTCACATTACATACCCTGTTTGATAGCTGAATAATTACATTACTTCCGTTTTTCATTGAAATGTTACAATATGATTGGGTATGAAGTGGTCACATGATTATAAAAGAGATGTTTTACATCCCAATAAAACTCAACCACGAACTTGCACGTGCCTCCAGGACGACGTCAGATGTAAACAATATATGGCGTAATAATTTCCAACAGCAAATAATCTAACACAAATAACATTCACAACGAAAAATTCAACAATATTAAAATCTGGTGTGATTTAAATGTAATTATAAGAATTGAATGCATTTTTTGTAGTTTTATAGGCGTGTAAAAGCGTGGACCGAGACACATTTTTTGTATGAAGTGCTTGATATTTTTTTTTATTCATTATGGTATATATCATCAAACGTATTTAATTTTCAGCTTGTAAAATATCTTTACTATAAAAGAACAATCATATAATTCATAAAACATAATATAAATCATATATTATTAATGCTATAAATAAAATGAATTGCCACGTGCGTGTGCTACGTTACGTGTTGTTTCTATAAACTACATAATAAAATAACATTGTATATATACAAAAGTTTGAAAATACCAAAGGAGTAATCAGAATCCGTAAATCGAGAGAAAGACGACACAATGGTAAAAAGACAAAAAGACAAACGGACAAACAACGATCTACAATACACAACATAGAAAACTTAAGATCGAGCAACACGAACCTAGCTAAATACCGGGGATGAACTCATGTGCTCCGGAAGGGTGTGCAGTTCCTGTTCCACTAGTGGTGCCATTCATGCTATTCTAGTATGGGAGTATGGAAACAGGACGGTATATGCATAGATAATATCAGTGCAGTAAGATATAAAGCTTATATGTATGAGACTTCAAAACTGGGATAAAGGCGAGGTTCACTGAGCCGTTCCTCGGTATGGCGTCGAATACACATAAGCTTTATATTTTAAGACACTGCATTAATATTGTGTTTATCCTGCAGAAAAATCACATTAATCCATTGACATTTATATTTTGAATTGAATAATAACATTTATATATTTATCCCTTGATTGCCCCTTTTGTAAGTGCCTGTCAACAGAAGGTGAACTGGATTTACAACGAGGTTTCCAAAGCTCAATAGGTAACATGTGACAGGTGTAGCAGACAAAATCTACGTTTCGATCTATGACAGTATAAGGCTAAAAATCTTCTAGTCAGTGCAATTTGTCTGCTTAAATAAAAGCAAGGCAGGATAAAATGGAGTATTTAAGTACAAATCCCACTTTTCTCAATGACGTTCTGAAAATCACAAAAGGAATCATCAAATTCATTTTTATAATCCAATAATTAAAATGTCACCCTCAGTTTTTATGAGAGAAGAAACCCCAAACTCCAGAGAAAACTACACAAAAAAGGAATCGAGTACACCTCACAACGTGTGGGAATATAACTCACAAGCTACTTGATGAAAATTCTACTAACTTATATTCGCGGCCACGATGTAAAGTACACAGTGTTTCACTGTAATTTAAAATTTATTACTTTAAGATTCAAGTAAATATTTGTTGAGTATATAAACTACACATGACTAGTTAATGCTTTTGGCGTCATTAAAGTTTACAACTCCTAAAAAATGCAAAATATCATAATCTGTAAATCGAGGAAGGACAGACAAGATAATGGACAAAAGTAAAAGAACAAACAATATCAGAAAACTACAGCTCCAGCAACACGAACCCCACTGTGTGAACACATGTACTCCTCAATTGTGAGCAGTTCCTGCTCCATATGTGACACTCAGTAATTCGTCTATTAGATGCTATTTCTGGAAATTGCCTATTATTTTTCATACTATGATTTTTATCATATGTCTAGTCAATTATTGTCTTTTTCACAATAAACTTTTGGCTTTCTTGAATAATATAAGCCACTGAGCTACCGTTAACTGCAGCTGCTTCACAATCTAATGAAAAATTTAGATGTCTGATAGATCATTTTAGTTCTCTTTTGTCTGACCATCCACCAACATCTAACGACATTCGGAAACAGATCACGTCAGCATTTACCGTTGAAGTGCACAATCAGTGACGAACCTATGAAATATTCAGGCATTGAACGGTGTAGTGTTTGTTTTCAATGAGAAGACATCTTCTAAATGTGAATGAAATATGATCTGACGTAATCCAATACTGATTAGTATACCTTAAATAATTATTCTGTATAAAAGTAATGACAATTTTGATATCTTACGGAAAATATGCCGATGAGAAAGGTAATCCCATAGCCAACCCCAACACTGTTTCGTTGAGAGAAACTGTAGGTTATCACTCGTTCGACAACTCCTGAAAATAGGCTTGGTACAGGAACTTCGGCAAAATTTGCGGGGTTAAAATAGTTTAATGAACCAAAGGGAGGATCTTGAATTAGTACGTTTTACAAAAAGTTGATAGATTAAAACTATATTAGACTACCAATCTAACACGTGTAAGTAAACATTAGGTCTAAGGCTATAAGGGAGATTTGTAAAGCCAACAATCCAGTGATACTACATAAATGATTGGAATGATATGATGATGATGTTACAATATAATTTTTGATCTCACATTTGATTTACAGAACATTATTACTGTGGTGGCTCCCAATTGTTTGGTGGAATGGGCCGAATTGCCCATTGAAAAGGGACCAACTTCTATAAAGTGTATTTTATCCCGATGTATTGTCCTACATTTTGTTTGTTTGTTTGTTTGTTTGATGGTGTATAGCGCCCTGTTCAACAATAATTCAGTTGTATCGTGGCGGTCAGTTTTATTGGAGGAGGAAACCGTAGGAAACGGAGAAACCCACTGACCTGTCGCAAGTCACTGACAAACTTTATCACATAATGTTATTTCTTAAGATTTGAACGTTTATCATTTATCATATATAGTGAAGAGTGATTTGAACGAATCTCACAAGCATCATATGACAATGCTCTTTAATACGTTTGTCATTCTGTTTGTTGAATATTAATCTAGAATACTTAATTACGTTGAAGTGACAGAGACGTTTTGTTTGTTACAGTAACAAACATATATCATTAGATATGTCAGTATATGTAATACAATTCTCAAATAATCAGAATGTTTGGTAACGGTCCAGACTGACTCTTATATCCCAACCAATAGAACTGTTTTTGTCCTGTTATGTTATCTTCAATTTTTGCTGTAGTAGTTATTCATTTTATCTGTATTTGTAATATATTGTCATTGCTAATGTTTATATATGTACCGGAGAAGACTTCATAAGTTTACAACTTGTGTCTTATCCATTTGTCTTGTTTTGTATGACAATAAAATATGTTTAAAGTAACGGTCCAGATTTTATTATAGGATTTATTTCCCATTAGCATAGAGGTGTACTCGATACAACATTGTGTGATAAATTTTGTTAGTGACTTGCGGCATGAATGTTGTTTTTTCCGAATACTCCGGTTTCCTCCACCAATAAAACTGACCTCCAGGGTAGAGCTGAAATATTGTTGAAAGTGTCGCTAAACACCGTAACCCTAATCCAGTTGGTATAGGATCAAAACCCCCTGAAGAAGTGAAATACAAAAAAAATACGTATATATTGCCTTAAATCAATATTGGCATAAATTAAGTTTATGATTCAATAAATACTTCGCTATAATAAAATCGAAATCCACAGTTCCTAAATAAACGTTCGAGAGTACCGAATGACAATACAAGAGTACCGAATGACAATCAAAAATGTACAATCTAGCAACATAGTGTACAAAAGACAAAGAAAAAGAAAACAGAAGCACAACGCAACATATGTTGGATACCACTTTGCGCAAACAAACACAAATAACGTAAATAAGACTTAAGCCCTCCTATAAGCAACTAGAGGTTGTAATTATTATTAAAATAAGGTTCGTTCTCCTCCCTCGGGCATATGTGACCGTAGCCAATTTTTAGGTTGTTTGATTTTCTTATTTCAAAGAAGCCTTTTATATTATTTGGTTTTAAATGTATTCGCTTTGAGCGTACCAAGAGAGATTTATTCTAGATATCCACGTTTTTTTAAAATTCAAAGTCATAATTGAACACACATTAGTTGCACGTTTTTGCTCACGATTTCGTATTTTATCGTTCACGGTGCATGTTACAATTACATTGTAGTTTCCCAAAGTTCAATAGGTAGCCTGTGACAGGTGCAGACAAAAACTACGTTTCGGTCTATGGCAGTATAAAGATACAAATCTAGTCCGTGCAATTTTTTTCCTACTGAAATAAAACCAAGGCAGGATCAAATGGAGTATGTAAGTACAAATCCCACTTTTCTCAATGACGTTCTGAAAATTACAAAAGGAATCATCAAATTCATTTTTATCATCCAATAATTAAAATGACACCCTCAGTATTTATGAGGGAAGAAACCCCAAAACCCAGAGAAAACAGCATAAAAAGGGAATAGAGTATACATCACAACGCGTGGGAATATAACTCACACGCAAGTTGATGAACATTCTACTAGATTATAGTAGCGGCCACGATTTAAGGTACCCAGTGTTTCACTGTAAATTCATCTTATATGTTTTACAAATTTATTACTTTAAGATTCAAGTAAATATTTGTTAAGTATATAAACTACACAGTCATGACTAGCTAAGACTTTTGGGGACATTAAAATTTACAACTCCTAAAAAAATATAAGATATCAAAGGGATAATCAGAATCCGTAAAACAGGTACTCCTGAATTGTGAGCAATTCCTGCTCCATATGCGACACACATTCGTCTTCAATTGATTGAATTTTTGGTGTTTAACGCCACTGTCAGCAATATTTCATCTATATAAAATGGCGACCAGATTTAGTGGTGGAAGAAGCCGGAGTACCCGGAGAGAACCACCGACCATGGGCAATCAACTGGTAAACTTTATCACTTGCAGCTGCAAAAGTCGAGTGCACCTTTTTTGTAATTTACAAATCCGGGCACGAACCCACGCCGTATTGGTGATAGGCTTGTATGAGTTGTTAAGTAATCCAACTACCTAACTCATTGAGCCACCCAGGCCCTTCACATTCCCTTCGTGTTTACCCTTTGTGCAAATGTAATTATAATTAAAAAAAAAATTACGTTCACTTCCCTTGAGCATGTTTACCTGCTCAACTCTTATTTTACTTGCTACCAATATAATTGGCTTTCCAATAACACGTAGTGCCGACAAAATTAGAAATCTACATTTTATTGTTTACTTCCGCAACAATAACTGAGTAATTCGTCTATTAGATGCGATTTCTGTAAATTCCCTATTATTTTTCATACTATGACTTTTATCATATGTCTAGTCAATTATTTTC
>MJUT01023287.1:919303-930796 GCA_002080005.1 Gigantidas platifrons
CCACTATGCTATCGTTAACTGCTGCTGTTTCACAATCTAATGAAAAATTTAGATGTCTTATGGAACATTTTAGTTCTCTTTTGTCTGGCCATCCACCAACATCTAACGACATTCGGAAACAGATCACGTCAGCAATTACCGTTGAAGTGGACAATCAGTGACGAACCTACGAAATCTTCAGGCATTGAACGGTGTAGTGTTTGTTTTCAATGAGAAGACATCTTCTAAATGTGAATAAAATATTATCTGACGTAACCCAATACTGCATGATTATTATACCTTACATAATTATTCTGTATAAAAGTAATGACAATTTTGATATCGTACGGAAAATATGTCGATGAGAAAGGTAATCCCGTAGCCAACCCCAACACTGTTTCATTGAGAGAAACTGTAGGTTATCACCCGTTCGACAACTCCTGAAAATAGGCTTGGTACAGGCACTTCGGCAAAATTTGCGGGGTTAAATTAGTTTAATGAACCAAAGGGAAGATCTTGAATTAGTACGTTTTACAAAAAGTTGATAGATTAAAACTATATTAGACTACAAATCTAACACGTGTAAGTAAACATTAGGTTTAAGGCTATAAGGGAGATTTGTAAAGCCAACAATCCAGTGATACTACATACATGATTGGCATGATATGATGATGATGTTACAATATAATTTTTGATCTCACATTTGATTTACAGAACATTATTACTGTGGTGGCTCCCAATTGTATTGGTGGAATGGGCCGAATTGCCCATTGAAAAGGGACCAACTTCCACAACGTGTATTTTATCCCGATGTATTGTCCAACAATTTGTTTGTTTGTTTGTTTGATGGTGTATAGCGCCCTGTTCAACAATAATTCAGCTATAGCGTGGCGGTCAGTTTTATTGGAGGAGGAAACCGTAGGACACGGAGAAACCCACTGACCTGTCGCAAGTGACTGACAAACTTTATCACATAATGTTATTTCTTAAGATTTGAACGTTTATCATTTATCATATATAGTGGAGAGTGATTTGAACCAATCTGACAAGCACCATAGGACAATGCTCTTTAATACGTTTGTCATTCTGTTTGTTGAATATTAATCTAGAATACTTAATTACGTTGAAGTGACAGAGACGTTTTGTTTGTTACAGTAACAAACATATATCATTAGATATATCAGTATATGTAATAACATTATCAAATTATCAGAATGTTTGGTAACGGTCCAGATTTTATTATAGGATTTATTTCCTATTAGCATAGAGGTGTACTCGATACAACATTGTGTGATACATTTTGTTAGTGACTTACGGCAGGAAGGTTATTTTTTCCGGAAACTCCGGTTTCCTCCACCAATAAAACTGACCTCCAGGATAGAGCTGAAATATTGTTGAAAGTGCCTCTAAACACCGTAGCCCTAATCCAGTTGGTATAGGATCAGAATCCCCTGAAGAAGTGAAATACAAAAACTACGTATATATTGCCTTAAATCAATATTGGCACAAATTAAGTTTATGATTGAATTAATACTTCGCTATAATAAAATAGAAATCCACAGTTCCTAAATAAACGTTCGAGAGTACCGAATGACAATACAAGAGTACCGAATGACAATACAAAATGTACAATCCATCAACATAGTGTACATAAGACAAAGAAAAAGAAAACAGAAGCACAACACAACATATGTTGGATACCACTTTGCGCAAGCAAACACACATAACGTAACTAATACTTAAGCCCTCCTATAAGCAACTAGAGGTTGTAATTATTATTAAAATAAGGTTCGTTCTCCTCCCTCTGGCATATGTGACCGTAGCCAATTTTTAGGTTGTTTGATTTTCTTATTTCAAAGAAGCCTTTTAGATTATTTGGTTTTAAATGTATTCGCTTTGAGCGTACCAAGAGAGATTTATTCTAGATATCCACGTTTTTTTTTTATTCAAAGTCATAATTGAACACACATTAGTTGCACATTTTTGCTCACGATTTCGTATTTTTTCGTTCACGGTGCATGTTACAATTACATTGTAGTTTCCCAAAGTTCAATAGGTAGCCTGTGACAGGTGCAGACAAAAACTACGTTTCGGTCTATGGCAGTATAAAGATACAAATCTAGTCAGTGCATTTTTTTTCCTGCTGAAATAAAACCAAGGCAGGATAAAATGGAGTATGTAAGTACAAATCCCACTTTTCTCAATGACGTTCTGAAAATTACAAAAGGAATCATCAAATTCATTTTTATCATCCAATAATTAAAATGACACCCTCAGTATTTATGAGGGAAGAAACCCCAAAACCCAGAGAAAACAACACAAAAAAGGAATAAAGTATACATCACAACGCGTGGGAATATAACTCACAAGCAAGTTGATGAACATTCTACTAGATTATACTAGCGGCCACGATTTAAGGTACCCAGTGTTTCACTGTAATTTCATCTCATATGTTTTACAAATTTATTACTTTTAGATTCAAGTAAATATTTGTTAAGTATATAAACTACACAGTCATGACTAGCTAAGACTTTTGTCGACATTAAAATTTACAATTCCTAAAAAAATATAAGATATCAAAGGGGTAATCAGAATCCGTAAAACAGGTACTCCTGAATTGTGAGCAGTTCCTGCTCCATATGCGACACACATTCATCTTCAAATGATTGATTTTTTGGTGTTTAACGCCACTGTCAGCAATAGTTCAGCTATATAAAATGGCGACCAGATTTAGTGGTGGAAGAAGCCGGAGTACCCGGAGAGAACCACCGACCATGGGCAATCAACTGGTAAACTTTATCACTTGCAGCTGCAAAAGTCGAGTGCACCCTTTTTGTAATTTACAAATCCGGGCAGGAACCCACGCCGTATTGGTGATAGGCTTGTATGAGTTGCTAAGTAATCCAACTACCTAACTCATTGAGCCACCCAGGCCCTTCACATTCCCTTCGTGTTTACCCTTTGTGCAAATGTAATTATAATTAAAAAAAAAAATACGTTCACCTCCCTTGAGCATGTTTACCTGTTTAACTCTTATTTTACTTGCTACCAATATAATTGGCTTTCCAATAACACGTAGTGCCGACAAAATTAGAAATCTACATTTTATTGTTTACTTCCGGAACAACTACTGAGTAAATCGTCTATTAGATGCGATTTCTGTAAATTCCCTATTATTTTTCATACTATGACTTTTATCATATGTCTAGTCAATTATTTTCCTTTTCACAATAAACTTTTGGCTTTCTTGAATAATATAAGCCACTATGCTATCGTTAACTGCTGCTGTTTCACAATCTAATGAAAAATTTAGATGTCTTATGGAACATTTTAGTTCTCTTTTGTCTGGCCATCCACCAACATCTAACGACATTCGGAAACAGATCACGTCAGCAATTACGTTGAAGTGGAAAATCAGTGACGAACCTACGAAATCTTCAGGCATGAACGGTGTAGTGTTTGTTTTCAATGAGAAGACATCTTCTAAATGTGAATAAAATATTATCTGACGTAACCCAATACTGCATGATTATTATACCTTACATAATTATTCTGTATAAAAGTAATGACAATTTTGATATCGTACGGAAAATATGCCGATGAGAAAGGTAATCCCGTAGCCAACCCCAACACTGTTTCGTTGAGAGAAACTGTAGGTTATCACCCGTTCGACAACTCCTGAAAATAGGCTTGGTACAGGCACTTCAACAACATTTTCGGGGTTAAATTAGTTTAATGAACCAAAGGGAAGATCTTGAATTAGTACGTTTTACAAAAAGTTGATAGATTAAAACTATATTAGACTACCAATCTAACACGTGTAAGTAAACATTAGGTCTAAGGCTATAAGGGAGATTTGTAAAGCCAACAATCCAGTGATACTACATAAATGATTGGTATGATATGATGATGATGTTACAATATAATTTTTGATCTCAAATTTGACTTACAGAACATTATTACTGTGGTGGCTTCCAATTGTATTGGTGGAATGGGCCGATTTGCCCATTGAAAAGGGACCAACTTCCACAACGTGTATTTTATCCCGATGTATTGTCCTACATTTTGTTTGTTTGTTTGTTTGATGGTGTATAGCGCCCTGTTCAACAATAATTCAGTTATATCGTGGCGGTCAGTTTTATTGGAGGAGGAAACCGTAGGACACGGAGAAACCCACTGACCTGTCGCAAATCACTGACAAACTTTATCACATAATGTTATTTCTTAAGGATTGCATGTTTATCATTTATCATATTTAGTGAAGAGTGATTTGAACCAATCTGGCAAGCATCATAGGACAATGCTCTTTAATACGTTTGTCATTCTGTTTGTTGAATATTAATCTAGAATACTTAATTACGTTGAAGTGACAGAGACGTTTTGCTTGTTACAGTAACAAACATATATCATTAGATATGTCAGTATATGTAATACAATTCTCAAATAATCAGAATGTTTGGTAATGGTCCAGACTGACTCTTATATCCCAACCAATAGAACTGTTTTTGTCCTGTTATGTTATCTTCAATTTTTGCTGTAGTAGTTAGACTTGCGGCAGGAATGTTGTTTTTTCCGAATACTCCGGTTTCCTCCACCAATAAAACTGACCTCCAGGGTAGAGCTGAAATATTGTTGAAAGTGTCACTAAACACCGTAACCCTAATCCAGTTGGTATAGGATCAAAACCCCCTGAAGAAGTGAAATACAAAAAAATACGTATATATTGCCTTAAATCAATATTGGCACAAATTAAGTTTATGACTGAATTAATACTTCGCTATAATAAAATCGAAATCCACAGTTCCTAAGTAAACGTTCGAGAGTACCGAATGACAATCAAAAATATCCAATCCATCAACATAGTGTACATAAGACAAAGAAAAAGAAAACAGAAGCACAACGTAACATATGTTGGACATCACTCTGTGCAAACAAACACAAATAACGTAACTAAGACTTAAGCCCTCCTATAAGCAACTAGAGGTTGTAATTATTATTAAAATAAGGTTCGTTCTCCTCCCTCGGGCATATGTGACCGTAGCCAATTTTTAGGTTGTTTGATTTTCTTATTTCAAAGAAGCCTTTTAAATTATTTGGTTTTAAATGTATTCGCTTTGAGCGTACCAAGAGAGATTTATTCTAGATATCCACGTTTTTTTTTAATTCAAAGTCATAATTGAACACACATTAGTTGCACGTTTTTGCTCACGATTTCGTGTTTTTTCGTTCACGGTGCATGTTACAATTACATTGTAGTTTCCCAAAGTTCAATAGGTAGCCTGTGACAGGTGCAGACAAAAACTACGTTTCGGTCTATGGCAGTATAAAGATACAAATCTAGTCAGTGCAATTTTTTTCCTGCTGAAATAAAACCAAGGCAGGATAAAATGGAGTATGTAAGTACAAATCTCACTTTTCTCAATGACGTTCTGAAAATTACAAAAGGAATCATCAAATTCATTTTTATCATCCAATAATTAAAATGACACCCACAGTATTTATGAGGGAAGAAACCCCAAAACCCAGAGAAAACAACACAAAAAAGAAATAAAGTATACATCACAACGTGTGGGAATATAACTCACAAGCAAGTTGATGAACATTCTACTAGATTATACTAGCGGCCACGATTTAAGGTACCCAGTGTTTCACTGTAATTTCATCTCATACGTTTTACAAATTTATTACTTTAAGATTCAAGTAAATATTTGTTAAGTATATAAACTACACAGTCATGACTAGTTAAGACTTTTGGCGACATTAAAATTTACAATTCCTAAAAAAATATAAGATATCAAAGGGATAATCAGAATCCGTAAATCAGTACTCCTGAATTGTGAGCAGTTCCTGCTCCATATGTGACACACATTCGTCTTCAATTGATTGATTTTTTGGTGTTTAACGCCACTGTCAGCAATAGTTCAGCTATATAAAATGGCGACAAGATTTAGTGGTGGAAGAAGCCGGAGTACCCGGAGAGAACCACCGACCATGGGCAATCAACTGGTAAACTTTATCACTTGCAGCTGCAAAAATCGAATGCACCCTTTTTGTAATTTACAAATCCGGGCACGAACCCACGTCGTATTGGTGATAGGCTTGTATGAGTTGTTAAGTAATCCAACTACCTAACTCATTGAGCCACCCAGGCCCTTCACATTCCCTTCGTGTTTACCCTTTGTGCAAATGTAATTATAATTAAAAAAAAAATTACGTTCACCGCCCTTGAGCATGTTTACCTGCTTAACTCTTATTTTACTTGCTACCAATATAATTGGCTTTCCAATAACACGTAGTGCCGACAAAATTAGAAATCTACATTTTATTGTTTACTTCCGCAACAATAACTGAGTAATTCGTCTATTAGATGCGATTTCTGTAAATTCCCTATTATTTTTCATACTATGACTTTTATCATATGTCTAGTCAATTATTTTCTTTTTCACAATAAACTTTTGGCTTTCTTGAATAATATAAGCCACTATGCTATCGGTGACTGCTGCTGTTTCACAATCTAATGAAAAATTTAGATGTCTTATAGAACATGCTAGTTCTCTTTTGTCTGGCCATCCACCAACATCTAACGACATTCGGAAAGAGATCACGTCAGCAATTACCTTTGAAGTGGACAATCAGTGACGAACCTACGAAATCTTCAGGCATTGAACGGTGTAGTGTTTGTCTTCAATGAGAATACATCTTCTAAATGTGAATGAAATATTATCTGACGTAACCCAATACTGCATGATTATTACACCTTACATAATTATTCTGTATAAAAATAATGACAATTTTGATATCTTACGGAAAATATGCCGATGAGAAAGGTAATCCCATAGCCATCCCAACACTGTTTCGTTGAGAGAAACTGTAGGTTATCACCCGTTCGACAACTCCTGAAAATAGGCTTGGTACAGGCACTTCAACAAAATTTGCGGGGTTAAATTAGTTTAATGAACCAAAGGGAAGATCTTGAATTAGTACGTTTTACAAAAAGTTGATAGATTAAAACTATATTAGACTACCAATCTAACACGTGTAAGTAAACACCAATCTAACACGTATGAAGTGCACAATCAGTGACGAACCTACGAAATCTTCAGGCATTGCACGGTGTAGTGTTTGTTTTCAATGAGAAGACATCTTCTAAATGTGAATAAACTATTATCTGACGTAACCCAATACTGCATGATTATTCTCTCTAAGGCTATAAGGGAGATTTGTAAAGCCAACAAACCAGTGATACTACATAAATGATTGGTATGATATGATGATGATGTTACAATATAATTTTTGATCTCACATTTGATTTACAGAACATTATTATTGTGGTGGCTCCCAATTGTATTGGTGGAATGGGCCGAATTGCCCATTGAAAAGGGCCCAACTTATACGACGTGTATTTTATCCCGATGTATTTTCCTACAGTTTGTTTGTTTGTTTGTTTGATGGTGTATAGCGCCCTGTTCAACAATAATTCAGTTATATCGTGGCGGTCAGTTTTATTGGAGGAGGAAACCGTAGGACACGGAGAAACCCACTGACCTGTCGCAAGTCACTGACAAACTTTATCACATAATGTTATTTCTTAAGATTTGAACGTTTATCATTTATCATATATAGTGAAGATTGATTTGAACGAATCTGACAAGCATCATAGGACAATGCTCTTTAATACGTTTGTCATTCTGTTTGTTGAATATTAATCTAGAATACTTAATTACCTTGAAGTGACAGAGACGTTTTGTTTGTTACAGTAACAAACATATATCATTAGATATGTCAGTATAATTCTCAAATTATCAGAATGTCTGGTAACGTTCCAGATTTTATGACAGGAATTATTTCCCATTAGTATAGAGGTGTACTCGATACAACATTGTTTTTTCCGTATACTCCGGTTTCCTCCACCAATAAAACTTGCCTCCACGATATAGCTGAAATATTGTTGAAAGTGCCGCTAAACACCGTAACCCTAATCCAGTTGGTATAGGATCAGAACCCCATAAAGAAGTTAAATACAAAAACTACGTATATATTGCCTTAAATCAATATTGGCACAAATTAAGTTTATGATTGAATTAATACTTCGCTATAATAAAATCGAAACCCACAGTTCCTAAATAAACGTTCGAGAGTACCGAATGACAATCAAAAATATACAATCCAGCAACATAGTGTACAAAAGACAAAGAAAAAGAAAACAGAAGCACAACGCAACATATGTTGGACATCACTCTGTGCAAACAAACACAAATAACGTAACTAAGACTTAAGCCCTCCTATAAGCAACTAGAGGTTGTAATTATTATTAAAATAAGGTTCGTTCTCCTCCCTCGGGCATATGTGATCGTAGCCAATTTTTAGGTTGTTTGATTTTCTTATTTCAAAGAAGCCTTTTATATTATTTGGTTTTAAAGGTATTCGCTTTGAGCGTACCAAGAGAGATTTATTCTAGAAATCCACGTTTTTTTTAAATTCAAAGTCATAATTGAACACACATTAGTTGCACGTTTTTGCTCACGATTTCGTATTTTTTCGTTCAAGGTGCATGTTACAATTACATTGTAGTTTCCCAAAGTTCAATAGGTAGCCTGTGACAGGTGCAGACAAAAACTACGTTTCGGTCTATGGCAGTATAAAGATACAAATCTAGTCAGTGCAATTTTTTTCCTGCTGAAATAAAACGAAGGCAGGATAAAATGGAGTATGTAAGTACAAATCCCACTTTTCTCAATGACGTTCTGAAAATTACAAAAGGAATCATCAAATTCATTTTTATCATCCAATAATTAAAATGACACCCTCAGTATTTATGAGGGAAGAAACCCCAAAACCCAGGGAAAACAACATAAAAAGGGAATAGAGTATACATCACAACGCGTGGGAATATAACTCACACGCAAGTTGATGAACATTCTACTAGATTATACTAGCGGCCACGATTTAAGGTACCCAGTGTTTCACTGTAATGTCATCTCATATGTTTTACAAATTTATTACTTTAAGATTCAAGTAAATATTTGTTAAGTATATAAACTACACAGTCATGACTAGTTAAGACTTTTGGGGACATTAAAATTTACAATTCCTAAAAAAATATAAGATATCAAAGGGGTAATCAGAATCCGTAAAACAGGTACTCCTGAATTGTGAGCAGTTCCTGCTCCATATGCGACACACATCCGTCTTCAATTGATTGATTTTTTGGTGTTTAACGCCACTGTCTGCAATATTTCAGCTATATAAAATGGCGACCAGATTTAGTGGTGGAAGAAGCCGGAGTACCCGGAGAGAACCACCGACCATGGGCAATCAACTGGTAAACTTTATCACTTGCAGCTTCAAAAATCGAGTGCACCCTTTTCGTAATTTACAAATCCGGGCACGATCCCACGCCGTATTGGTGATAGGCTTGTATGAGTTGTTAAGTAATCCAACTACCTAACTCATTGAGCCATCCAGGCCCTTCATATTCCCTTCGTGTTTACCCTTTGTGCAAATGTAATTATAATTTAAAAAAAAAATACGTTCACATCCCTTAAGCATGTTTACCTGCTTAACTCTTATTTTACTTGCTACCAATATAATTGGCTTTCCAATAACACGTAGTGCGGACAAAATTATAAATCTACATTTTAGTGTTTACTTCCGGAACAACTACTGAGTAAATCGTCTATTAGATGCGATTTCTGTAAATTCCCTATTATTTTTAATACTATGACTTTTATCATATGTCTAGTCAATTATTTTCTTTTTCACAATAAACTTTTGGTTTTCTTGAATAATATAAGCCACTATACTATCGTTAACTGCTGCTGTTTCACAATCTAATGAAAAATTTAGATGTCTTATGGAATATTTTAGTTCTCTTTTGTCTGGCCATCCACCAACATCTAACGACATTCGGAAACAGATCACGTCACCAATTACCGTTGAAGTGGACAATCAGTGACGAACCTACGAAATCTTCAGGAATTGAACGGTGTAATGTTTGTTTTCAATGAGAAGACGTCTTCTAAATGTGAATGAAATATTATCTGACGTAACCCAATACTGCATGATTATTATACCTTACATAATTATTCTGTATAAAAGTAATGACAATTTTGATATCTTACGGAAAATATGCCGATGAGAAAGGTAATCCCGTAGCCAACCCCAACACTGTTTCGTTGAGAGAGACTGTAGGTTATCACTCGTTCGACAACTCCTGAAAATAGGCTTGGTAGAGACACTTCAACAAAATTTGCGGGGTTAAACTAGTTTAATGAACCAAAGGGAAGATCTGGAATTAGTACGTTTTACAAAAAGTTGATAGATTAAAACTATATTAGACTACCAATCTAACACGTGTAAGTAAACATTAGGTCTAAGGCTATAAGGGAGATTTGTAAAGCCAACAATCCAGTGATACTACATAAATGATTGGTATGATATGATGATGATGTTACAATATAATTTTTGATCTCACATTTGATTTACAGAACATTATTACTGTGGTGGCGCCCAATTGTATTGGTGGAATGGGCCGAATTACCCATTGAAAAGGGACCAACTTCCACAACGTGTATTTTATCCCGATGTATTGTCCAACAGTTTGTTTGTTTGTTTGTTTGATGGTGTATAGCGCCCTGTTCAACAATAATTCAGTTATATCGTGGCGGTCAGTTTTATTGGAGGAGGAAACCGTAGGACACGGAGAAACCCACTGACCTGTCGCAAGTCACTGACAAACTTTATCACATAATGTTATTTCTTAAGATTTGAACGTTTATCATTTATCATATATAGTGAAGATTGATTTGAACGAATCTGACAAGCATCATAGGAGAATGCTCTTTAATACGTTTGTCATTCTGTTTGTTGAATATTAATCTAGAATACTTAATTACGTTGAAGTGACAGAGACGTTTTGTTTGTTACAGTAACAAACATATATCATTAGATATGTCAGTATATGTAATACAATTCTCAAATAATCAGAATGTTTGGTAACGGTCCAGACTGACTCTTATATCCCAACCAATAGAACTGTTTTTGTCCTGTTATGTTATCTTCAATTTTTGCTGTAGTAGTTATTCATTTTATCTGTATTTGTAATATATTGTCATTGCTAATGTTTATATATGTACCGGAGAAGACTTCATAAGTTTACAACTTGTGTCTTATCCATTTGTCTTGTTTTGTATGACAATAAAATATGTTTAAAGTAACGGTCCAGATTTTATTATAGGATTTATTTCCCATTAGCATAGAGGTGTACTCGATACAACATTGTGTGATAAATTTTGTTAGTGACTTGCGGCAGGAATGTTGTTTTTTCCGAATACTCCGGTTTCCTCACCAATAAAACTGACCTCCAGGGTAGAGCTGAAATATTGTTGAAAGTGTCGCTAAACACCGTAACCCTAATCCAGTTGGTATAGGATCAAAACCCCCTGAAGAAGTGAAATACAAAAAAAATACGTATATATTGCCTTAAATCAATATTGGCACAAATTAAGTTTATGA
>MJUT01023287.1:930936-950586 GCA_002080005.1 Gigantidas platifrons
TAAGACTTAAGCCCTCCTATAAGCAACTAGAGGTTGTAATTATTATTAAAATAAGGTTCGTTCTCCTCCCTCGGGCATATGTGACCGTAGCCAATTTTTAGGTTGTTTGATTTTCTTATTTCAAAGAAGCCTTTTAAATTATTTGGTTTTAAATGTATTCGCTTTGAGTGTACCAAGAGAGATTTATTCTAGATATCCACGTTTTTTTTTTTTAATTCAAAGTCATAATTGAACACACATTAGTTGCACATTTTTGCTCACGATTTCGTGTTTTTTCGTTCACGGTGCATGTTACAATTACATTGTAGTTTCCCAAAGTTCAATAGGTAGCCTGTGACAGGTGCAGACAAAAACTACGTTTCGGTCTATGGCAGTATAAAGATACAAATCTAGTCAGTGCAATTTTTTTC
This sequence comes from Gigantidas platifrons, assembly GCA_002080005.1. Lineage (NCBI taxonomy): Eukaryota > Metazoa > Mollusca > Bivalvia > Mytilida > Modiolidae > Gigantidas > Gigantidas platifrons. The sequence goes on from MJUT01023287.1 coordinate 931,347, forward strand.
CTGCTGAAAAAAAACCAAGGCAGGATAAAATGGAGTATGTAAGTACAAATCTCACTTTTCTCAATGACGTTCTGAAAATTACAAAAGGAATCATCAAATTCATTTTTATCATCCAATAATTAAAATGACACCCACAGTATTTATGAGGGAAGAAACCCCAAAACCCAGAGAAAACAACACAAAAAAGGAATAAAGTATACATCACAACGTGTGGGAATATAACTCACCAGCAAGTTGATGAACATTCTACTAGATTATACTAGCGGCCACGATTTAAGGTACCCAGTGTTTCACTGTAATTTCATCTCATATGTTTTACAAATTTATTACTTTAAGATTCAAGTAAATATTTGTTAAGCATATAAACTACACAGTCATGACTAGTTAAGACTTTTGGCGACATTAAAATTTACAATTCCTAAAAAAATATAAGATATCAAAGGGGTAATCAGAATCCGTAAAACAGGTACTCCTGAATTGTGAGCAGTTCCTGCTCCATATGTGTCACACATTCGTCTTCAATTGATTGATTTTTTGGTGGTTAACGCCACTGTCAGCAATATTTCAGCTATATAAAATGGCGACCAGATTTAGTGGTGGAAGAAGCCGGAGTACCCGGAGAGAACCACCGACCATGGGCAATCAACTGGTAAACTTTATCACTTGCAGCTGCAAATATCGAGTGCACCCTTTTTGTAATTTACAAATCCGGGCACGATCCCACGCCGTATTGGTGATAGGCTTGTATGAGTTGTTAAGTAATCCAACTACCTAACTCATTGAGCCACCCAGGCCCTTCACATTCCCTTCGTGTTTACCCTTTGTGCAAATGTAATTATAATTAAAAAAAATTACGTTCACTTCCCTTGAACATGTTTACCTGCTTAACTCTTATTTTACTTGCTACCAATATAATTGGCTTTCCAATAACACGTAGTGCCGACAAAATTAGAAATCTACATNGCGGTCAGTTTTATTGGAGGAGGAAACCGTAGGACACGGAGAAACCCACTGACCTGTCGCAAGTGACTGACAAACTTTATCACATAATGTTATTTCTTAAGATTTGAACGTTTATCATTTATCATATATAGTGGAGAGTGATTTGAACCAATCTGGCAAGCATCATAGGACAATGCTCTTTAATACGTTTGTCATTCTGTTTGTTGAATATTAATCTAGAATACTTAATTACGTTGAAGTGACAGAGACGTTTTGTTTGTTACAGTAACAAACATATATCATTAGATATGTCAGTATATGTAATAAAATTCTCAAATAATCAGAATGTTTGGTAACGGTCCAGATTTTATTATAGGATTTATTTCCCATTAGCATAGAGGTGTACTCGATACAACATTGTGTGATAAATTTTGTTAGTGACTTGCGGCAGGAATGTTGTTTTTTCCGAATACTCCGGTTTCCTCCACCAATAAAACTTACCTCCAGGGTAGAGCTGAAATATTGTTGAAAGTGTCGCTAAACATCCTAACCTTAACCCAATTAGCATAGGATCGGCAACCCCTGAAGAAGTGAAATACAAAAAATACGTATATATTGCCTTAAATCAATATTGGCACAAATTAAGTTTATGACTGAATTAATACTTCGCTATAATAAAATCGAAATCCACAGTTCCTAAATAAACGTTCGAGAGTACCGAATGACAATACAAGAGTACCGAATGACAATCAAAAATGTACAATCCATCAACATAGTGTACATAAGACAAAGAAAAAGAAAACAGAAGCACAACGCAACATATGTTGGACATCACTCTGTGCAAACAAACACAAATAACGTAACTAAGACTTAAGATCTCCTATAAGCAACTAGAGGTTGTAATTATTATTAAAATAAGGTTCGTTCTCCTCCCTCGGGCATATGTGACCGTAGCCAATTTTTAGGTTCTTTGATTTTCTTATTTCAAAAAAGCCATTTAAATTATTTGGCTTTAAATGTATTCGCTTTGAGCGTACCAATAATTTATTCTAGATATCCACGTTTTTTTTTATTGAAAGTCACAATTGAACACACATTACATGTAGTTCCATATGTGTTTTCGCTCACGGTTTCGTGTTTTTTCGTTCACGGTGCGTGTTACAACTAGTTTCCCAAAGTTCAATAAGTAACCTGTGACAGGTGTAGCAGACAAAAACTACGTTTCGGTCTATGACAGTATACAGCTACAAATCTAGTCAATGCAATTTGTCTGCTTATATAAAACCAAGGCAGGATAAAATGTAGTATTTAAGTGCAAATCCCACTCTTCTCAATGGCGTTCTGAATATCACAAAAGGAATCATCAAATTCATTTTTATAATCCAATAATTAAAATGACACTCACAGTTTTTATGAGGGAAGAAACCCCAAAACAAGAGAAAACTACACAAAAAAGGAATCGAGTACACCTTACAACGTGTGGGAATATATCTCACAAGCTAGGTGATGAAAATTCTACTAACTTATACTCGCGGCCACGATATAAGGTACACAGTGTTTCACTGTAATTTCATATGTTTTACAAATTTATTACTTTAAGATTCAAGCAAATATTTGATGAGTATATAAACTACACATCACTAGTTAAGACTTTTGGAGTCATTAAAATTTACAACTCCTAAAAAATGTATGATACCAAAGGTGTAATCAGAATCCGTAAATCGAGGAAGGACAGACAAGACAATGGACGAACGTAAAAGAACAAACAATACAGAGAAAACTACAGATCGAGCAACACGAACCCCACATGTCCTCCTGAATTGTGAGCAGTTTCTGCTCCATATGTGACATACACTGTTCGTGTTTACCCTTGGTACAAATGTAATTATTATAAAACAAATTATGTTCACCTCCGTTGAGCATGGTTACCTGTTTACACTCTTATTTTACTTGCTACCAAAATATTTGGCTTTCCAATAACACGTAGTGCCGGCAAAATTAGAAATCTACATTTTATTGTTTACTTCCGGGACAACTACTGAGTAATTCGTCTATTAGATGCTATTGCTGGAAATTCACTATTATTTTTCATACTATGATTTTTATCATATGTCTAATCAATTATTTTTATTTTCACAATAAACTTTTGGCTTTCCTTAATAACATAAGGCACTCATCTACCGTTAACTGCTGCTGTTTGACAATCTAATGAAAAATTTAGATGTCTTATGGAGCATTTTAGTACTCTTTTGTCTGGCCATCCACCAACATCTAACGACATTCGGAAACAGACCACGTCAGCAATTGCCGTTGAAGTTGAAAATCAGTGACGAAACTACGAAATCTTCAGGCATTGAACGATGTAGAGTTTGTTTTGGTCCTCAATGAGAAGAGATCTGCTAAAAGTGAATGCAATATTATTTGACGTAACCCAATGCTGAATATTACAGTTATGTTTATGGTGTTTAACACCTCTTTCAACAACGTTCAGCTATATATCGTGATGGTCAGTTTTATTGGTGGAGGAAACTGGAGTAGCCGGTGAAAACCAACGACCTGCCACAAGTCACTGACAATCTTTATCACATAATGTTGTATCGAGTGCACCTATTATGTTACGAATTTTTAGGTACAACAAGGGATATGTTGCAAATGATAACATGAACATCAAACAATAACCACACTGTCGGAACAGTTCCGAACGTCAAAATGTAGAAAGAGGCAAAATCGATGCCCCCAACAACAAAAAAATACATTTACTGTTCACATTCCTGCCCTTGTACAGCCTCTTCAACAAAACTGGCGGGGTTAAACTAGTTCAATGACCATAAAATGCTATGTGTTTGTATTAAAAGGTAAGACTTTAAATTACTAGAGTACACAAAATGTTATATGTTGAAACTTTTTATATAATAGTTACTTATGTATAGGGCATTATCGTGATTTATAGACTGTCCAAGGGACAGTAGTATTGACTAAAACAGTGATAATGTCTGAGCCACAGGCGAGGGCATTATCAGTGTTGAAGTCAAGGGAAACGAATTAATATATGTCAGGGAAACGAACTAATATAAGTTTTTTTTAAACTTGTTTTCGAATCCCTTTAATTATTTGTATTGTATCATATTACAATTGATGTCATTGTACTATATTTATTAATTAATCAAATATGTTTAAACTAATACTACTGTCCCAAGGGCAATTTATCTATCACGATAATGCCCTATACATAAGTAACTATTATTTTTATTTCATCGAAGGAAATAAGACTTTCTAAATAATTTTGCTCATTTTAGTACAATGTTGGTTTATATTGACAACTACACGATCCTCATTGTGTCTAAGAAAAAAGGGACGTCGCAACTCTAAAACCTCGAACGGTCATTAACATGATAATGCCCCCGGGCATTATCATGTTAATGACTGGTAATTTTCTTTAACGCAGATTAATGCATGACACATGACCATCTCTACACCAATGAAAAAGTCGAATTTATAACTGATATGAAATAAATAAAGATACTAGTCTAACAGGTGTATTTGAAATAAGACTTACAGCTATTAGGGACATTTTTAAAGTCACAAATCCAGCCATTCTATATGGATGATCGGTGGTCGATATGATGATGAAGTTACACAATCGAATTTTTGTTCTATCAGAATTATGATTTCCAGCACATTTCTACTGTGTGTGTGTGGTATTGTTTGATGTTCATGTTATCATTTGCAACATATCCCTTGTTGTACCGTCTTATTAGTGGATGATACCGAATTGCCCTTTTCATACTGTTGTATCGAAAAGTATGTCAGCTACTAGAGGTGGAAGCTATCCACGCAACCATCGGTGCCGGTAGTTATGGATTGAATACCATCACATGCACGATCGCACCTTTGTTTTCTTGGCATGTTATTATTTCCAAGGTACAAACATTTGCGTGGTATTTGCGAGCAATTTTGAAGGGTTGATAGCGTTCACTAATAAAAATATATGTGTGATACCAGAGAGAAAAAAATGAGAAAAATTCGTCCAAGTGACGTAGAAAAATAAACTGCAATAAGTTAGTCAGTATGCTCACTATTAATATCGTACCCCCAATTACGTGAACATTAATAATTTTGTTGTTATTTTTTCTGTAAAATAAACTATCCTATGTTAACAGGTGTGTCACTATATATAATAACAAAGCCGAATAACCTAAATATTTGGCAAAGTTCTAACATATTTCATAGAATTTACTATTTTCCAACAGTTTGTTTGTTTGTTTGTTTGTTTGATTATGTATTTCGCTACTTTCAACAATATATCAGTTATATCGTGGAGTTCAGTTTTATTGGAGGAGGAAATCGTAGGACACGGAGAAAGCCATCAACTGTCGCAAGTCACTGACAACCTTTATCACATACTGTTATTATTTAAGGATTGAACGTTTATCATTTATCATATGTAGTGAAGAGTGGTTTGAACCAATCTGGCAATCAACATAGACAAATGTTCTTTAATATGTTTTTCTTTCTGTTTCTGGTATATTAATCTAGGGTACTTAATTATGCTGAAATGGCAGAAATGTTTTGTTTGTTGCGTTAGTAAACATATATCATTAGATACGTCAGTATATGCAATAAAAAATATGACATAATCCGAATGTTTGGTAAAATTCCAGATTTTATGATAGGATTTATTTCCCATTAGTATAGAGGTGTACTGGATACACCATTGTGTGATAAAGTTTGTTAGTGACTTGCCACAGGTCGGTAGTTTTCGCTGGGGACTCCGGTTTCCTTCACCAATAAAACTGACCTCCACGATATAGCTGAAATATTATTGAATGTGGCGCTAAGCATCCTAACCTTAACCCAATTAGCATAGGATCGGCAACCCCTGAAGAAGTGAAATACATAAATACGTATATTGTGCCCTAAATCAGTATTGGCATATAATAAATTTATAATTGAAATAATACTTTGCCATAATAAAATCAAAAATTACAGTTCTTAAATCATGTAATTATTATTGAAACAAAGTTTCTCCTCCCTCGGGCATAGGTAAAGATTGTAATAAAAACTAAGTTTCTCCTCCCTCGGGCATATATGACCTTGGTTAGGCTTCTTCATTTTCTTGTTCCCACATACTTTTAAATTATTTGGCTTTAACTATATTCGCTTTGAGCGTGCATGTACCTGGTGACGTTTATTCAAGCTATCCACGTTGATATTCAAAGTTACAATTGAACACAAATTGTTGCATGTTTTCGTTCACGGTTCGTGTTGTTTTCGTTTACAGTACGTGTTGTTTTCGTTCGCAGTTCGTGTTGTTTTTGTTCACGGTTCGTTGTTTTTGTTCACGGTTCGTTGTTTTCGTTCACGGTTAGTTGGTTTCGTTCACGATTCGCGTTGATGATGTACATTTCAGTAGATATTTTTACCCACGAGAACAAGTTAAGTGATTATTGACATATTTACACCGCAAGAATCACAGAAATTACAATCTGCTAAATAAATTGGCGGTAAATGGAACGTGAATTTGTTTCTCGTCACACGTGATTAATTGATTTTGATCAACAACGAGGACATAGAGGTCAAATCTGAGTTACAATCAGTGGGAGTGTGTTTGCCAATTCATTTTAAATTGTTGAACTGACTTTTAAGTGGTTTTTGGTATTTTACTTCGTTTTCATTGCATTCTATAAAGAAAGATCGTCCAAATGTCTAATTAAGGAATATTGTATTGCATCGTTTAAGGCTTCTCATGTCTAAAATGTGGGAACGTTTTGTCTGGTAGCGCTAAAATAAATCCTGTAAAATTAGATTATTGTCAATTTATTTTTAGCTACTCTGTAATTCCTTGCGAGAACAGCTGTTACTTCTAATTGCATAAAATACATCTTAAGATAGAATTGATATAACCAATTTTACACTGAGCCGTAAATGTTCGTTTGTTTACTTGTTTCTAGCTAGAGCACTATTGATAATAATTATGATTTTTTTTTTTACTTGTAGTTGCATAAAATACATTTTAAGACAGCGTGAAATTGGAATTGAAATAACAATTTTTACACTAAGCCATAAATAGTTGTTTGTTTACTTGTTTTAGAGCATTATTATTATTAATTTAGAAAATCTTTTTACTTCTAGTTGCATAAAATACATTTTAAGACAATGAGACATTGGAATTGTAATAACAAATTTTACAATAAGCCATTAATTTGTTTGCTTACCTGTTTTTAAAGCGCTATTGTTATTAATAAGGAAAATCTTATCTTGTTAAACATCTGCTGTCAGTGTATATATACAATATACGTACATCATAGGAAAATATAAAATGTTTGTACGAGCTTTAGAAACAGAAAGCGAATCTAAGGCGAGTGTTTATGTCCTGTTACGCAGCGAGAGCAAATTAATTTAGTATTTACCGATAATGTTTTGTGTTTATCCTGCAATGTTAAAACAATTCAAAAGAACAGCCACATTTTCCGAAAAGAGCAGATATAACCGTGATTCAAATAGTTATTAATGGTCTCCCCTATCACATTCTCGCTTATAGTGGTACCGTGTGTCCGCCGTCGCTCTACACAAAGCTTTGTTAGGAAGAAGAGATTGAAGATATAAAAGGGGCAATCAGAATCCATAAATCGAAATACAGACAACACAATGGCCAAAAGAAAAAAACAGGTCAAAAGGACAAACAACGATCTATAAAACATACACATAAAACAAAAGATCGAGTAACAAGAACCCCACTAAAAACCGGGGGTGAACTCAGGTGCAACGGAAAGGTAAGCAGATTGTCTTTTTCAATTGAGGTACCCGTCATGGAATTAACATCTTTCAGTCTAAGCTGGTTTGTTTTATGCTGTCTGAATTTTGTTTGCAAAAAAATGTTTTGGCTTTCCAATCTTACGATTTATTATATTTATTATCGAGAATTTGATACTAAAGGGATAATCAGAAACTGTAAACCGCAAAAGAACATATAATACAATGGTCAAAAAGACAAACAATGATCAACTAGGGACATATGTAGTGTTACTCCATTGTAAAAAAATAACTATGAGATATAGAAATATGACATAGTTCATGTGCTATGGGGTAGAAATCATGAGTGACTGTTAGTTTTGATTGATTATTGGATTTTTGGTGTTTTAACGCCAATTTCAGCAATATTTCAGCTATATCATGGCGACCAGTTTTAGTGAACCACCGACCATGGGCAAGCAACTGGTAAATTTTATCACTTGCGGCTGCGAGTCGAGTGCACCTTTCTTGTAAATTACAAAGCTTGGCGCGAACCCACGCCGTATTGGTGATAGGCTTGTATGAGTTGTTAGATCCAACGACTAACTCATTGAGCCACCCGGGCCCCCTAAGTAACTATGAGATATAGGAATATGGTCTAGTTCATGTGCTATGGTGTAGAAATTAGGAGTGACCCTTAGTTTTGAAGGAACGAACAAATACTCTATTGGGATATATGAACGCCTCGTGTTCCGAGAGTTCCACAGTCCATAAACAAAAGAGACAACGACAGCGTAGAGTATAAAAATAATAAATTAATCGTTTTATTGTTATGATTTGTGTTTACCTTCACCGTTATCTTTATTTTTTTAATATTTGAAGAGGTAAATTATCACATGATGTATGTAAGCTGAGATTTGCTTTTACTTTCAATATTTGCACAATCGACTTCCTTGGAAAGGCAAACGAAAACAGTGCTTACATTTCATCGTTTCAGTATGCTTTCAATGTGTAATTAAGCAATTATTTTCAATCATTATTGACATTTTCAAGTTTTTTGATTTTTCAATCAAAAAGACGTAAAATGCACATGTGAAATTTCGTCGTAATGATGCATCCCTTCGAGATGTCAAGGTCAAACTATCGAAATGCCGGAAGTTAATATATTGTAGAATTCAAATCTGCACCGAAAAGTACGGAATAAAATGAATGATCAATAAATAGCTTAGAACAACTACAATTAGTGCTTTAAATAACATGGATATAGTCAATAGTTGCTTACTATGTACATTGTAATAATGCAAATATTTTGCATAGGCCTCCATATTAGAATTAAGAAATTTCTTAAATGTCAATACGCTTGCTCAGTGTAGTCGAGTAGTGTGCTAACAGACGCTTGTCCGTTAAGTAACATTTTAAAATCAGGTCATGGTTTGTTGAGCTTAATTATACATAATTATGATTTTGCACAAAAAACAAAACAAAAAACGCATTTGTGGTGTAATGTTTAGCTTGGTTAGCGTGTAGTACATTGTGGGTTCGTACCGCATCGACGAGGTGAGAAATGGTTAGGTGCTTGCCTCGGGTGCGGTAGACCGTGGATTCGAGCCCCGATCGGGTCAAACCAAAGACTATAAAACTGGTACTGGCAGCTTCTCTGCTAAGTTTCAAGGAATAAGAGAATACTCTGGCGGCTTGGAATCAGATTAATGTGTCCGAGTTTGGCGACATGTCTACGCGTGAATTGTTGTTTCAGCGCGTTAGCGTAACAAAATCCAACTAAGTATGTTGATCGAGTATAAAGTGGACATCACCATCATGTCATTGACATGTAACTTAATTGTTCTTCCCGTGATATTACTGAAAATATTCTCACTTGACATTAAATAGCATTCATTCATTCATTCATTCATTCATTCATTCATTCATTCATTCATTCATTCATTCATTCATTCATTCATTCATTCATTCCTTCCTTCCTTCCTTCCTTCCTTCCTTCCTTCGTTCGTTCGTTCGTTCGTTCGTTCGTTCATTCATTCATTCATTCATTCATTCATAGTGAGTCCTGTCAATAGCGAAGCCTCTTGTAAGCACAATCTGTGTTAGGAATAGACAGAGCTTCGGTTTATACAGCTTTCGTTAATAAACACTGTCTACATTGGGACTTGATTTAAAAGTCAGTGTATACAGGAATCCTGTTTGCTCAGGGTTCGGTTTAAAGTAGACAGGATTCACTCTATAAGCATGACCTGACACAAATACAAAATTACTAATTTAATCGGCCACAGACGGAAATTAGAATAGAAAGATATTAGTAAACACGTGTCAAAGTTGTCAATCATGTGATTTTAACAAGATATGTATGATTACAGTGTAGTAATTAAGTTCATAACAAGAATTAAAACTCTAATTAAATAATAAATTAAACTATTTAAGCAGACAGTGTTGTTTATATTCTAAAGTAAACAGTACATTGTATATACAGTCAAACCTGTATTAAGAGGTCACATTTGGGACAAAGAAAATGTGGCCTTATAAGACAGGTGACCTCTTAAAAGAGGTTCAATTATGAAATATGAAATATGAAATTTCAATGCCAGGACTAGAAAAATGTGACCCTTTAATACAGGTGACTGCTTAAGAGAGATGACTGGGTTGTCCATTCTTGATTGTCCCTTCGGTTTTCTATAACGTATATTTTTTCCTGTGTCCTATGTACCCAGTGTTGCCAGTGTCTCTGTGTTGTTCATATTTGGTTGCCTCTTCGGTTTTCTCTAACGTTTATTTTGTCGTGTGTCTTGTGTACCCAATGTTGTCAGTGTCTCTGGGTTTGTCATTCTTGATAGCTCCTTCGGTATTCTCTAGCATTTATTTTGTCCTGTGTCTGGTGTACCATATGTTGTCAGTGTCTCTGGGTTTGTCATACTTGATAGCCCTTTGGCTTTCTATTACATTTATTTTGTCCTGTGTCCTGTGTACCCAATGTTGCCAGTTTCTCTGGATTGTTCATCTGGATTGCCCCTTCGGTTTTCTCTAATGTTTATTTTGTCATGTGTCTTGTGTACCATATGTTGCCAGTGTCTCTAGGTTTGTCATTCTTGATTACTCCTTCGGTATTCTCTAACATTTATTTTGTCATGTGTCTTGTATACCATATGTTGCCAGTGTCTCTGGTTTGTCCATTTTTGATTACTCCTTTGGTCATCTCTAACATTGATATTAGTTTGTCATTGTTGTATTTCATGTCTATTTCGAATTGAAAATTGAAAGTATTGCCATTTTACCTTATACATTGTTTATTGGGAATCATTATGTCAAATTGAATGCATGCGTCAAATGTGTCAATTGTCAAATAATATTTCTCTTTAGGTATATTACAACTAAATATTTCTTGTGATAAATTTAAGTAATATTTTCAATTTTTGAACAGGTTATACGATATATAACCTGGTTTGGGGCAGTTTACACTAAATAAAAAGCGAAAATATTCCTTATAATTTATTTTTTTCACAACAAAATTTAATGATTCCTCGATTTTGATTACGTCTATTTCATGGGACTATTCGAATCTCTCTGTGGTGAATGAATACATTGACGACGTCACAATACTAACACGTGTTATCAAGTAGAACCAATGTTGCTACAGTCAGATCAGCCAATCAGGTTGCAATATTCACGTCAAATAATTTGTTTTTAATATTTCGTACAAATATGTCATTGAATATATTCTGAAATCTCCAATAAAAATCTATGTATCGATTCCTGATTATTTTTTTCTTGAATTTTGCTATTCTTTTTGCCACTTTAAGAAAAATTTGCATAAAATAACAAAAAAAAAACGCTTTACATGTAAAAGAAAGGACCGGGCGCTCAAGATTTGGTGTGACAGCTGTTTATGTTCTATAATCCAAAGACAATATACTGCCCATATAACTAATGATCCAATGGCCCAATGGGATGGCGTTATTTTAACCAAAACTTGTCCAAGTTGTTTTTTTACTGTTTGGATTTGTAAAACTTCACATCTTTGCCAGTCTACTTTTACTACTATCATCGCGCCCTGTTGCTTAATATTTCATTTAAAGGAGAGGTTTCATCAGATTAATCTAATTTGTCCCCGCCACTTTTTACTGAAATCCCTGTACCAAGTCAGGAAAGGGAGCGGTCTTGTTAATGTGTGTTAGGGCTATCGAGTTTGCCTCTTGTGTCGATGATTGACTTTGGAATTGTTCCACGAGTGTCGTATTTGTGTTGTTGTTTTTCATTTTATCGAAGAAGAAAGTGTTTTACCATCTGTTTTATCAGATCATTTCTGATTGTGATTCTGTACGTATCTCATATGCTTTGGATATTGGTGAATAGCTTTAAAATGATGAAATGAAGGTAAATATTTCACATTAAGTAGCTTATCGAACCACTTTCCGCCTTTTGAGAACGAAAATTACCATCGATTACTTATTTGCTTGCAAGCAAATAATTTGACCTCGCTTTTTCCGTATGCAATTGACCATACTAGTGACAGGTAAAAACGAATAATTTGTATTTTGTCGCTTATTAACTGCCAACTTGCATGGTTCTTTGTCCGTAATTAACACAGACTAAAAGCAGATTCACAAAAAATAAGAAATAAGTGCATTGTTGTACTGATTTAATGACGATTCGACAAACTCCGTAAACAATGTCGATAATTAATCAGATGGCGTCCATTTCTTGATCGATCTCAAAACACGAGCGGTTGCATGTTTTTTCCCGATGCGCGTACATTTCATAACATTTATAAGTTACAGAAACATGTTTTATTAAGGCATCACTCATATCTGATAGTTTTTATGGGTAACACAAATTTATGATTTGGCAGATAATGCCCCTTTAATGTGGTCTTCCTTTATATAACTGAAATATTGTTGAAAGTGTCGTTAAATACCATTGCCCTGTATTGTGCATTTAAAAGAACGATATATTTACACAGAGCGTACATTGTTTACGTCATAATCCTGGTTGAATGCATTTTTGTAACAAAGCAATGTTGAAAAACAAATATAATAAATATTACGTTATCACATGCATTTACATGTATGTCAATAAAATATAGCTACAAAAAGATGACATCATTTTGTCTATATATACAACTTAATTATGACAAATGAGATAATATCCAAAGTTAAAATTAAAATAATAAATTTGCGTTGTTTATGTTATTCTGACGTGCCATAAATATCTGCTGTAATCTCATCTGACAGCTGTAAACAATATTATACAATGTTTGTTAATATTTCTATAGAATGCTGATTGGAATGAAATGGGATTTGTCTAACAATGCTAGAATCTTTCTGTAGTAATGTTGTTCAATTATTGTTACAAGAGTTATTGCAGATGTCGCCATAAATCTTCCGTGATGATCTTATTTAAATTAAATCTTTCTGCCCACCAGATAAACATTCAGATGATTAAGATTCAACTTCAGCAAATGTTAGTTTGACATTGAAACTTGTCGAAACCGGAACTTTTCATTAAGTGATTTTCTTTTTCTCTCCTTTGATAATATTTCATTTTATGCGCAACTTTGACATTGTCCCTTTGATGTGTGCCGCTGATAAAGTCTGGATCACTGAACTGACCTTGATCCACTAAAATGTTAGGTCAGTCTGTTACTCTCATGCGCAAGTTTATCGGACAATCTGACGTAAAACACATTATGACGTCAACGATAAAAACAATAACGTCAGTTCGGAAGGTCTCGACAGACATTATCACAAATACACCAGCTCGTCCTATCGGACTTTCGGAGATATTAACATTAATGTCTGTTTCAACCTTCAAAATTGCCGTTATTCTTTATGTCATAATTTACTTTCGTGCGACGTAAATGATATATCTAATTTTATGCTTCAGTGTGTAGATAGTGATTACAATTACTCACTGACCACCCTGTACTGTCCATGATGGCGTTGTCCTCGTTTCTGTGATAGTGATGATTTGCCTTTGTGATGGTTTAAATATGTACTACCGTTTTAAGATCCAAATATCAATCGTTTGATTGATTGATTTGGGTGATTTTTGGTGTTTAACGCCACTTTCAAGAATATTTCAGCTATATCATAGCGACCAGTTTTAGTGGTGGGGGAAGCCGGAGTATCCGGAGAGAACCACCGACCATGGACAAGCAACTGGTAAACTTTATCACTTGCAGCTGCGAATCGAGTGGAACTGTTTTGTAATTTACAACGCCGGGAGCGAACCCACGCCGTATTGGTGATAGGCTTGTACATGTATGAGTTGTTAGATCTAGCGACCTAACTCATTGAGCCACACGGGCTCAATCAATCGTTTGACGTTTGTTACATTATTAAATGTTTAGCCTCGCGAAATGTTTGTGTCTGTCCCAACCCAGGGCCTAAATTGCCAACACCATATATGTCGTGGAAGTTTTGTGCTTCATGATATGAGGTGAGAGGTGGTTGTTCGGTTTTTTTGTTTTGTTTTGTTTCTATTGGTGGAGTTGTTGATCATTACTGTTTACATTTTCTTCTCTTAATTGAGAAGCGTTTGTTGTTTTTCTTTTTACTTGTTATCACACTGTTCGAACTCATAAACGCAGTGGTGATATGCACTGATTGTAAAGGTAATTCTATATCGAACAAAAATAGGCCAATAACCAAGCCAACATTGAATGACAAAAATGAATGTATTTATTACAATGCTTAGAACGTCAACACATTTAGTGAAATAACAAAAGATCTTAATACAATAACAAGGTGTTTATTACACTAAGGGCAAATGAAAATAGAATGTATATATAATCACCAACTGCGGAGAAACAAGTAACATGAGAGATTATTCCAGAAACGTGTTGTGTACACTAAGTTAATAGCTACGTTTTTATTCTTTATGTTCAAGTTAAATATATTTAATTAATATCTCATTTGATTTTGAAATATTTTCCTCAAGCAAATGTTATAAACACGAATGAATGTATTATTCTCCCAAATTCCATTCAAAACCATGTTTCATGTGGTATTTGTAACTGTAAATAGTAAGAAAGGATATGGATGTGAATGAACATGAGAGACTATCCAACTTTACCCTTAGACACAAATAAAAGTAAAGAAACAGCGATTATATCGCTGTCCTACATTTCAATGTTAGAGCAGGCTCTATTAAAGACATATAAAACACACATACAAATGAATAACCATGAATGTCCTGTTCGTGATTTTTTCATTCCGCGTACGAAAGGTGAATCCCTGTTCGACGAGTTACTCAGATTATCCAACTCCGAAGACAACATAGAGTACAAAATTTCACAGAAGTACAAAGACCAACAGAGTAACGTCGGACAGACTACTCAAACACGCAGGTACGATCACGAACACAGAATAAGCAATTCAGAAAACAAGAGTACCAAAGTCCTTAACACAAATCGTTCTGTCAAAAACTAAGTTTAAGCATATTTTTTCTTTGGTGTTTGATTTATCCCAAAGTAATACAATAAGAGTGTTAGCAAGTGATTTCAGCATTGAAGGTTATTCCAGAACTGCATGGTGTGTTCTAATTTCGACGTTTACGTTTTTATTTGTTTTACACACGCAAGGTTTTATTGTCACATGTCCAAGCAACTGGGAAAATCATATAATGAAAGGATGCTAAAGAGAATATCCAATCAGTGGCCATCACCACTGGAGTTGTGCATAAGATTCCCGCTTATAGCGAGGTGTACTCGATACAACATTATGTGATAAAGTTTCTCAGTGACTTGCGGCAGGTCGGTGGCTTACTCTGGGTACTCAGGTTTTCCCTACCAATAAAACTGATCGCCATCGCATAGCTGAAATATGGTTGAAAGTGGCGTTAAACATCATAATCCATCCTAATCCTTTCCATCATATCTCAATAATGTTAGTAATTCTTAGACAATTCAACCGTTTACTTTTATGTCAAAGTTCAGAAATAAAACAAATGACCACAATAAATAATCATTATTGACCTTCTACGTCACATCCGAGAGCCATTTTATTGGAATGTTATATCCGTCAGAGAGGAAATGGGAATAAAACCACTCAACAACACCGGGGGAAATTAAGGAAATCTGATAAAGCTATTATATGGACAAATGGCCTTTCTAAGTCATTAGTTCGCCAACAAGATTTCTATATACAATATACGTACATTGTCAGAAAATATCAAATTTTATTGTACGACGTTTAGAAACATGCAAAAAAATCGAGCCTTTGGCGAGCTTTTCTAGTCTGTTTCTCAGCGAGTGCAAATTAACTTTATATTTAACGATAATGTACCTATTTTGTGTTTATCCTGCAATATCAAAAAGTCCAAAAACAGCTGCCAAATTGTCTGAAATTAGCCTGAAGCATGTGTCTTTCTAATCGTTTCCAATTGTGTCATCTGTGACGTCAGCTCTTCTGCTGTTACCGTTTCTTTCTGTCGCTTTACAATAATTATGTAACAGAAATGGCTTATTAGGTCCATGAATAAATAACACTGAAGTTTATTTGACCCCCTTTATTAGTACTCAAAATCACACAATTGCAGGATAAATATGGAATTAGATGGCACCAAAGTTACTTTTCAAATATCAATCTTTTGATACAATGCGTCAATGCAAAATAAAAATATGTTTCTACTTAATTTCCCAATATGGAGTAACTCAATCACCAATATTCATAAACGAATGCTGTCAAAAGAGTGTAATTTGTGGATATCAATAAAATTAAGTAATAAATCATGGAAGCCATAATGTGTTTTGAGTATTAACATAGGTTGGCAGATATTCGTATTTTATCCCGAGCTGGAGGCGATTCTGATATGTCTAAGAATACAAATACGGTAGTATACTTTGATTGGAAGACGTTATTTATATTTACGTTTGCGGAAAATGTGGCACACAATTTATGCTGCCAAATTCAAAAGAAGATAATTCATGAACATGTACGGGAAAGTCAGTCACATGGACCCGGTGCATGTGCGAATGAGATTATACCCAATCGATAAATCGCTCGTTTGTTAACAACGCGAAAGAAGGACGTCATGTTGAAATGAGAAACACAATATTCCACGTGGTCGAAACAATTTCAAAACCAAATCGAAAGATCGTATAAAAAGCTGCAGAATTCATGCTCATAGCTTGGTACATGTAGTTTAATTAAAAAGTGTCGGGCTTAAGCTATTTTTCTGACCGATTTCATTGTAAGAGGAACATTCGCCCATAAAAACTAACACATCAAGGCATTCAAAACGTAGATATAAAATTTAGTGCACACGACACGTTTCTGGAATTAACTTCATCAGGTACGTTCAGAATCGAAAGATTGGAAAGCCAAATAATTTTAAGTTTTTGAAGAAATAAAAACAGGATACCCAAAATCGGCTAAGGTCACCTATGCTGGAGGGAGGAGAACCTTATTTTTTTTATAATAAATACATTATTTCGGAACTGTAAATTTTAGTAATAAATATATCTAATAAACCATAGACAATAACAGTGCATTGACTTGACATAAAATCGATATACAGATGAGGCTTATAATCGGGGAAAATGCGAGGGTTTCCCGAGCATTTACCCCGATTCGCGCCGAGTACGTCGATGCACTGTTATTGTCTTTATACTGCACTCATTAGTGACATTAATGGATATTACTACCAATATTCAAATGATTTAAAAAGTTAGTTACCCCCAACTGATTTCTTTAAATCCACAACATGTTCTTTGAAATTAAGTATGATAGAAAATAAAGACATCACATACCTTTGAAATAATTTCTTGTTGAATTGAATGAATTCTATCCAAAATTGAAACGTATTTGTTGAGAATTATCGTCCAGTATTTACGTTCTACGCTGATAGTTTCATATGACGCCAAGATTTTATTTTATGACGTTTCTCTTTCAACCCATTAATCCTTAATATTTCGCGGCATTTCAGTTCATTTCAGGTCAAGTAGGCGTGGCCTAAATGTTATAAACGGTCAGTGACCGTTTATCACTTGTAAATATACTGTCAACGCATTTTGACTGTTCAAATAGAACGATTGTAGTATAAATGCCATTTTCCTATTTGAATGCGACTATGTGATTCAGATCGTCGCGTTTGAATCGATTTCTGCACTGTTGCACCTTAATTTAAGGGAACGGCAATTAAACTTTTAGGCGGGTTATGTTTATTTTTAAATTTCTGTCATCAAATTGTCATTGTAAAAACTATTTTAACCTGTGACTTCATATGTGCTGGTTGAGTTCAGGTGATTGTTCGTTATGTTGATATTGTTGTACATCACTATTTAAACTTTCTTTTCGTAAGATAATAGATAATCTGACACTGCCATTTTCAAGAAGAATTTTTTTGTAAAAACGTATCTAGTAAAAATATCGATTCCTCAATATAAAAATATTCTTATATTTGATTCGTGTGAAAAGAAAATTCTGGCTCCGGCGAAAACATAGCCCCCCACCCACCCCCATTTCTAAGGTTAAATAGTAGGTCTCTTATTGTAATCAAATTCTTGGAATTGATCTTTCTATGCTGGTGTCACATGTGGAGCAGGAACTGCTTACCCTTCCGGAGCACACGAGTTCGTGTTACTCGATGCATAATTCGGTTGTTTCGAATCATGTCAATTCCGACCACGTTCCGTCTTTTTCGTGTCTTAACGTCTGAACAAATAGGCAGGCGACTTCCGGTGTTTACGCTATTACTGTGACAACGTCAGCATATCATAGTCGCAGATGCGGTAGATTATAAGTAATTGTAATATGGAGACGCCAAGGAAACCGCTGAATAAATACTGGTGTTCGGTACCCCACTATCTGTCTTATATAAGAAATATATACATAAAGGCAGATCGTTTTCCTTTCATGATGCTGACAGCCGCAAATAAAGAAAGAAAACAAATTTAATTTTAAAGAATTATTTGTCTGCGTTGAAGTCTTTGATACAAATAAAATAATTTAATTGATATCTGTCTTTTACAGAAAATGTTAAGATATTTTTAACTTGAGAATCGAACGTTAAAAAGGCACATATCGATTGGAGTTTTTGTTGTGTACATTGACACCGGAAGCTCAGGACCAGCAGTTCCATCGAAATCACGTGATCTGACAGACGAAAATAACAAAATTTTGACGGAATGGAAATGATTCGAAACAACCGAATTGTAGTGTTTTGTATACCAGTGTTTGTCCTTTTGGCCTTCTTACCTACATTTGACCATTGTATTCTTTGTCCTTTTGCCCTTCTTACCTACATTTGACCATTGTATTGTTTGTCCGTTTGACCTTCTTACCTACATTTGACCATTGTATTGTTTGTCCTTTTGCCCTTCTGACCTACATTTGACCATTGTATTCTTTGTCCTTTTGGCCTTCTTACCTACAATTGACCATTGTATTGTTTGTCCTTTTGGCCTTCTTACCTACATTTGACCATTGTATTCTTTGTCCTTTTGGCCTTCTTACCTACATTTGACCATTGTATTGTTTGTCCTTTTGGCCTTCTTACCTACATTTGACCATTGTATTGTTTGTCCTTTTGGCCTTCTTACCTACATTTGACCATT
>MJUT01023287.1:955955-978297 GCA_002080005.1 Gigantidas platifrons
CTCTGTAACTAATAGCCTTACCATCAGAAGGATCGAAGCACTGATTACTGGGCGGTTGATATTCTCTGTAACTAATAGCCTTACCATCAGAAGGATCGAAGCACTGATTACTGGGCGGTTGATATTCTCTGTAACTAATAGCCTTACCATCAGAAGGATCGAAGCACTGATTACTGGGCGGTTGATATTCTCTGTAACTAATAGCCTTACCATCAGAAGGATCGAAGCACTGATTACTGGGCGGGTGATATTCTCTGTAACTAATAGCCTTACCATCAGAAGGATCGAAGCACTGATTACTGGGCGGTTGATATTCTCTGTAACTAATAGCCTTACCAGCAGAAGGATCGAAGCACTGATAACTGGGCGGTTGATATTTTCTGTAACTAATAGCCTTACCATCAGAAGGATCGAAACATTGATTACTTGGTGGGTGATATTCTCTGTAACTAATAGCCTTACCATCAGAAGGATCGAAGCACTGATTACTGGGCGGTTGATATTCTCTGTAACTAATAGCCTTACCATCAGAAGGATCGAAACATTGATTACTGGGCGGTTGATAATCTCTGTAACTAATAGCCTTACCATCAGAAGGATCGAAGCACTGATTACTGGGCGGTAGATATTCTCTGTAACTAATAGCCTTACCATCAGAAGGATCGAAACATTGATTACTGGGCGGTTGATATTCTCTGTAACTAATAGCCTTACCATCAGAAGGATCGAAACATTGATTACTGGGTGGGTGATATTCTCTGTAACTAATAGCCTTACCATCAGAAGGATCGAAACATTGATTACTGGGTGGGTGATATTCTCTGTAACTAATAGCCTTACCAGCAGAAGGATTAGAGGTAAATAGGGGTAATAACAAAATTACCGAACACAGAGCAATCTTCCAAAGGGAAATTCAAAACTCATAAATCAATAAACAGACAAAATCAGTCAACAACCGGGAAACTGGAAAACCGCAATGGTCCTGACTTGGTACAGACATTTCTAAAGAAATGGTTGATTGAATCAGATTTTACGGTGCCAACCTCTCGCTTCCATTACGGTTCAAAGGTTCCCGTTGTCACTAAAACAGCATTTACAACAATACTGGAAAAAACACATATATATCTAATTTAGTGCGCACAATGCGTTTCTGGAATAACCTTCATCAGATACGTTCAAAGCCAAAATATGGGAAAGCCAAATAATTTTGCAATATTTCGGAGCAATTCACTTTGTTTTGAAAATGGAAGACAACAGTGTGGCTAATATTACAAAGGGTACATATCATATTTGAAAATGACAGTTTGCAGATTACAAAGCTGTAATCAAAAGCCGTGAATGGAAGAAGGACATACAATGAAATGGGCAATAGAAAATTATGAAAGAAAAAACAATGAATAACAAAACACAACACGAAAAACAAATTATCGAGCAACACGGAACCACTAAATTCTGCGGGAGGGGGCAGGGTTCTCAGATCACACTTTTACATAAGTATGTACAGCTACCCCTCTGGTATCGTCAAACATTCTCTGTGCACATTCATGAAGGGAACAAGCCCAACAATACTTTTAATCTATACAGAAATAACTGGAAGAAGGAAACAACTAGGACAAAGATTTCGTTTGACTGCCACAAGAATAATATGGAGACTTGAACAGGGACGAACATTTTAACTTGCTTAAGAATTCTAAATTGATATACAAATGTAAAATGTCATATTATCGATTTTCTCACTGGTTCCGTGATTTTTCGGTTAAATTTTGTAATGGTTCCGACGGTGTGGAATTGTGTTTTTTTAATTGTCACTTTATTCCAAACATTACACCAATATACAGTACAACATGACAGTAAAATAACTAAACAACAACACAAAAAGTGTAAAATTGTCATTAAAGTCTCATTATTTCTAAGTTGTTTTCATTACATGTATTTGACTCCGTTTCTTTGTATCGGGTTTCACTCCGCCACTTTAGATGTAAATTGTCATTAATAAGTCAATTTAATTAAAAGTAGTAAATTATATTTACTATATTTCCTCTGACAATTAAATAACACTTTTTATTCTGTTTACTTGCACAATTTTGCTTATATCATGTTTAATATAAGAAATCATACATATCGTTCCCATGGTAACTTGTTTGTGCTAGTGTTTAAGTGTTCTATTAAAGTAGAATGACATGAGTGGTTTCTTGCATGAATTATTTCTTAAACAATCCAAAATGGGTAAATTTGACAGCAAATACAACGGTGAAAACATAGCGCAGACAGACCACACAAACTGA
Organism: Gigantidas platifrons; assembly: GCA_002080005.1. Lineage (NCBI taxonomy): Eukaryota > Metazoa > Mollusca > Bivalvia > Mytilida > Modiolidae > Gigantidas > Gigantidas platifrons. The sequence continues at coordinate 958,241 of MJUT01023287.1, forward strand.
CGAAAAAAAACAACAGTACAAAATGATATTAAAGTCTACTAAAAATAGTTTATATTTTGTTTCACGTCATCACTTTAGATATGAAGGGCCATTAATAAAACCAATTTAATTAACAGTCGTACAGTCTACCAGTTTTAATATGTATTTACAATATTACCTCTGACCATTAAATAACATTTTATTTTGTTTTGTTTACAATAGATTTCAAATATGGAAAAGTTTCCTTATAGCATGTTTTATATAAGTAATCATACATATTGTTCCCATGGTAACTTTATTGGTCTGGTGTCTAAATGTTCTATTGAAGTAGAGTGACATGAATGGTCTCATTGTTATTTTGTGTCTATAAATCTTTCCAATATATTACGACATATTTTTTCTGTTTTCTGTTATTTTCAGAAATACGAACATTGATTGAATTAAACCGATCTATCAGAGAAGTACTTAATATTGAGTATGTACAGTCAAACCTGCTCATGCGGCCACCTCTATTAAGCAGTCACCTGTATTAAAAGGTCTTTTTTTTCTTGTTCTGTCATAGAAAATTGCATATGAATTGAACCTCTTTTAAGAGATCACCTGCCTTAAAAGGCCACTTTTCTTTGTCCCAAAGGTGACCTCTTAATACAGGTGTGACTGTATACATACATTATAGATTCTGACGTAGAGGTATATTGTGATCCTAGAATAAATAATACTGGAGTTTAATATCGTAATCGATTTTCAGATTTAATTCACGGTACAAGATTGAATTACCCTCTGAAATGAGTTCATACAAAATAGATACTAAACGATCGAATAAATGTACATTTATAAATGGCAAAGGAAATTTCACTTTATACTGAGAATGTTTCTTTCCACTATCAGTTACCGGGCTTGAATATAAGTAACACGATTTGTGTGTGGTAAGAAACAGGTACTTTTTATACTTCCGGAGCACCTGACTTCATCCCTGATTTACTGGGAATGTGTTTCTCAGTCTTTAGTTTTTTTGTCATGTACAAGACTGCGTATCCCTCTGAAATGAGTTCATACTAAAGTATTGTATAAAAGGTACATTTATTAATGTCAATGATTTTTTCCTTAATACTGAAAATTGATTTTGTTGATTCCACTATCAGCTACAAGACTCTTTCTGGACCTGACTTCGAGTAACACGTCTTCCTGTGCGATAAAAAATCAGAACTGCTAATCCCTTCGGAGCACATGAGGTCACCCCTCCCTACTCGGCTCTGTCCGTACAAAATTGAATAACCTTATGAAATGAGTTCAAATACAAAAGAAACTTGAAATCAGTATAATAGTGCATTTCCAAATGCCAGTGGAATTTTTCCCTTTTACTGAGAATATGCATTGTGTTTCCTTTATGGCCATTGCAGTGTCTGCGATTTTTCGATTCACTGCTACTGATTATCTCTTTGGTATCATTAAGAAGAGTTTGAAGATACCAAAATAGCAATCAGAACCCTTCTTCGATTTTCAGATTCGGCTTTGGTATTTCAAGCGCTTTTTATGTAAGATAACGGTAAAAACACAAGTAGAGTAGAGTAAGAACTTTCTGCATTCATGACGTATCACTGTGTTTGTAGCTTGAGTAGCACAACGGGAGTAATTAGTGGAACAGTAACTGATCCCTTCCGGAGTTAACCCTTGTTTATTAGTGGGGTTCGTGTTGCTCGATTTTGAATATTTTACTTGAAAGAAGGACAGATTGCATTATTATTAAACATGCTAAATGTCATCTGACCAAAACATTAATGATATTTAGTATATATAGTACAAAACACACCTAAAATAATTACTACTTCCGGTAATAATGAAAAAAAAAACCTAGAAATAATTACCACTTCCGGTTATAGTAAAGAAGTAGATACATTAAGACGACAAAATCACAAGACAATAACTGTTGTTTTCTTATGGTGCTTAACGTCACTTACAACAATATTTCAGTTATATCATCACGGTCAGTTTTATTGTTCGAGGAAACCGGAGGACACGGAAAAAAACCACGACCTGTCGCAAGTCACTGATAAATTTATCACATAATGTTGTACACCTCGTCCTGATTGAGATTCGAACTCACAACATCAGTGGTGATAGGCACTGATTTCAAAGGTATTTGTAAATCCAACTACCATACGGACACGCGGCCCCTGATAAAACTCATTACATTTCTTAATGTATGTAGAAGTTAGCTAATACCTTCAGATATATTTCAATGTAGACATGGTGGGTGTTTATATAAATTTGAATTTGAGTAGAGGTAATGTTTCTCATGGGTCGACCCACAGAGCTACCCAGTTGGTGGAAAGATGGGGGGATCGTTTTCGATGACGTATTGTCGAGCAATAATACGGAAAACCTAATCGTGAACCATAAGAGCATTCACACGTTTAGCCTGTACTTATAAATATGTCATTTTTAGCATAGCATTGACACGAATGACAGGTGTACGAGTGGATGAATAAATAATTGTTGACATATTAAAATGATACCATTAACAAATGGTTATCATGGTAAAACTATGTTCATTCCAATGGCTGCATAAAATGTCACCAACTTCTAAAAAATAAAAAATAATACTTTCATCATCAAGGTTTTATCTCTAGCACGTCCAAACTCATATCCATAAAAAATAATATCCTTCACGTAGACAATTACAAATTATTTATATCTGCATTATGGCGGCTTGAATTATTTGAAATAATACTTTGACTTGACAGGTGACTGAAGTCTTTCTGATCATGATGAAAGTATGTACTCATGACTAATGAAAAGCGTTTGGAATTTGAATTTGAATTTGAATTTGGTGTTTAAGTTTCAGCAATATTTCAGCTATATCATGGCAACCAGTTTTAGTGGTGGAGGAAGCCGGAGTACCCGGAGAGAACAACCGACCCTGGACAAGCAACTGGTAAAGCTTATCACTTGCGGATGCGAGTCGAGTGCGCCCTTTTTTGTTCTTTACAAAGCTGGGCGCGAAACCACGCCGTATTGGTGATAGGCTTGTATGAGTTTTTGAATCCAACGACCTAACTCATTGAACCACCCGGAAAAAGCATTTGGATATTTGGCCAATTCATATAGTGCTAATGGTGAACAGTCAGAAAGCTAAATAAACGTTAGAGAATACCGAAGAGGCAATCTAAAATAGAGAATATCGAAGAGGCAATCTAAAATAGACAATCCAGAGAAAGTGGAACCATATGGTACACAACACGATATGTGTAGAACACCACTATGCGCAAACAAACACAAATAACATCAGAACATGGAACTCGGAACGTACTGACACATAATAGGACAACACAAAAAAAAAACTAAAAAGATTATCAACACGGACCCCACCGATAATCCGGTAGTGAATTCAGGTGTTCGTGAAACCTTTATTTCATTACATTTGTGTCATTCAAAATAATCTGTTGTGTAATTCACACTGGAATTGTTCAAGATAATTTACTTTCTCTTGCAAAACAAATTTAACAGCTCTGTGATGAAATCGTACTTTTAACAATTATGTGGAACCGAGTGGAAAAAAATCACGTACTTGGTTTTCAAACAGTGTCATATGTCAACGGGATTCTACTGTGTTACATAATCGTGGAAATACGTGATTCCTTAAAAGTTCAATATTTCGGTTTGTAAAAATTTTATAACACTTGTTTTCTCTGAAACACACGCAGATGAAACTGCACTTTCAAGATTATAAATTAATGCTGTTCATGATGAAAGGGCATTGGATCGTATTAGATAATTCAAAGTAGAAATTTCGGAATTTTGGAAAAATAAAGTCGAAATTTTGAGATTTTAAAAGGGGATATTTTTAGCTTAAATTGAATTTTTTAGATTTTAAAAGGTGACATTTTTAGCTTAAGTAGAAATTTTGAGATTTTTATAAAAGGCGAAATTTTTATTTTAGTTTTCGTTTCTATTATGAAATGTCCTTAATATGCTTCCGAAGGAAGGTGTCCTCTTTACCTGATTGACCTACTTTTCGTGGTAGACATTTTTTGTTTACATTTGATTCGCTATGTTAATTTATATTAATTGAAATGCTATATTAATTGTTGCATTTGATATCATGCAACGTGTTAAGTTCTTTGTTATTATTAATTAATTGTTATGACATATCAATTTAAATATGGTAATGAAATATCATCATTAATTATTTTGAAACGATTTAATTTTATTAATCACTATCTGTTACTAAAATTGGTTGCAGGTGCAAATCAGTAATTATTGTGAAAGAATTAATTAAATTTATTAATGGGAAACTGTTACAAAATTTGTTGGATTGTGTGATATGCATGTCTATAATCAATATTTATTGTTATAATAAAGTAGAAATATTTCATGTAGATTTCTTTGTAAAATAAAAATGCAATATTTGCCGATATTTTTACTTGTCTTCTTTTATAAATATACCTAAAAAGTGGAGCGTTTCCGAATGAGTTAACACTACTGCATCATGACCGATATTGCATTCCATACTCTCTCCTTAAAGCTTTGTACGCACTAGAGAGGTTCCGAATGAAACGATATTTGCACGCAAGCAGTCGAGAGATAAACAAGATGGAAAACATTATATTGAATGCATGTTGCAAAGAAATGTGGTGAAATGTAATTGTAACAGACTGAAACATTTGGTATCATATTATAAAAGGATTATTGCACTAATATTGAGGAATATTGTCCCTCGTAGTATATCACATTGCACTCGCTAGCTCGTGCAATCTGATATACTGTTTGGAACAATATTCCTCAATATTAGTGCAATAACCCTATGTTACTCTGTTTATAATAAATAATTGTTGGTCATATTAATGAAAAGCTTTTGATTGGTTAAAATTACTACAACACTATTTACATTAAACTAAGTACAAATAGAAAATACAACATACTTAGGTGAAAAGTATATAAATACATTTATATAGAAATAATAAAATCATGGGGGTTTAATTTATTTTCGTTGGTATAAATTATCGTGGATGTTCGTTGAAATTTGAATTTTGAACATTTGTTTCATATATCTTTCTTGTCTTGCATTAAATTGTATTAGTTTACATTGGGTTAGAATGATTACTGATGCTAACCGTCTTTTTCAATAATATTGCAGTCATATCGTTACGCTCAGTGTTATTGACGGAGGAGACCGGAATGTCCGGAGAAAACCCCCGGCCTGCCGCAAGTCACTGACAAACTTTATCACAAAATGTTGCATCGTGTACATCCCGCCATGAGGGAGATTAAAACTCATTATTATAGTGGTGCTAGACACTGATTGCACAGGTAGTTGTAAATCCAACTACCATACGTTGACGACCACGACACTGCAATTTACATTCTCGTTTCATCATGAGAACTATTAATTCATGTGCGTGCATTGAAACATGTAAATGAAAAATAGAAGAAGATATATTAAGTGTTATGGTTCTACGTACAGTGATGCATTATGGGAATATGCGGGGAAATAGACTAGGCATTTAATGTATCGGTAAGGATGTGAAGAATGTTGTACCTATGATTAATTTCTCTCATATTCAGTTACACCTGAGTTCCATCATGAGAACTTAATATTCAAGTACATGCATTGATACATGTAGTATGACATTTTTTTTTTAAATATGCTTCAGTCACAGGATGCTGCGATGCATTATGGAACAAGGAGGTGATAAAAATAGGCATCTGGTTTGTCGCCACAGGAGTGAGAAAAGTTTGAAGATATCAAATGGATAATCAGAATCCGTATATCGAAGAAGAACAGACCAAACAATGGCCAAAAGTAAAAGGACAAACAACGATTTACAAAACATATACATAAAGGTAAAGATTGAGTAACATGAACCCCACTAAAAACCGGGCGTGAACTCAGGTACGCCGGTAAGGTAACCGTTCCTGCTCCACTAGTAGCACCCTTCGTGTTAATATAGTTACAAACCTGTTGATACGTCATGAATGAGGAAAGCACCGGGAAGTATTTACGATAACTGGAACATACTTCAAGTAATTAGTTTGTCGTGTTAGTCATTTACATCGGCGTTTCAATCTTGAGAAATATTGCTTGATATCAAGCTTGATTAAATCTTAAGGTCTTAGGATCCATCTGTCTTGTCATACATAACTATTAAATATTAGCAATCATTATTGTTTTTCTAGAGATAAGAGCTACATTATATAATACCAAATTATATAGAAATGTTTAAACACTACATATGTCTATGATATATCTTCTATAAACACGTCTGTTATCTTTACTGGCTGTGTTTAGTAGACGTTTGACAGATGACGGTGTTTAAGTGATAAATGGCTCGCTATGATGACGAGGAAGCAATTTAATTAAAAGCTAATGGTTTTCCTAGTAACAAGATTCTACTTAAAACGCTACATTGATTTTTCTTCTATAGATAGTGTGTTGATATGAAAGTGTTTCCGTTTACTTTGTAGTTGTGTATATGGCGTAACGTTACACAATTCTTGAGCGAAAGTGTTTTGCTTTAGCCTGTTATTTTATATATAGGATAGCGTTACACAATTCTGGAAGGAAACTGTTTTTGGTTAGCCTGTTAATGAATATATAGCGTAACGTTTCATAATTCTCGAAGGGAAGGGTTTTGAGTTAGCATGTTAATGTTTATATAGCATAACGTTTCACAATTATTGAGGGGAAGTGTTTTTGGTTATCCTGTTATTGTGTATCTGGCGTAACTTTACACAATGTTTGGAGAAAGGTGCTTTGGATTAGTATAACCGACACATTTGGTACCTCGGAAAATGTAATTCCATTGAATGTCAACTTGATTTATTTGATAAAGTTATACAGCCGATTCTATTATATGGGTGTGAAGTCTGGGGGACAGGTAATAATTCTATTATAGAAAGGGTTCACCTAAAATTTTGCAAACTTTTGATGCACGGCAAAAAATCGACGCCTGATTTTATGGTTTATGGTGAATTGGGGCGCTATCCACTAGACATATTTATTAAACTTCGAATTATTAAATACTGGACAAAACTAGTTCTAGGTAAGCAGGAGAAACTGCCTTCGGTCTTATACAATCTTGCTTTGAGGAAATATCAAAACAATGTTACTTGGCTAAAATATGTAAAATCAATCTTAGATGTAGGTGGTCTATCTTATGTATGGAATAATCAATATGCATTAAATCCAAATTGGTTGTATTGTACCATTAAACAGAATCTTACCGATCAGTTTAGACAACTTTGGCTTTCCGATTTACAAAATTCCCCGAAATCACTCAACTATAGAATCTACAAAGAGGATTATAAACTAGAAGATTATTTTAAAATCCTAGATGACAAAAATATTATTACTTTTTGTAGATTTAGAACACTCAATCATAAACTTCCCATAGAATCTGGAAGATGGCAAAATATCAACAGAGAAAACAGAAAATGTTTATTGTGCAATACTAACAATATCGGTGATGAATTTCATTACATCTTTACATGCTGTTTTTTCCATTATGATAGAAAGAAATTATTAAAAGCTAAATATATAAATAGACCAAATGCTATGAAATTTAAAGAACTCATGAATAGTAAAAATCCTTCTAATCTGAACAATCTCTGTAAATTTATACGAATTGTCAACAAAAAACTAAACTCTCCTGGGTAATCTATAAACAATTTTGTGTGTGTGCTGTGTTTGTCTTTTGTTTTTTGTTTTTTGTTTTTCCTACTTAAATGATATGTAAATGTAAAATGTTATAATATTTGACTAATACTCTGTTATTACCTCCATGTACTGCTACATTCGTACTACATTTATTGTAATAATCTGTGTTCATTATGTTTTCTGTACCATTGTAATTTGGTTTTAGAGAAATAAAGAAAGAAATTCTTTATTTCAATATTTCCTATTTAATTTTGTTTTATAGTTCATTATTATTTCCATTTTTAAACTAAGTGTTACATTTGTTTTACATGTCAAAATAATCTCTTTATGTGTATAAATAATTAATGCAGTTTATCCCCATTAGTAAAAGTCGAATGTACTTTTAGAAATAGTAAATATTTTTTTTTAGTAAAAAAAACAACCAACAATGCCTTTTCAATAATTCTAATCAAGAAAAGATCTACACTAAGTAATAATGTTTTTATTAGCGACATTGGGTATGATCACATTCTTTAAGATGACATGCACAAAGTCTATTAAGCTTGAAAATAAAATGCCGTGTGTATTATGACTATATATTATATATTCCGGTTAGTTACAATTTGGACGAATGTTCCAGGAATAGGACTATTCGAGAAATATGACACTTATTGAAATAAACAAAAACAAATCTAATAAAATATAGTTAGGAACTATATGAAGATGAAAAAAGAAACCCCAACATTTCATTGTGTTCTCTAAGTGAGTTTGGACATCGTGAAATAAATGCATGTACTTTCACGCATTAGTGATAATTTTGTAGGTGCAGATATAGTGGAACTATTATTATTAATCGTTTTAAATGTGACATTTTATTTTCACATATTCAGTAATTAGTTTCAAAAGAATTCATGTAGAAAACAGTCTACTTAGAGAAAATGTATTTGAAATGTTCACATTTTATTTTTATGCGCGCCTGTATATAAATGTTAAAATATGTTTATCCTGCTTAATATCAATTATGTTTATTTTATTTTAGTATCTATATATGTATACTTATTTTTTTTTACTGATTCGGAGAATCAGCTTGGGTCCGACGGGGTAATATAACCGACACATTTGGTACCTCGGAAAATGTAATTCTAGAAATTCTATAAACTGCATTAATTATTTATGCACATAAAGAGATTATTTTGACATGTAAAACAAATGTAACACTTAGTTTAAAATTGGAAATAATAATGAACTATAAAACAAAATTAAATATGAAATATTGAAATAAAGAACTTCTAGAATTACATTTTCCGAGGCACCAAATGTGTCGGTTATATTAGCATGTTAATGGCATAGCGTAACGTTTCAAACTTATTGAGAGGAAGTGTTTTTGGTTGGCATGTTAATGAGCATCTAGCGTATCGTTACACAATTCTTGAACGAAATTGTTTTCTGTGATCCTGATCCTGTTATTTTGTATCTAGCGTTACGTTTCACATTTCCTGAAGAAAATTGTTTTCGGTTAGCCCGTTAATGAGGTTCTAGCGTAACGTTACACAATTATTAAAGGGAAGTGTTTTCTGTTATCCTGTTATTGTGTATATGGCGTAACGGTACACAATTCTTGAACGAAATTGTTTTCTGTGATCCTGTTATTTTGTATCTAGCGTTATGTTACACAATTCTTGATGAAAAATGTCTTCGGTTTGCCCGTTAATGAGGTTCTAGCGTAACATTACACAATTAGTGAAGGGAAGTGTTTTCGGTTAGCCTGTTAATGAGTATCTAGCGTAAAGTTACACAATTATTGAAGGGAAGTATTTTCGGTCAGCCTGTTAATGAGTATCTAGCGTAAGGCTACACAATTCTTGAATGAAGTTGTTTTCTGTTATCCTGTTATATATGGCGTAGCGTTTCATAATTCTTGTACGAAAGTGTTTTGGTATAGCATGTTAAAGGGTAACTAACGGAAAGGTTCAAAAGTCCTGGCTTTGTTTCTATGATTTCTAGATTGGTATTTGGAACTGTTCCGACAGTCTGGTATGTTTGGTTTATCATTATTTGGAACTGTTCCGACAGTCTGGTATACTTGTGTTATCATTATTTGGAACTGTTCCGACAGTCTGGTATGTTTGTGTTATCATTATTTGGAACTGTTCCGACAGTCTGGTATGTTTGTGTTGTCATTATTTGGAACTGTTCCGACAGTCTGGTATGTTTGTGTTATCATTATTTGGAACTGTTCCGACAGTCTGGTATGTTTGTGTTATCATTATTTGGAACTGTTCCGACAGTCTGGTATGTTTGTGTTATCATTATTTGGAACTGTTCCGACAGTCTTGTATGTTTGTGTTATCATTATTTGGAACTGTTCCGACAGTCTGGTATGTTTGTGTTATCATTTTCTTGATGAAGTATTTCCGTTTATCCACTATCATGAGTACCGTCTCTAAAACGGATTGTACCACGGCAGGCATATTATAAGAAGCAAGGAATTCATATCCTTTATGAGCACCTGGGTCACACCGAATATGTTTTTGGGGTCTTCTTTTTATTTTTCTGTGTTGTGTTTTTGTTTTGAGTGTGTTCGTCCTGTCTGTTCTGTCAAATGTTGCCTGTAATTTTTAGATTAATTTGTATATTTATAAATAATTTAATTTGATGTGAATACTGCAATCCGATTGGCTGATCCACCTGGAGCAACATTGGTTACGCTCGATGGACTGGGTTGGTATTGTGACGTCACCAATGTGTTCATCCGCTAACGACAAATTCAAATAGTCACATGAAATAATCGCAATAAAAATCGAGGAATCATTAAATTTTGTTGTAAACATTCAATTATAAGGGGTATTTGAAATTGTTGAACGGGTTATGCTTGCATGGCCTGGTTTGAGTCAGCTTACGCTTTTCAAAAAACGCTTCGCGGTTCATTAAGCGTAGACTGACCCAAACCAAGTTATATCGTATTCAACAATTTCAAATATTCCTTAAATATATAATGGTTTGGGGGATAAGGATGGTAATTACAATTACAATTAATTTCAGGACAAAAGTTGTTATCTGCTGAGCACACAAATAGCAATAACTGTCATTTACATTTATAATGTTTGTCTTGTTCTGTGCATGTGATGTGATGAATGTGTTGTCTGTTAAAAAAATGAAAAATTACAAAAATAATAATAATAAAAAAAAAATGTTGCCTGTATATTTGGATTGTCCATTATTGATTGTCAATTTGGTTTTCTCTAACGTTTATTTAATATCATTTTCTTCTGCTCATTTTTTTACACAGTGTATGAAACGTGCCAATTTCGTTAAACGATCATTTGTTACGCTGACGCCACAAATATAACTGTAAGTATACGTTTTCTACCACACTAAAACCATACATATTGTTTTCGTCTAAGCCTGTTATTGTGTCCTTCTTTCGATTATCTTCAAAACTATTTGTCAAGTTGTGTGATAATGCGGCTTTGATTGTAGTTTCTTCAAAGACATTTTTACTAACTAAAAACATTTATCACCATTTTCTTTATATCATTTAGGAACTGCCATGGCCGTGGATTTACAACTACCTATGCAATCAGTGCATATCACCAGTTTGAGGTCGAACCCCGATCAGGTGTTAAACATTATGTGATAAAGTTTGTCCGTGACTTGTCACGGGTCGGTGATTTTCTCCGAGTACTCCGGTTTCCTCCACCAATAAAACTGACTGCCACGATATAGCTGAAATACTGTTGAAAGTGGCTTTAAACACCATAACACCAAACTTATATCATTTGATATAAGTATTGAATTCCCATATCAAAAATTAATTTTGTGTTTCTTGCAACTGACTAAAGCTGTTGAAATCACAATTTAAATATACAGTAATTATATCGCAAAATTTAGTGTATTCGCACACAACTACATGCTAGGAGCCGGTATGGGTAATGCTTAAATTTGAACACGCAAATGTGACTGTGGTCTTGTAGAACAGTTCTAAATTACACAGTCACAAACAACAATAATAACGATATCGCTATACTTTAATTTGTGACAAAGGGTAAAGTTGGATAGTCTCTCATGTTTATTTATATCCATATTCTTTCTTATTGATAAACGAATGTGTCTGATCTAATCATACAGAAGTACACATACTTGATGACGTTGAACACACATTTTTAGTTTGTTTGTGTTGTCCTATTATGTGTCTTTACGTTCTGAGTTCCTTGTTGTGATGTCTGTTACGATTTCCGCATTATAACTATGTTTGGGTCGTCTCTAATTTAAGATGTTTGTAGGAGGGCTCATGTCTTATTTACGTTATTTCTGTTTGCTTGTGCATAGTGGTGTCCAACACATATTATGTTGTGCTTTGGGTTTGCTTGATTTTTCATCTTGTGTACCCTACATTTCAAGTTTCTCTGGATTTTCCTTTTTTATTGCCCTTTCTGTAACGTTTTATTTAAAGACAATCCCATTCACTAATACTGAAATTTCTAAAAACCTAAAATTACGATTTCTGCATAACAATGATGTTCGGTTTGTCTTTACCTCTAGTTGTTTGTAGGAAGGCGCTATTTACATTATGTCTGTTTGTTTGCGCATAGTGGCGTCAAACATATATTGTGTTGTGTATTTGTTTTGTTTTTCTCCGTCTTGTTGCCAGTTTCTCTGGATTGTCATTTTTTGATTGCCTCTTCGACATTCTTTACCGTATATTTGTACCTCGACTTACGAACACGTGCTAGCTACTTAAGCTACACGTTTCATTGATATGCTAAACTCTGAGAGGTAAAAAGTCATTAATATGATGAAAATTAATCAACTTCTCTACAACACTTACCATAAATCATACTTAGAGCTTAATTAAATGTTTCTTTATTGATAATGTTGATACTTATATAGGCCTAAGGTGCAGCTGCGGTCTTTTGATCTTATACTACAAATGGGGATACCTACAATAACTCAAAAATAACAGTTTTTCACTGTGTTTTTTATTATGTGAATAGTTTCAAATTACCATAGCAATTACATTTGGTTTTTCAATGGAAAGATGATACACTCTCTTCTTGATGTCAAATTCTGTGCAACGACGCGCTTCTGGAATAATCTTCATCATGTACCCTCAAAGGCAAGATATTTAATGCCAAATGATTTAGGGACGTGAATACTAAATGGTCTATATAGGATAGCCTGATTCGGCTATGGTCTTGTATGTTTTAAAACTAAGATATTACTAAGATAATGACTTTTAATTCCACGTCTTATCCATGCCAGGGAGAGATCACCTTAAAAATCACATTTAAAAAGTTTCCTGAAATAAATTAAATTGACATGAATTTTTGACAAATGTGAGAATTTATTTGTTTCTATTGTAAATTTTACATTTTTTATATTTAAGTTGTACTGATTCTCCTGCATATTGGGAATAGCATACAAACCAAAGCAAGCCATAACCAGAGATCTACATTTAATGCTTCTTGTGGTCAATATAACTCATTGTGGCGTTTTTAATGCAGACATCTCACAGATATCAGATTTGTATCAGTCTAAGCGAGTTTGAAAATACCAAAGGAGTAATCAGAATTCGTATATCGAAGAAGGACAGACAACACAATGACCAATAGAAAAAGGACGACAGGAAAAACAAGGACCAACAAAGAATACACATAAAACTAAAGATCAAGTAACACGAACCTCACTAAAAACTGGGGTGAACTCAGGTGCTCCGGAAGGGAAAGCAGTTCCCTGGTCCACTATTGGCCCTCGTCGTGTTAATCTAGTTACAAATCCAATGGAAAGTCGTGAATGAGGAAAGGATCGGGAAGTGTTTACGACAAGTGGAACAGTTTATGTCGTTTCATTTGAATAACAATAACTGTACCAAATTGGACTTCAATGAGTTAGGTCGCTGGATCTAACAACTAATACAAGACTATCACCAATACGGCGTGCGTTCGCGCCTGGCTTTGTAAATTACAAAAAAGTGTGCACTCGACTCGCAGCCGCAAGTGATAAAGTTTACCAATTGCTTGACCATGGTCGGTGGTTCTCTCCGGGTACTCCGGCTTCCTCCACCACTAAAACTGGTCGCCATGATATAGCTGAAATATTGTTGAAAGTGACGTTAAAACACAAAAAATCAAAATCAAATCAAGTTAACAGGCATGCATGAGGCATGGGAGAAGCTCACCATTCAAACATGCCGTCTTCTGGAGAAGTGTAGTGGTTCATGATATGTGTTCTTCAATCATTTATTTATTTATTTATTTATTTATTTATTTATTTATTTATTTATTTATTTATTTATGTATTTATTTATTTATTTATTTATTATAATTTATTTATTGATTTATTTATTGTTTTATCTTGTTCTACAAATTAATCCTTTGAGTTTGGGATTAACATGCTTTGATGAGTTTTTCTGATAAACATGTGAATTATCATGATTATATAGACAATATTATTGCAGAATCTTAAAATATGAAGTTTATGTGTGTGAGGCTTAAAATCTGGGATAACGGCGGGGTTCATCCTTGATTTACTAGAAAATATCTTCCAATTTGGACACTCAGTGTACATCTCGGAATAAAACGTATATTAAATCAAATTTAATATACATCTACGGGTAAACAAAAATCCAATATCCGCATTGAATGAGAACAATAACACGAATTAACGTTAAACTGACCGCCATAGATCTTTGTCAAAACACAAATAATACCAATTATGTATTGTCATAGTAATAGATAACTGGACTAAACGGCATTAAAATACTGATTAAATAATATTTACAGCGAGGTAGGGGTACATAAAATAAGGATTACAGTTCCGATACCGTTGTCGTGATTACATGGGTGGTCATTAGAGTCGATGGTAACTGAGGTCAACTTAGTTACTTTGTGATATCATGATGGACGATACATTATATGATATTTACCAAAGTCGGAATTTCACTATTTAGAAATCCAATTGTTTCATGTATCAGCTGTTATTCTGTCTGATTATTACTGTAATACATGGCTGCAAGGTACCTTTCAAAAGATTAATAGGGGCCGTCGTGGTCGTGATCATATGGTAGTTGGCTTTATGACTACCTATGCAATCAGCGCCTATCACCACTGATGCTGTGCGTCCGAATCGTGATCATGACGAGGTGTACAAAATTATGTGATAAACTTTGCGATGGTTTTCTCCGGGTACTCCGGTTTCTTCCACCAATAAAGCTGACAGTTACGATATTACTGGAATAGTGTTGAAAATGGCGTTAAACACCATAACCCTGACACTAACTCTCATTATAGGACCGTCGCACTCGTGATTGTGTGACAGTTTGATTTACTAATATATGTGCAATCAGTGCCGATTACCAACATAGATGTCAGTTCTAGTCCCGCTCATGGAGATGTATACTCGATACTACATTATGTGATAAAGTTTGTCAATGACTTGCGGCAGTTCGGTGGTTTTCTCCTGGTACTCCGGTTTCCTCCTACAATAAAGCTGACTGCCACGATATAGCTGAACTATTGTTAAACACCAGAAGCCAAACCAAATCAACCATCGATACAACAGCTTTGTCTGTTTCTATTCATGGTAAAACTAAAAAGAAAGTTAGTCTAAAAAAACTGTAGAAACCTTAAAACGTTATCAAATACGCGTTTGCAACCAAACCAAAGCTGATGGACGATACATGCATAAGGTATTAATATGCTTAAATGTAGATTGGAAATATATTTATGATTGTTTTGGAATCCGAGACAATGGCCAAACAAGCCTAATTATGTTTTAATGAAAATTAGAAATAAATAATTGAAATTATTTTTTTAATCGGGAACGAAGTACATTTTGTATCATGATCAGACATGTTTTATTGCTAATAACTGTCAATGTGCTCATCTTTTTAGTCTGTGTTGTTCAATTATTTGTTTTTACACTCTGAGTTCCGTATTGTGGTGTTCGTTGTGGTTTCCTCATAAGGAACAATGTTCGGTTCGTATTTACCCCCAGTTGTTTGTAGGAGTGCTCATGTTTTATTTATTCTATTTGTGTTTGTTTGCGCATAGTGGGGTCCAACACATATTGCGTTGTGCTTTCGTTTTGTTTTTCTTCGTCTTTTTATACAATGTTGCCAGTTTTTCTGGATTGTCCAATTTTGATTGCCCCTTCGATAACGTCTATATAATACACTGGCCAAAAAGGAATGTAAAAAGGTTCTTCACTAATAAAGCATGTGATTGTTTTTCTTATTTAAAAAAATAACAGGGATCGAAGTACTTATCTTATCATAATCTAACACGTCTTATTCATTAATGTTACGTGGCAAATTACTGTTTGTAAATCAGTATAAACAACGATCGATCAGACGACACTATTAGACAATTTGACAAATGGTGATAAAGATAGAGAAAAGAAACATAATACCAGGCTTATGACCACTCTTAATAACATATAGGTATCAATACTGCTGGCGCTACTAATGTTTACTTTACAAAATTAGCTGGAGTTGCCATGGTAGCACAAGTAATATACCCTTTAATGAAACCATTTCATAGTGAAACTGGATGTTATGTTTATACGTTAAGTTTGACAGAATGTTTTTGTTAATTTTATGTTCAACCCTTGTTAGACATGTGGCTCTTCTCAGACACCTGCATTCACTCTCGAGCTTCGTAGGAGTTTGTTGTGCGATGTTTCTTTTTCTCTTTTTATATGTCTGTTCTTTGTGCTTTTTTTCTTTCTTTTTCCTTCTTTTTGGGGGGGGGGGGGTTAATTTATGTTATTTACTTATTTTTGTTTTGTTTTGTTTTGTTTTGTTTAGATTTTTGTTTTGTTGATTGTTTTTGTTTTTGTTTTGTTTTTGTTTTGCTTTGATTTGTTCTATGCTTTGTTTATTGTTTTTGTTTTTTTTTTGTTTTTTGTTGTTGTTGTTGTAGTTGTTTGTTGTTGTTGTTGTTGTTTTTTGATTTTATTTGCTATTTTTTTTTATTAATTAAGCTTTGTTGGTGTGTGTGTTCTTGTTTTACTTAGTTTATCTATTTATTATTTTTTTTTTGCTTTTGCATGTTTATTTGTCTTTGTTTATTTGTTTTTGTTTTTGTCTTCATTTGTACTTTGTTTGTTTGTTTTATGTTTTTGTTGTATTTTTTGTGTGTGTGTTTTTTTCTTGAATTTTGTATTATCTCTTTAATTAATGTTGTTGACACTGGAACCTTGGGAGCGATACAATCAAAGGGCCTACACAGAAGAGTAAACGAAATATGCTAAGGCCACCAATGTCCGAGGGAGGACAATCTTAGCTTTTATGAAACAAAATCTACATAATCGTTTTAACGAAAAGTATTCTCTCAAGTTTCATTGCATGTTTTAATCAACCATGTAGAAATAGACGAGCTTTGTTAATTGGCATTTATTTTACAGTTTGCTCAAGTAAGATTTACATGTATTCACTTTTACTTTTAACCAGACATCGTCATCTTTTTTATGTTTGTATTTTACAAGGAGTCGTAAATTCAAGACGTTAAAATAACACATTTCTTTGAACGTTTTACCAATAAATAATTTCTTACGTGATATTGAGACATCTGCTCTTTAGACCTATGAAAATTACTTTTATGAAGCGTGTTGTTGTGAACCTCGAAGTGTAAAGAGCTGTATGACCATGATTGCGTAACTTGCCTTGATCAATTTCCGTCTGTTTAATGACTTTTTCGCACTTTATTTTTGTCACTTTTAATATTATTGAAATAGTACACTAGTTTATTTTTTATTTTATATGACAAATAAAACGTTATCAAATAACACAGGACCCGGGTGGCTCAATGAGTTAGGTATTGTGATAACGTAACAACTCACACAAGCCTTTCATCAATACGGCGT
The DNA here is from genome assembly GCA_002080005.1 of Gigantidas platifrons. NCBI lineage: Eukaryota > Metazoa > Mollusca > Bivalvia > Mytilida > Modiolidae > Gigantidas > Gigantidas platifrons. Next base: position 975,720 of record MJUT01023287.1, read on the forward strand.
GAGTTCGCGGCCGGCTTTGTAAATTACAAAAAAAAACAAAAAAAAAAGCATGCACTCGACTCGCATCCGCAAGTGTTAAAGTTTACCAGTTGCTTGCCCGTGGTCGGTGGTTCTCTCCGGACACTCCAACCTCTTCCACCACTAAAGCTGGTCACAACGCTATAGCTGAAATATTGCTGAAAGTGGCATTTAACAAAATAAATCAATCAATCAATAAACGTGTCGTTGTGAACCTCGAAGTGTAAAGAGCTGTATGACGATGAGTGCATGAATTTCCTTGGTCAATTTCCGTTTGTATAATGACTTTTTCACACTTTTTTTTTTTTTCACTTTCAATAATATTGTTTTCTGCGGTAAATAGATGTCAAAACAAAGATTTATTATGTTCAGTTAACTGATAATTAAGATGGCGGATTCAACATCAATTTGATCATGAAATATTATACTAGCTTATTTCAATTTTACATGACAAATAACACGTTATCAAATGATAATTAAGATGGCTGATTCAACAACATTTTGATCGTGAAATATTATATTAGATTCTTTTTTTTAATTTTATATGACAAATAAAACGTTATGAAATAACACAAAATACATAAGGCATTGACTAAATTTAATCCTGTATTTCTGGTACCTAATTCATGTAGAACGACAGAAAGAAACGGTAACAGTATAAGCGCTGACGTCCCGGATAACGCCATTGTAAACGACAAGAACGACGCTTGTTTAAGCTATTTTCAAACAATTTGGCAGCGACTGTTTGATATTGCATGATAAACACAATATACATACATTGTCGTTAGAAATAAGGCTCGCTTTTCAACCTGTTTCTAAAGCTTGTACTAATAAATTATATATTTTCCGACAATGTATGTATCTTGTATATTTATCCTGTACTGGTTCTATTTGAGCACTCGATGTGCATTGACTATATAATTTTTTTTTTTATATATGGTCACTGACCAAGATGTGTTTTTTCCTGGTACCTGATGCATGTTGAGCGACGGTAAGAAACGGTAACAGGGTTAGCGGGGACGCCAAAGAGGACACCATTAAAAGAACGATTTGAACGAAGCCTGTTTCTGCTCTTTCTATACAATTTGGCTGTTGCTTTGGACTTTTTGACATTGCAAGATAAACACAAAAGACTCGTTTTCTACCTGTTTCTAAAGCTCGTAGAAATAAATGTTATATTTCTCCTGTAATCGTGTGATTTTGAGTACTACATAAACGTTTGAGAAAATCGAAGGAGCAAAACAAAAATGAAAATCCAGAGAAACTGGCAAGATAGGGTATACAAGACAGAGAAAAACAAAATACAACATAATATGCGTTGGACACCACTATACGCAAGCAAACACAAATAACGTATATAAGACATGATACCTCCTACAAACAGCTCAAGTTAAAGACGAACCGAACATCATTTTATGCGGAAATAGCAACAGATATCACAACAAGGAACCCATAACGTAAATATCCACAATAGGACAACATAAAACAATAAAAAGATGGGCAACAAGGACCCCACCGAAAAAAACGGGGGTGAACTGAGGTGATCGCGAAGGGTTATCAGTTCCTGCTTCTTATAATACACTCGCCTGTGTCACTCATATATACAGTCAAGTCCGGTAAAAGGAACAAATAAACTTCATTATTACTTATTCACAGACCTAATCAAGTTTTTTTGTTCCTGGTTACACCTATTACAGGGGGTGAATGTACGTCATAATTGGAAGCCATTTTGTACCGCTTGGTGGTAAGTTTTTCCTTATAGCATTAGTTATTGTAATGTTGTAATATAAATACGCATTTTTCCTTTGATGTTTTTATGCAGTAATCAACTTTTTTTCAAATCGTGGTCAAACATGAAGATCTTTATGTTATTCCATGATTTTGACATCACATGAGAATAATAGTTAAATTTCTATGGAAATGGGAGGAGCTAAAGTCATGGTTTAATATAAAGATCCACATGTTATTCCATGGTTAACGCGGACGTCTAAGAAAACACCCTTTTGTCAATCATGTAATTTCTGTTACAAACCATATATAGCATGGATCTTACTCATGAACTTATTTAAACCAACTCATCCTTCGGATTCGTTGATTAAAATAAGTTAATTCGTAAGATCCATGGTATATATAATACTTAACATTAAATATGATGGTGCATCAAATGTTCCTCTAAATGTCCGGTAAGCACATCGCTTAAAAACTTGTCAAACTCTTCGACAACGTTTTCGCAACAAGTCGAGGTGTTTGAGAGTTTGACTATTACTATCACATTTAATGTTATCCCTACAATAACTAAAACTATAAGTAAAAACTTACCTTCAAGCAGCACAAAACGGCTTCCAAATATGACATACATTCATCCCTGTATTAAGTAACCGAAAGATAGATTAAATATATTACTAATTAATCTTCCTCTTAAACAATCATTTTAATATTTTTCCGTGATGAAACGAATATGTTTGACTTATTATCAGTTTCCAAAATTAAATCAGTTCCCTGTTCCTTGATCGATAGAAGACCATAGGAAATTTATAGTATATTGTCAAACAATATTTAC